>JBBIGB010000129.1:13354556-13366877 GCA_037577075.1 Alestopetersius hilgendorfi
GTGTGCAGCGCGCTCTAACGGGATTCCGCGCCGTCCCATAATTACCTGGCCCTGGGTTCGATCCCTGTACACGCCTTTATCAAACCTTTATTTTTCCCGGGATCATATTTTTTTCTGCTCTGTACCTTCCTAACAGAAGCGTGTCCATGCCTTTCCATGATGTCTTTGTTTTGGGGCATTAAAAGCATTTGAGACTGATGCAGCACTAAATGTAAGGGAATTATTTTCTCCTTACTATGAAAGTTGGCATCTTAAACAAGCGTAGGGTCTGTGGGCTACTCCGCAGCCATAGATATTTAGGCGAACTGCCAAAACCATGTTTTTTATTTTTAGGAAGATTTAAATCGTAAAGCAAGGAAAAAGATGGTCTTACCAGAATTTTGTCTGGCAAAGTTTGTTCACCCCCTGGTTGTTCACACCCTACCCCACCCCAAAACTAATTTTCTTCAGATCTGCATTAATCTCAAAATCTAGATTTAGTGCCCTCTTTTGACGGAAATCCGTCGTAGTGACTGAAAACTTTAATCCATGCCTGCATCACCACAGCTGTGCGGTTCTTGAGGTATAAGTTTATAGCACATTTAATGCATAGCTGTCAGGTTTCTGCAGTTTTGTGTACGTGTGACCTTGACTAGAGACAATCTGTCTAAAAGGATCATCCCCTTCTTGTTTCTATAGCCTTAAGAGCCACACTAAAGTGTGTCCCTGCACCCAGAGGACAAGGCCTTTTACAGGTGTTAACCTATAGAGACCAAAGCACCACACTCGCACTCAAAAAGCCACTCATCGCGTCCAAGCCAGCTTTTTTGAAACAGCTAAGCCTCCATTGTTCCCATGTAGGTGTCCCTTGTAGAATGGAAATGCCAAGAAAAAATGAGAATAGTATAGAAGAGAGAGGAGATTTATAGAAGTCTCTAAGCTCAGTGATAGACCAGCCAGGCAAGAGTTCCTTGAAGGTGCAAGCTGTCCGTGTAGGAGTGTGTGCTCACGCATGCGAATGATGCTCTGGAGATGTTTTAGGTAAAAGCTTAGTCAAACCTTTCATCTGTGACCTTTAGCTTGCTTTGGGTCATTGTCATGACAACAGAAAGCACAGTTCAGTTGCTCAATCAATAGGCTTGTTCTGTCAAGACGGGGTCCTCACAACCAGTCACATTCGATTAAGTGTGCAAGTGAACAGCATTAAATATTAAAAGATCCCAACTGACCGTGACAACGGCTTAGACAAGTCTCAAATTAAGACATCCGGCAAGAACACTGCTTGAGAGAGTCAAGACACAGTTTGTAATCAGCAAACAATTGGGAAAAAAAACATGAAAACATCCGTGCACCTGTTCACAACCACAACAGAAGGGTAAGTAGTAATATATATGTAAATAAAAGTTTAAATGTACGTGAGGGACAAAAGTCGACATATCCTTCCCCTGTGGAGTTTTATTAGCTTGTAAAAATCCATACCAAAGCATTTTTGGCTAAAGTTTAACCGGCCTTTACTGGCTACAGGTTCTCTCAACAACCAATGCATAATCCAAGTTGAGATGCAATTAAAAACAGATTTTCTCTTTTGTGATCTCTTAGCAACGTGGCCGAACGGAGGAATGCCGTCCTGTGATGCTGGGAAAGCAGGTTGGTCAGTCACACTCAGAGCTCTGCAGACAGATTGCTCTGTGGTCGAGACTGAAAAGGTAATAAAAATGGTTTGTGTGAACAGGCAAATAACATTATGAGTGCATGACGGCTCGATCAGTGTGACACAATGGATGACTGGCCCTTCACCCAAACACTGATCTTTTAGATAAGACTCAAAATGGCCATTGAACCATACATACTGATTGTCAAGCCACATGCTCAGCATTAACAACCTGCAGAGTAAAACCCATAGTATAAAAGCATCAGCTGATGTGCAATAATTCAGTCTGCCAGTCACTCTACTGTATTGCATAAGCAAATTTGGAGGCTGAAAAGAGAGAGAGAGAGTGTGTGTGTGTGTGTGTGTGGTGTGAAATTTAAGGAGAGGGAACACACCGGTTGGTCCCTCACCTGGGCGTGCAGGGCGGCGGCGGCTGCAGCGGCTGCAGGGTAGGTGAAGGCTGCGTGGGGCAGGCCGGGGGTCAGCTCAGTGGTGTAGAGGGGGTATGGGGCCCATGCCTCTGGGGATGCTGGGATCAGTGCTGCTCCAGTCAGGTCATCTACAGACATACAGGTGACACATTCAGAACTTTTTCCCAAAGAGGAGCAAAACTCAGATGAGCATGATGTGACGTATATACCCTACAAATAGGTTGGTCGTTTGTAGACAAACAGTTCTTGAAGTTGATGTGCTGGAAGCAGGAAAAAAGGGCAAGAGTATGGACTTGAGCAACTTTGGCAAGGGCCAAAATATGAGGAGTCATGTGATTGCCCAAGACTCACTGATACACATGGGGACTGAAGGCTAGCTCATCTGGTTCAGCCCTACAGAAGAACCACTCCAGCATAGAAAAAGGCAGCGCTGACTGACAGAAAGGTGTCAGAACACACAGTGCGTTGCAGTTTGGTGTGTGGCCACAGATCAGTCAGAGTACCCATTAGAGATGCACCGATCCGATATTCTGTATCGGTCTGATCCTGACCTAAATTACTGGATCAGAAATCGTTAATAAAAGTTTCACATTTAGAGTGAGATAGATTTTTCATATTTAACATTTAGGTTTAAGATCATTTAAGGCAAATCCTTCATGTTTTTGAAGACATCACACAGTCCAGCCCCCTGCTAAGCAACAGCCAATTGGAAACACGGGGTGTAGCCAATTATCATGACTCGACATTTGTAAAAGAGCCAAATTAAAACCCCATATTTAAAGTCACTGCTCGAAAAAAAGCAACATTTAGATATAGTGCGCAACGTTTAGTTTAGCACATCTAGCTGTAAATGAAAAGTGTGAAAATTGTGCTAAATGATAAATTACACCTCTAAAGCTGTTTTTTCCACAAACGGCACCCCTATACCATGTTCTCTGTACAATGTTTCTCTTTTATTATATCACAGTTATGATTTTTGTATGTGTTTAGGTTTACAAAATTTATCCGGACATATTTTTTAAAAGCATTATTGGTTTTCTGTTTAAAAAAAAAAAAAAAAAAAAAGACATAAAAAGTGGTATCATGCCATGTCTAGTACCCATGCTGACCCCTATCCACTGACAAAAGTGTACATGAGCTTCAGAACTGGACCACAGAGCAGTGGAAGAAAGTGGTCTGGTCTGAAGAATCACATTCTTTAACACCATATGGACAGTTGGCTGTGTGTGCAACTTTTCCTGGTACCATCTCTTACCTTGAATACTCTATGGGAAGAAGGCAAGCCACTGGAGTTAGTGTGATGCTCTGGGCAACATTTTGCTGGTAAAATATTGGTTCCTGCTGTTTATCTAGACGTTACTTTGACACATGCTATCCCTTCATGGCACTGGTATTTGCTAACGGCTGTGGCTTTTTTCAGCAGGATAATGCACCACACTGGAGAAAATATTGGAACATAATAGTTCAAGTTGTTGATTTGGTCTCCAAATTCTTCATCTCGACTCGATCAAACATGTGCCAAACAAACAAGTCTAATCATTAAAGAACCCACCTTACAACAAACAAGATCATCTGCTGCTAAATAGGAAACTGATGTCTGTTTATATGAACCTGAATGTGTCTGATGCTGTAAAAGGGGGGGAAAGTAGGATAATCACGTGTTCTTCCATCTTTCTCCCTCTACTTAAAAAAAATACAAAGAAAAAAGCAAACAAAACAAGAGTCTAAAATTTTACTTAACTGAAGTCACTGTAATACTAATAGAAAGGCTTTCAAATTCATTTGTGTTCCCACTTTCTTTACCTTTCAGATGGATTTGCTTTTGCAAACGTTACGCGTGTTCAGTGTGACCGCAGCTTAACCCTACCTTGACCTCATTTCAGTTTAAATGGCTAATGGATTAAAATCACATTAAGAAAAAATTCGACATCAAAAACCCCCACACACACCCCCCCGACTCAACAGAGACGCGTGTGTTTTGAGGCAGAGCAGTGCACTCACATGGGTCGCGTGCAATGAAGTGAGCTCCGAGAGCAGGGTGCAGGCTTGACGGGTTAGGTGTGGCCATCAGCTTACTTTTCGCCATCTTGGTGTTAGCCTTAGCAAACTCGAGACGCAGCGTCTGGGGGTTCTCTGGGTCAAAGCGGATTCCCTTAAGACAGACAGGACAGTGCAGGAGACCGAAAGATCAGATTATTATTTACTCTTCCAATGCTAATGGCCATGACTGTGAACAGGAGGAGGTCAGGAGCGGACCCTTGATATGAGCTGGGCTGATACTAGCAGAGGTTCAGCATCTACTCAGCAGATACACAGCACCCCCAGTACAATCTCTCCACCATCACAAGACTTAACATGCACTCATTACACTCATTTACAAACAACCTTGTATGTACGATGCCTTACACTGTTAGCTATTTGTGTTTATTGTTTTCCCTTCATCATTTAATTATTTGAAGAAAAAGTACTTGGTACAATGCTCCTTTTGTCATCAGCAAGTATGTTTTCTTTCTTGCTTGCTTATATTGTGCAAACAAGCACAAAAAAAAGCAAACCATTAACCTCAGCCTAACCCTGTTGGTAATTAACAGCTATATTAAATATAATCAATATTAAAGAACAGAACAGGTGCTATATGAAATGGTTACACTGTGTTGTAACACTGTTGGTTAATCAATAAGCATCATAATATTGTCATTGCCAGAGCAAAACCTATTATACACAAAACAGGACCTTTCAGGTGAAGGAAACAAAATGCCTTTACATTTAATGTAGAGTTGAAAATATTTTATTCCAAGTATTTTTTCCACACACACAAAAAAAAATCACAAATAAAATTAAACATAAGCTTTCACCACTAGTGCTGCTACTCTGAACCTGAAGTGGACCACCTTTACTGTTTAATTTTGCGCGGACGACGGAGGGCTTTTAAAAACTGAGCCAACAGTCTGTGACATCATGGAACTTTCCACTTTTAGGGCCTGAGAGCGAGTCAAACTTATTTAGACCCAAGAGCCTAAGACGAAGTCAGACTCTTAGCCGTGAGAGCTCTGGCGCATTGGCTCGAGGTCTGATCAATAATTCAGAGCATCATACAGAAGGATGAACATTTACTTACAGACAGGCGAATAATTACTTACATTTAATGCATTTTTCGCTGCTTCAGCTCCCGACCTGCTGTCAAAAGTAACAAAGCCAACAGGCTGAGAGAGAGACAGAGAGAGACGGAGACAGATTTTAGTAAGACGCTTTTTTTCTATTTAAATTGCATATCCTATTAGGCTGAAGACAAAAAGAACATCCACCAATTTATACTACATAAAACAAACCAGTAATATTACCTTACAAAATATTACCAGAAGAAATTACCTGCTTTGAGGTTAGTTTTATGAGTGACCCTTCATATCCCTGCAATAGGAAAAAGCAACAAAAAATGAATACCTACCTACATACATTTAACTGAAAAGGTCCAAAACTGTTTAATTGAGAAAGAACAGATTTTAAAATACATCACAAAAATATTAAGTGGTTTAACTGGGAGCACTCTGCTGGTCTTCATACCTTGAATGGCCTGAACAGCAGGTACAGCTCCCGCGGCTTGATGTCTACAGGCAGGCCACTGACAAAAAGTGTTCGTACCTAGAAAACGAAAAGGCCTCAGTAACTACAGAACAGGGAGTGAAGTAATGCAAAGATTTGCACTACGATAACTAACGTGAATAAATCTAATGAGCTAGTTTAGCTACTAAAAATGGTACAGTCTTTGTGAAATGGGGTTTTACTGTGATTTTGTGGTTTGTGGAACAGTACTGTGTACCTGGAAAAAAAAGAAAAGATACTGTGTATATATGAATCAAGTTTCAAACTACCTTTAGTGCTGCCCGCTTGCAACTTTTCCCTTCCTATTGTCTCAGAAACTCTCCATTTTCTGCAGCTTTTGTTCAGTACTTAAGATAGACTGTACACAAAAACCATGAGAAACTGTTAGTTAAGTGAAGACATTAAGTGTGTGCACGGCTACCAGGTGTGAGTGAGCGGACTGAGCGTGGAAAGTGTTTGTGGATGCAAGAATCTCTCTATGGGGAATGGAAAGGATTTCTACTCCGATGCAGTGATCAGACCATCTAAACTACACAAAATCAGAAAAAAAATAAAAATCAGATGAAGCAAATGATACTAAAGTGGCGGGTAGAAAGAGAAATAGTGGTTGGAAAGGCCAAAAACAAAAAAAAAGTTCATCTGGAAATTTACTGAAGCACAAAAAAAAAAAAAAAACCCCAAACAAAAAAACCCACATTAATACTCTAAAGAGAACATAAGCCAACCGATTTTGAGGACAGCTCCTGAAATATTAAATACTGGAAAAATGCATGCTCTAACTCCAAAGGACTGACGGACAAACATCCCTGCCGAAAAATAAAATAAAAGCGTATTAAATAAAACTGAAACAAGCCAATACACCTGTACAACTTCAGCCATTCGCAGCTGTCGAATCTGCTGAACGGTATTTTTCATACTAAACTGACAAACAGCTCGACCAGAGTTTTGTATTTCTTTCATATTGCGTCATTTCCACCAATACAGGGTCCTCTGGAAATTAGTCATCATTTCCTTCATTTCTGAGAGCGCGGCCGTGCTACTGGGGGCAATACTGGGACGAGGATAATCTCCCAACAATATTGACTACAGTCTCCCCCACGATGGATTAGAATGAAAGCCCACGAACACCTGGGTAAATTGAAAACCGGGCGATTGAGTGAAATCATCAGATATAAACACACAGTTTTTCACTGTAAAACAGAAGCAGGTATGTTTGGAAAAATATCAAAACCACCTTAATAAAAGTAAAAAAAAAAAAAAAAGGAGTACAGTACAAGTTATTAAAAGGCACCAAGTAGATTGAGGGGGCACTAAAAGAGGCGGTACGGATCCTACCCTATATCACATACAAGCCAGATCCTGTGGCAAATCTAATATTGCTGCAACAACCAGAACACACACACACTCTGGCCTGGTTTTTACTGAAGGTCCAGGCCACAACACAATAGGCCATCTGAACATGGTGAACCAAATGCACTGACCTAGCACTGCAACCCTCCACCAACACAATAGATCCCACAACATGCTCCCAGACCACCCACTCCCGTCCACACCAAAACACTGAGAACCAGGACCGTCTCCAAACAGCTAAACTATTGGAAGCAGGAAGATGAGGCCAAAGCTACAGGATACAACCAGTGATATCCATCATAGCTGAGGTCTTAATGGAGCACGAGACGGGCTTTAAGAAACTATTTTGTCGAAGCTGGTTTTGTTCTCCTGTTCCCAAAACTTTATATTCCTGCGGGCACACTTAGCGAACACCTCACAGACTCTCGGCCTGCTTTGAGCCACATGTTGAAGTTAGTGGACAGGAGTCCTGGAGAGCGACCAGCAAGTCCAGTTCTCCTCCAAGTTAATTGAAAAGCTAAACAGAGCGGACATGCAGCAGGAAATCCCACCACATCACGCTCTGGAATGAGTCCAGGGGCCAGAGGTGACCGTCAGACTGGACAAACACTCCTTCAAGACGAGAGGGATTTATTTCAGAAAGAAAAAAAGAGAGGCCGCAGTCATAAAGCCACTTTGTGAGCAGGTTTACCACATGAGTCGCTTAAGACACCTGTGAACATTAACCAAGTCTCAACCGGCTACATTACATGCCTCAGCAAAGCCAGAGCAGCTTTATTCACTTTGAGGAAGATAATAGAAGAAAGCCAGAAACTGATTCTAAACTTTAGAAGTTAAGAGATGCTGCCAGGACATATTAGTGATATCAGCAGGATTTTTGCTCCTACATGGTACACAATTATTTCAGTAATAATAATAATAATAATAATAATAATAATAATAATAATGGATTATTATCTATTATAGTCAGATATTAGACTATATTATCTAATATAGTCAGAGACTACACAGGCAAGGTGTAAGTGGCAAACTGCCTCTGCTGACCAGATCTACTGACTCAACACACGCACTATAAAAGGTAGAGGCTCCAGGTGCGACAGTACAGACTTCCATTCTGCAGATTAATCATCAACCCAAACTCGCCGGTGAACAATAAACTCCCTTTCACATCACATTCCTCCGTGGAAAAGAGAACAGGAAATCCAACACGGTCACACTTCAAAACCCTGGCCGATTGGAGAAGGAGAATAAGAAGGAAAAGCAAAAATAAAACACGGGATTTTCTACACTGCAAAGAAAAAAAAAAAAAAAAAAAAAAAAAAGAACACGAAAAGTGAAGACCAGAAATTCCTTTCCCAAGCGTTCAAGGCGTGTTCCAGGTTCAAAACAATACTTTTCTTAAAGCTACATGCCAAAAAGAAGGAGGGTAAAAGAAGTTCAAACAATGGAAAAAAAATCCCGTCCGTCCAGAGAGACAAAAGAAAAGTTAAACTTCACTATTAAAGAGTAGCAGGGTCCCCTTACCTCCTCCTCTAATGAAACACTGTTGCTCGGCTCAGAATCTGATTTGAGACTCATTGTGTAACTTTAACGCTTCTTTGTGCGAGTGAGGAAAAAACCAGCTTTTCGTTTCTTTTCTTTTCCCTGAAGTGCGTTAAAGTTGCAGAAGAAAATCTTGGTGCCGTTTTTTTTGGTGAGACTTCAGGAAAGATGTGCCCAGGTGAAGCCGTGCTTTAAGCCAAGTATCCAAGGAGGTACCATTAAAATAAAAAGAAAAAAGCAAAAAATAAAAAGCAAAAAAAAACTAAAGGTGATGTAGTGGAGAGGTGCACTGTGAGGGTGAGAGAAGGGAAAAAAGAAGTGATTTTTAGATTTGTTTTCTGTTGTTCCTCACATCAAGCTCGTTTTGAGTTCAGTTTCAGTTAAGAAAGGTAAAGAGGGCCCGGGCCGGGTCTAGAGGTGGAGATGAGTGGAGCTCCTCTCTCTCTTCATGCTCTGCTCTCTCCTATTAAAGCTCCGAGAGGAACAGGGTCCTGCAGATGGAACTCAGCTGGACGAGTTCGAGGCCCCGCCCACCGCTCCTTAGCAGCGCCGTTGCTAGGGAAGCCTTCTTTTTTTACTTCTCTTTCCACACCTACTCAGACAATCCCGGCCTTTTCTGCACCGGGATTGGCTAGTGGTAGATCACTCTCGCAGCAGCCCGCCTATCAGAGCCGCCCTAGCTTGAAAGGGCGGGACCTCCCGGAAAACGGGTGGGAAATCAGGGGCCTGAGTGACGCGGCCTGTAGGAGGGTCGCACCAAAAACCTTGATTAAATTATCCTCATCGTTAGTTTGGACGTTTTATTTGTGTGTTTGTATTTATTTATGCATTAATGCATTTTATCTATTTACATTTATCTGTTTGTTTGTTTGTTTGTTTGTTTATTATAAGAGGTCACTAGAAGGTTTTTCGAGGTTTTGGTTCAGAGTTAAGGGACTGGTGGACTGAAGGTTTAATTTTGATTTTGTAAACAGAGGGTCCTAACAACAATCCAGATGACCATTCCTTAAGGTAGTTTCTTAAGGGGTTTTGTGTTTTGCAGTTGTTAGGTAATGTAAGAAGGTGAAATATCTGTGTAGATAACTATGTAACATCCAAGGGATTTAATGTCTAGTGCTCCTTGCACATGGAGTGCTGCCGAGTACAGCTTCACTACTGTGACAGAACACATACACAGCAATAAAGAGTGTCATGACTCCCTGATAAGTCATGTGATGTTGAGTGAGGAAAGAGATTACTTTAAAAAGTAATATAATACAATATTTGAATGTACAATGTATTTGAATGTTACAAAGATATCATTTTAAAGCTTATTTTCTCATGTTTGTAATGATCCCGAAACCTTTGAAATGGGCCACTGTGACTCATTTTGCCAGATCAGGTCACAAATATAGATTGTTCCAAGAATAGTTTTCAAAAGGGGTTATATTTAGATGACATGTATTTTGGCAATTGATTAATATAAAGTAATTATAAAAGCAATATAATAATAATTAAGATTAATAATCAATTAAGATTATTTAATAGTAAAGACAAAATACTAAAGGAGAAGAATAACAGGAAGAATGCTATTATATGTAAAGAAAAATACCGATAACATTGTAAAATTTCTATGAATAAAAAAAGGGCATTCAGTAGATATTTACACAATTAAAAAGAACATGTTTATGCCCCTCTCATGGATACTGTCTCTTCAGTGGGGAATTAGTTGAACTCTTAAGAATCTCTGAGGGGTGAGGCATTCGCTGTGCCTTTGGTGCAGCTAAGATGGGGGAGGAAACCCAGACCCTCCCTAAGAAACATTCCATTTCCTGCCATTACACTGTTTCCCTTTTCCGCTGATCTTAAACCAGTCCTGGTCTTATAATTCCTTTATCATCAGGAGCAGTTTTGGACCGAAAAGCTGGTTCCAGATCAGAGGTAAAGGGCCTTTTACCCAACCATGCTACTCTGGCCTTCCCTCAGCTGCTGGTGGTCTCTCTGTTCTCTCTGCATCTCAATCTGTGACGCACGCTGCCCTGGACACTGTAAACCACCTCGGTTCTGCAAATTAAACAAAAATGGCCTGAAATGGTCATGAAATGCCCAAGGAGAGAATGCTGTGGCACGTGAGTCTCAACTGAGTGAGACACGGAGGCTGACACACACTTTTCAAACTAAAGGTGTCAGAA
Source organism: Alestopetersius hilgendorfi (assembly GCA_037577075.1). Classification (NCBI taxonomy): domain Eukaryota; kingdom Metazoa; phylum Chordata; class Actinopteri; order Characiformes; family Alestidae; genus Alestopetersius; species Alestopetersius hilgendorfi. The sequence goes on from JBBIGB010000129.1 coordinate 13,365,281, forward strand.
GGCTTCTATTTAGTGATGCTGTTTAATTTCTAAAAGAACATTTCCTTCCATTTTTATAAATGAAATAAATGCAAGGAACCTTTTTAAGGCTTAGAGAACCTCCATAAATTGTGCCAAGATGAACTGAAGGGCCTTTTCCTGTGGGTTGCCTGTGGGCTGCTATATCTAAAAATCTTAGCAGTAATGCCAAATCAAGGTCCATGGTCAGTGTCAGCCCAGTGATTTGTGGAGTAAAGTGTAAAGTGACCATTCTGTTATACTTGATCACACTCCAGTACTCAGTGTGAACAGCATTCAGTTCTTTCTCTGTATTTAACCCATTCACCAAGTGAAGCAGTGCCCAGGGAACGGTGTGTGAGGACGGTACCTTTCTCAAGGGTCCCTCATAGGTGGGATTTATTTGAGGTTTATGGTAAATCGGCTGGGTGAATGGACTCAAATCAGCATGAATACAGAGGTGGAGCACTTCAGCCTGGTTTCAAATTATGTGCTGTGTAGTCCTCTGTGAGTCGCCAGGACCTGGCTTGCTTATGTTTGCAGCAACGGCAGCCGGCTTCCTGACTTTGTGTGAGAACACAATCAGGGAAAGGCGGGGCACTCCAGAGGGTGGCTCTGGAAATATTTGGCTCTTTTGTAATCATTGACCTGCTGCTGTTCTTTGCTGCCTCGCTAAAAATAGGCTAAAGCCTTCACAAATGTACTTATAGGCTTTTATCTGGATGCCAGAATGAGGTGAAATATTGACTTAATTAAACAACCTCAGCCCATCTCATATGTGTCTTCATGTAAAGGATTAGAAATCAGCAGGGAGCTCGAATTACTGATATGAACAAAGTACTGGGATCAGACATTCACAACTTGATCTGAGCTGTTCATTCATCTGTTACTCTCCATATAAGGCCAAATGTATGGCTATTATGTAATGCACTGCCGTCCTTCCTCAATCAGAGTCAGAGGGGTCCAGCACAAGAAAAACAGTCTGGATTTAGACCTCTATTTGTAATCTCGAACGAATCTTTCGGTTTCAGTTATGGACCTTTTCCCGTTCATAGTTTTGCGATGACTAATCACCCACAGGCGGGTCTCGCTCCGAGGGTCACTGGTTAACTTCTCTTGCCTGTTATATGCAAGCGCATGTTTCGGGGTTAATTTTCAGTCTGCAGGAGTGAGGAAGTGGGATGCCACCTGTAATGTTTGAAAGTGTGGAAAATGCACCAGAGAACAATGAGAGATCTTCTGCAGAACAGAGTGAACTGTTCCTCCTCGTCTCCTTCATCTTCGTCATCTCGAGGCCCCTGTTCCTGATTTCTGGTTAATCCAGCATCAGGTTCCATGACTTTTTTATCTTGACTGCTGGGAGAGAAAACACAATGCTGGTCTGAGGTCAGAGGGTCAAGTTTTAATCCAGGTTAATGAAGTATTAAGCTGCTGCCAGAAACTTCTTTATATATAAGCTAAAGTTTCAGTTTAGACTGTTACAGAGGGGAACCCTCAGAGAAGGCCTAACATGTTCTGGGAACTGAAAAGAAATTCATTGTATTTAAAGCAAGCACTGCAGTATCAGAACTTCTTTATTATTAGGTTTTGGATGGAAAGA
>JBBIGB010000129.1:13504030-13532114 GCA_037577075.1 Alestopetersius hilgendorfi
TCCAAACATTTCATACAAGATATCACTGAGCGCAGATACGCACTTTACAAATAGAAACAAGACTATGAATTAAAATTAAAAATAATAAGTCTTGCTATCATTATTGAATTAAAATGATGTACTGGCTGTTGAAGCTGCTGTAGGTAGGCGGCGGGCATTAGGACCCAGGCGAAGCTACACGGCGCTGCTTGCTAGAGCAGCAACCTGAGCCTGTTTAGTAATATTTCTGTACTGTAGGAGCTGCTAGTGAGACGCTACTGAGACTCACAAACATGTTGGTGCGCATGTAAAATATACAAACAGCTTCTAATTCTTTCTCTCCGCCAGCCTAGGACAGCCTAAATAAAAAAGTGCCGTTTGTACTCAGTTCAACAGAACAATACTATGTTTCCATAACTGTTTACTGCTTAACTTTACTTGTTTCCTTAAGTGAATAGAAAGGTTAGGGGAAAAGGCACACGCTAATTCCTTCCTACAAACCTGGGGGCTAAGCCCCCCTTGTCTTTCCGTCCTAGTGATGTCCCTGTTTCACAGTAGGCAGCTTGCATCGTATAGACCCAGCTCCCAACCCAACGTGAATAGATTAACAGCGATATTTTTTTAATCGCCCGATAAGAGTCTCACATTAATGAAGTACGTTAACGCCGATATCGGCCCACCACTAATTTATATACAGTACTCCAAAATATCTATTTAGTATCAAAACAATACCACATTGATACTAATGTCAGGCATTTCCACATTTCCTTAAAATCTAGCTTTTAGCCCAAACCCTCACCCCACAAACTGTAGGCTTGGAAATTGTCAAGCTCAAGTGTTTTGATCAAGAGCACTACCCATTACAGAACATTATTGAGTTTAACATAGTTGGATGGCACACCTCATCATAGATGCTCTCAATCTCGTTGAGGAGGGTCTTGGAGCGCAGCACCTTAGTATCATTCTGTTTGAAGTTGATTCCTTGGTGGTCCAGGGACTTCAGATAATACTTTTCGTTCTGCTCACGCCAGATCTTATTAAAGCCTCTCTGTGCTTCTCTCCACTCCTCCTCCTTCAGCTTTAACCTAAAACACATACAAAAACAACAGAACATAATACAGAAAAATGCAATTTGCAAATGAGGCAAGTTTATGTATTTATTACATTGTAAAATTCAGAGCAATAATAATAAAAACAACATTTGCCTTACTTTAAGGTTCAGCAGCAATTTTAAATAATGTTGCACATTTGCCCCAACAGATGCATTTCCACTTGGCTAACAGTTGTGTAAGTGTTTCGGCTCTGATATGTTTCTTATATAAGGGTGATGTTGTGTGCTCACCACATGATGCAACAAAACTCCCTCTGGGAGATAATAAAAATGTGCAATGATAAAAGTTTGTTCTGCACAATGGGGCGCTATGTAAGTCTGTAATAACTATTGAGTAAATACATATTTACTGAATTACATTCATATCACATTATTACATGAGAGTCTGAAACAATTAATCAGAGGGAAATGAAAGTGACAGTACAAGTACACCGAGTCATATGAGGTCCCTCAAACTTTGGGTTTTCTGATTACAAACCTCTTCAGCACAATAGGGACGGAGACAGCAGGATTCTTCTTTAGCCCATCAATGATGTCCAGGGCCTTGTCTCCGTATATCCTCTGAATAGCCTTGCGGTGGATAATCTCAGATGTACCCCCCAGTGTGTTGTCAAGACGGAACTTCGCCTGCTCCTCAGCAGACATCCGAGAGAGCTTCTTCTGCACCGTCTCCAACACCCGGATAGTGGCCAGGTTTGTCTCTAGAACCACATCCAGCTATGCACAGATGCAAAACAAATTATTTACATTATTATTTTGCGTTTTTTTTATTATTAATTGTAATAACATTCATCATTATTGGTTAGCAGTCTTTGATCTTTGTCTTTACAGCAAAGCCCACAACTAACAGTGTGCTACATTGTACATGATACAATGTATATCATGAGGTTTAGTTTCTCGAAGGATCTTTTAAGTGCAAATGACAGCAATAGTTTCATTTTGCTCACCCCTAGCATGACCAATTCCTAAATGTCTACTCGTGTAAGTGTTCGGGTTCATTTTATTAAATGAAAACATTCAGTACTTCCCCTGCCATCCAATCATGGTGTTTTTCATGGAGTGAAGGAGTTGAGTGGCTCACCTCAAAGCGTTCGTCCTCACACCTATAAATATGCTCCTCATACTGTGTCTTCTTAGAGCTGACAAAGGTAGAGTCCTCTGACCATGAAGGGAAAGACACCCACGTGTCATTCAGCACCTGGATGAACAGATGGGACCACAAGTGAGTTCAAGGACAAAAAGGCCTCAGACGAAAGTCATAGTTTCTTGAAAACAAAGCAATGTCTACATGTAAAGAACAGCATGACGCTGACCACTTTTGTGATCAGCTGTCCTAATGTTATCATCATGTTAACAGATTTTCACCTCTTTACAGAGTGGGGTTCTTCCTGTGCATTTGGGCTGCTGGTAGCTCTTGGGCAAAGCTCTATAACTGAAGCCCAGCCTCTTGCATGAAGAGTAGTCTATTTCCATGGCAATGCCCTCGGTTGCTCTCTCTTTAGGGTAGCTCTCCAAGTGGGCCATCTCCTTGTAGCCCAGGAAGTTCTTAAACCAGGTGAACAACTCCGGGAATTTTCTGAAGGTGTCACGCACATTACAGCTCAATTATCTATCTTTGTCAAGATCGTTTCAAACACGGTGATAAGAACACTTTCAACAAATGCAAAATGGCTTTGTCTGTATTAAACATGCAGCATAGAAAACCTTTTTTGTTTGAAAAGATTAAGCACTGGTCAAAAAACATACCCTAAAAACGGCAGCACCAGTTGCACCAGTTCAGCTCGAGAGATCACTTCTTGATTGAAGATGACTAGGCACCGCAAGAAATTGTCATAGGCCTCAGCACTTCGTAACGCTTTCCGCACCTTTGAGAGATTTAGACCAAGGATTAAGTGTTGCTGTTTAAAATAATAATAATAAAATACTGAACCATGAACTACACCATCACCTTCTCAAAGAACAAGGACTCTGTGCCAACTCCGTGCTTACTGGCCTCTGCCATAGGGGAGTCCTTCAGAGTCAGTAACTTAGGCTTTTTCTGGAACGTAAAATGGTCAGATTAGAAGATTCTGAACAAACTTAATTTGAGATTTAAGATCCAGTTACACAGTAGGGCATTCACCTTTACAGGTGGAGCAGCACCGGTAGCTGAGTGTCTGCGGATCTGACACCCATTCTGGTTAGGCCTCTGCTTGTTGTTCAGCTGTGGCTTCTTCACTGTACTTCCATGATCATTTTGCACAGATTCTGCTTTCTCTGCTGTTGTTTTGCCAAGCAGCTACAGAGTGGAGAGAAGGAAAAACACTTTGGTTGTTAGAAGTCTGATTTTAGTCTCTTTCTTATTTCTGTGGGTATGTGAAGCACAGCCTGCAGCCTCTCACCACAGAGCTGTTAGCATCTGGCAGGAATTGGCCAAATTCTGAGAGCAGGTCCTCCTGGTTCTTGAAGAGCCGCGCCACTTGGGAATACACCTCCTGCTCCGTCAGAGCCGGCGTGTAGTTCCCTCCAGCTTCTTTAGCATTACGTTGCTCCTTCTACAGAAAGGAATTTAAAAAAAAAAAAGAAAAAAAATGAATGACTTTGTTCTGTGTTATCGTAGTTCACACTTAACATTTAAACCATTTGCTGGATAAGACTGAAAAAACTTGGTCATCTCTCCTATCTATCCTGCTCAAAGATGCATAAAATCAACAAGAAAAGACTTCTCCCTGGGACTAAGGCCAAGATGAGACCTTATATTCATGGGAGATCGACTTCACTCATCAACTGATAGGATCAAAGTTCACAGAGATTCTGAACAGAAAGCATCACTCAAGAGAATTATGAGGCCATAACAAGATATCTCTCTAAAAACACCCACCTGGTATGTGTGCAGGATCTCTAGGAACGCTTTGTAAATGTCCGGCTGACCTTGGAAGCGGTTCTTTATCTTGTTCACGTAGTTGATAGCATGGTTGAACTCCACAGGTTGATTGTTTTGCAATAGTGGAGCACTGGGGGTACTGCTCACAGGGGTGTGGGGCTGCAGAGGAGGGGAACGGGGGGAAGCGTATGGCGGGATGGACGGATTAGGCTGACTGCTTGGCGTCAGTGCCGGAGACTGCAAAGGCTGTCGAAGAGCAGAGAACCCTTTTAAAATGAAACTTTATGAACTTTGCATACTTTGAATAATTGCAGCCCTAGCACAAAGCAAATGTGTTTTTCATAAACATCTTAACAAATTTAACTAGAATTGTTTCAGAGAACGTTCAAAAACAAAAGCTGATGTCTATCTACAATTACTAAACCTGAATGCAAAACTTTAAAGTATTGACTGGGCAACTGTACAAGCCAAATGAAGCAGCTCACCTTGCTCTTCTGCGAGGGCTGGGCTGGGGGAGGGGCAGCTCCGCTGGAGGCTGGAGCAGCCAACTGGCTCTGGTGCTGTGCTGGTGGGATATTCTGCACAGAGATTCCATGTGGTGTAATATGGTGGATCTGACCTGGTGTGGTAACATTCACCAGGTCATTGGTCTGCACCTCAATCTTATATCCAGGTGGCAGAAAGGTGTTGAAGCCCATGATGAGGTCAGGATGACCCTTAAAGAGCTGAGACACCCGACTAATCACGCCTGGTGTGTCAATACTACAGAGAGAATTAACAGAAAAAAAGTCAATTCATGCACAAATACTATCCCAAACAATAATAACGTAATCATAGCTAGCACTCAAATATCAAAATCAGTGCACAGCATATATTTCATTGTCATATTTAAAAACTCTGCACTTTGTAAATGCTTGTGTCGTCTTCAACAAGTTTAGCTGTGTTTTAGAAATTTCATTAAATGTGACAGATTCTATTCAAACCATACACCCTCTTATGTATAACTAACTCTGATGAGAATAAGTTTATTTTCAGTTTAACAATTAAAGTATCAGTATATCATCAATAGAAGACTCTAAATAAAGTGTGATCCAAAAACTCATTCACGTCAAAGCTCACCTCTGAGACTTAAACTCTTTCATAATGTCCAGAAAGTCATTGTAAACTTGTGGCTGACTCCCAAACTGCAGCTTCACTTGATCCAAGTAGGACAGGGCATCCTCCACCTGCAAGAAAAGAAAAACACAAATGCATTGGCTGTTTCTGAATAAAAAGTAGCACACTCTGAACAAATTCCTACTTTGTTTAAGAATGATGATACAAATCCGAATTAAAGCTCATCGTTCACCTTGAGTCTCTGGAACTGCTGTTGTCCCTGTGCTGAAGCAGTTGGATTGGGTGGGTGTGCATGACCCTGAACCAGCGCAGGGCCATGGGATTGCACAGCAGGACTGTGATGGTGGGAGCTGCTGTGGACGGCAGGGTTCGGACCATGTGCATGACTCCCAGAGCTCTGTGCCACAGTGGGAACCTAAAGAAAACACATCATTAAATCACATAAAACCAACAAGTTAATGTATTCTAAAAGAGATAATGGTCACTTTCTGTAATTTTGTTAAAATTAACTGAGCAGGTGGTAATAAGTTGGTACCTGGTATCCCTGGGGCACAGGGTACTGGATGCCTGTATTGGGCTGCATGTTGTCAGTCACAGCCTCATACACTGCTGGTGCTGGGGCCAGAACCCTGTGTTGGAAGCCCTCAGTGCTTCCTGGGAGCCGACGCTGCTGCGCCGCAAAGACCGTTTCCTGATCCTCCAAACGGCGCTTCATTATGAACTCATAGTCAGGGGGCACTAAGACCTGCAGGAAGGGCAACAAATCCAATTCCTGGAGTTACACAACTATTAGACTAGAGCCAGGATGTCTGACACTTTCAGAAAGTGGAAAAGTTTTACCAGAACTCCTGTAACAATTTAGTTTAAATCACAGATTCGGCAGAATTTGTCAACACCAACAATAAGTGGAGCTTCTCTTTAAAACAAACGGAAAAAGCATCAACAAAACAAATGTACCAATAACAGCTCCTGTTTTCTTCATGTGTCAGGAGAAAAGCCCATCTGAAACCACTGAGGCAGTGTTGCATAGTGTCAGCACTCAAAAAACAAGACAATGCACATAATAAAACAGGTATATGTACAAACAACAATCAAAAGTGGGTACTCAACATTTACTGAATATTTCCTTTTTACTAGATATGGATGCACATTTGGAGCATGGTACCCAAAAGCTGTACTCCCTCCCTATATAAACAGTCCATTCCTGAAGCTGGCTCCGAGTTTCCTCCAGCCAGGAGCATGCTGCAGGACTAGGGCCATGACGTCATCGGGAGACTCCAGTCCTGCACACACATTAAAAGGCGCCTCGCATCTCCAGCACGAAAACAGGCGGAGAGAGACACGCCGACCAGGGGGTCAAAGAACTCCACGTCCACAGCTCCAGTGACCAGACCTCCCGCTGTGGGGGTCCTCGTGTCCAGTCCGGCCTCTATCCTCAGTGCCACGGCTGCAGCCCGCCATGAGCCGAGCATGTGGCAGTGAGGGGAACATAAATGGACATCTGAGAGACACCATGTGTGTGTTCCTCGTTTCGATAACGGCTTCACACTTCGCCCTCAAATACACACATTCAGAAGCCCGCGGAATGTTTATGAGACACGCGCTTGCACACATTTGACGATTTAGTGCACGCGTACGCGGGGGATGAGCTCCAGCATCTGTAGCACAGTCCGTTCGCCAACACACAGATGTTGGCGAGGGTGACCCAAACTGACCGAAGTGTTTACTCAGGAGCCCTTACTTCGACAAAGAAACTTGGAGAGGGGTACACATGCAGGATGCAGACAAAGCCAGAACCATTCTGGAGCGCGGAAACGAACAGTCCTTCGGTTTCGAAGGTTTTAAGCGACTCTGAAAGACGTCTGGTCACTCGTATTTAGACCGGGGAGTCTCAGTTCTCTCGGTCCCCTCCCCCTAACCCCGAGGCCTTAAGCCCCGAGCTCGAGTGCATAGCCAGGCGGGCGGACAGAGCAGTCTGACGGGCTAGCGTTCAGACACAGACCCCCGGCTTGGGATAGAGACACCGTGTTTGCAGAAAGAGGACGTTTGAACTGCTTCATTATGAAGAGCTTTGGGTTCCGAATGTGAACCAAACACAGTAAAGAGAGAGAAGAAAGTGCCCCTGAAGCTAATTGTGCTAGCCCTCGGGCTAACAGATGTCAAAGCTAGCTGTTAGCAGAGTCCCAGTCTCTCCACACGTTCAGAACAGAAACACGGACTCCAACTCTCTCTTAGAGAAATTCACACCTCACTGAGCCAGCCCCAGCCCAGCCAGCAGTGCAGGAGAAACCGTTGGTAGTGAGGCTGTTTTGTTTATTTTTGTATCTCCTCTCTGCTGCTCCCCTCAGAGGAGCCCAGTTTAAACTCACCTCCTCCCCCAGCAGCGAGGCTAGTCGAGTAGTTGAGGTCTGTCGCGCACAACAGGAACCCACGTAAAACACGGCTTGTGGACACAACTCACCGGTGCATGGCACTAAGTAAAACGCACCATTAGTTAAACGTTAAAAAACATACACTACAAGAGAAAGGCTAAAAATCCTCAGCTGAAAACAACCCCAGTTCTGTTCGTGGTCGAGAGGCGTGGCTCGCGAAAGCTTTTTCTTCAAAGCCCACCCACTCACGTAGTGGATTGGTGAGTTCTAGAAAAGAGGAGGATTCGGCCGCTAAGATTGGTCCGCTCTGGACGTCACTCATATAAAAGCAGGTTTCAGAGGGGGGTCGTCCCCTGGCCGCCACTCTGACTCCTCTCTCACACGTAGGCTGCACGGCTTGAAACGAAGGGCTTTTTTAGTAGCTGCATTGGAAAAATAACCGGTGGCGCACTTCTCTAAAATATGGTAGGGGTGATCTATTTCGTACACTGACCAGTTTATTTGGACGTAAATGTAGTAAAGCACGGACCCACAGTCTTAACACTTGTTTGGTTGCTAGGGTCTCCTAGTAACACGTTTTGAAGAGAACAAAATCATGCACACAGCTCAAAGGCTATTTTCCCACCTAGGGTCAGCTTAAGTAGTAGGTTTGTGGTCGACTCGTGTCTAAGGACAACTAATTCATTTGGATAAAAGCAAATAAGCCTCTCGGTGCATAAAATTAGTTGACTAACTTCCTGAAGTTACTGCCACACGTGACTCGTCTCAACTGTGTTTAGCTGTCGCATACGTCATACAGATGGCTGGACGCTCAGGCCACGCCCCCGCATCGAGCTCTAGCCAATCAGAATTAGCGGTGCTCTCTCAGATCACGCCCCCAGCTCCGAGCTCAAGGCAATGAGAATGAAAAATGCTCTCTCGAGCCTCGCCCCTGGTTCGAGCTCTAGCCAATCAGCACGAAAAAAATCTCTTTCCTGCCCCGCCCTCCCGCTTCGAGCTCGAGCCAATCGGAGAGAAGTTCTCTCCCGGCCACGCCTCGAAAGGTGGATCAGCTGAAATGTAGCCCCGCCCACGAGAGGCGGAGTCCGAAGCCAGCCCGGGATTCCTCTGTTTCAGCAGAGGAGCAGTCCTCTCTCAGCCTGTACCGACCATGTTTGAGCTAACAGCTTCGTCTCTAGCTGACGTTTGGAGAAAACCACAGCGAGCGGAGACCCCTAAAGCAGCACGGGCCTCTACCATCGTTTCGACCCATTCAGGGGCATTAAGCACTGAACTCGAATACAGCAGAAAAACGCAGCTGCTATGTAGTAGACGGATCATACCGTGCAAAAAACAACAAAGCTGCACTAATGTGAGAGCTCTGAGGACCAATAAGTGCACGGGCGAAGGAGACGCCGGCGTGTGTTTGTGGTGTGTGCGTTCCCCTTTAATACGACACGCATTTTCTGCTCCGTCCTGCACTCTTCTCTCCTTCTCATTGAACAATAGACCCTCGATCCGAGCAACGCAGCACCGTCGACACACTGTGGCTTTGTTAGACACCTCTCACTCGAGACACGGTGGGTTTTACACGCGGACACACTAAAACTTCACCCTTCGGACACAGGGAGAACGGGTTTGTCTCATTTATGGCGACCTTATATCGGCCCCAAAGTCAAAATGGGCTCAAATCTGGAGCTGTAAACACGAGCACGGCTTACTGACGACATGTGGCGTCGCTTGATCAGAGACTCGAGTATGTTGGTGAGAAACGACAGAACACACCGATTCTTTCTTTACTTCGACATCTGAGGGGGAAAATGTCTAACCCATCCGCCACAACAACTCCCTCCCCCTCCGGAGCCCTCTCCTAACTATCAGACCCCTGAGAAAGACTGGAGATTTCTGCACGCTTGTAGAGCAAAATAACCGAGTTAAAACGGCACTGGACTGCAATCAGAGACCCGTTATAATATGTCATGTTTTTCTCTGTGTGCCGCCAGCCCTCCTTAATTTTGACGTTATCGAGCAAACCACCCACATTTACAGTGTTAAAGATAAACACGCGAAAGGTGTCCGACTCTCAGCTTTAAGCCCTCGTCGACTAACAACACGGGTTCGAATCGCGATCATATTTTTGTGTTCTTTACCAGCTGTTACATACCTAGGAAAAAGAAGAAGCCTCTCACTCCGGATTCGTGTTTGTAACAAAATAGTTGGGAACGCCCCTCTCTCTTCCCATTGGCTCGTCAGGCCACTCACGTCATAGCAATTTAAATACGACCCGCCAAAATCCCGAGTGAGCGCAGCAGCGTTTACGGTGGAACTGAGAAGCAGCAAGCTTGAGACATTAACTTAAGATCAGGCTGTTTCAAAAATTATACACAGGATTTCAGATTTTAGTCTTTACACAGTTAGGCAGTCGTCTTTGTGATCAGAAGTTTGTGGGTTCAAATCCCAGGACTGCAAGTGTCACCACTGTAGTGCCCCACTCCCCCCAGGTGCTAGAAAGTATTAAATGTACTGTATATGGAATAAGAGGTCCTTATTTAATGACTTGTGAAGTGCACTATAGACCCGGCAAAATGCTGAGAGAACAGCAGCCTTTATGGTTGAACTGGGGAGCAGCAGCCTTAAGACATATAGACTTTAAGATCATGCTGTAATAAAAAGTATGTGATTTTGGATTTTCATTTCTATGCAGTTAATATATTTATCAATAAAAAAGTTTCTAAAGTTCAGACTTTTTCATACATTATCATGCTGACTTGCTCTAGAAACCCTAGCTTTCCTTATTACAAGCTGTATGGTCTGCGCTATGAAAGAATGGCTTATAAAGTGCTTCACAGGACTCACGATTTCATTACATGAAGTGCATTATATTAGGAGCACCGGGTCCTTTCATGAGTGGATTATAAGGAATATGAGGTCCTTATTTCATGACATATGAAGTGCACTATAAAGTACCACTTACTTTGGGCTAGGTACCGTCCCCACACACTGCTCCTCAAGCACGGTGTTCCTGGCTGCCCACTGCTTCACTTGGGTCAATGAGTCAAATGCAGAGACCGATTTTGTGATTTTGTGTACACTTTGTGCTGTGCTCATATGTGACAAATGGATGCACTATGAAGGAATTTGTGCTATTTTATTGCTTATAAAATCCTCCACAGGACCAGTGGTTTGATGACATTAAGTGCATTATATTGGGAAACCGGATCATTTAAAGACTGAATTACAAGTAATAGGGAGTCCTTATTTCACAACATATGAAATGCACCGTGCAGGGCATACAGAGTCTTAACATATAGGGATTAAGAAATCTGAAGTGTCCTGTATTGGGAAGTTATCTTTATTTTACGACACACGAAGTGCGCTGAATTGCAAATAGGGATTCCTGACTTCTTGTCTTAAAAAGTGCACTATTTAGAGTGTAGGGCTCTTTATTCCATGACTTTCAAAAAGCACTACAGGACCCATGAGTTTGAGTTACAAAGTGCACTACTTAGAGTGTAAGAAGCCTTTATCTCATTACTTGTTTAATACACTATATCTGGTGCCCTAATATGGGTTTAGTAGTGATTTTCTTTGTAGAGCACTGTACAGGGAACAACACTCAGAGTGTCAGTGTCAGGATAAAAAAGGTTAGTAAAATACCAAGCATGAAGAAATGATAGGTCCATTTAATTACCTTTCAAACAGTTTGTTTTCATACTTTACAAGGTTCTCTAATGAATATCCCTGAGTCAGGGAACAGGGCTCCATTCTGCCAAAGAAGCTTGCAACATTTCGGCACAAGAGATAACATTATTTGCCATCTCACACATGTGCCAGTCTCATGTTACAGAAGTCTTTCAGAATAAAAGTACTTGGTCATAAAGTGAACGGTTCAACATATATAAGTGAACACCACAGCATCATTAATTACACAGCTGGATTACATCGTCATACGTCATACAAAGGAACGAGTTACAGAATGAGAAAATATAAGTAGCTATTTGCAAATGGAGTAATATGTAAGGACACAGAAAGTTGTGGAATATAATAGAAAAATAAAATCGGTCACATTTCGTGTCCATCGTTTCAACAGCTAACAAGTCTAGAATGATGAGTGCATAGAAGTGTCGGATTTAAAAGATGCTTCACTACAAGCAAATTCAATATGAATTCAGTAGCAAAGGCTCACTTACCCAAAGACAAACTAGTGACAGGCCTACAATGACATGATACAGATTTTGAAGCCAACTGTACAAACACGAACACGTGATTAATACAGAAACCGTCTAACAGACCACTGGACTTGCAGAGTCGTCAAAGTACAAATACTGCATTTCACACCACAGTACAACAGTTACGGAATTTGTGGTGTAAAACGTCTCTTCTGTTAGCGATGTTCGTGAACGCACAGGTGTTTGAATGTGCTTCTATACAGCTATAAGCATATTTTACACACATGTTAGATGTTAGCAAGGCAGAATGGTAGATCCTTTTACATTGACAGTAGCAACAGCATCGACAGAGGCACAGAACCAGAACAGAGGGTCAATCTAGGGTTAGTTTTGGTGACTATGACCATCAGAATCAGGAGGAGTCAGCTCTTCTTCTCTTGAGATGCTTTTTCAAGTATAGACACAGAAGCTCAAGAGTGTATTACTGTGGCTATCCAATAGAATGTGAGGTCCAAATTCTCAAATAAGAACTTTTAAATAAAAACAGGCCCATGGGCTCAATAAAAGGAAAACCTGTAGCTTTAAGGAGATGCTTTAAGAAGCAAAATAACAGTGTCCATAAACTGTGTCTCAATATGCTTTTCTGAGTATTTAGTGGAGATCAGCAGCTACCTGAAGAACACCGTTCATCTGCGCAGCACATTAATGCTGTTTAACTGGGCTGAGTGCAGAACAGTGGGTTCAGTTTTTGGATGTGGCACTACTGGTTCTTTGGGTCTGTGTTCTTATCGGATGTCAGGAAAACATCATGTATACAGTGGATCTGACATCACAGTATTTAGTCGTCTGCTCTACCCAACATTTAGTCCTCAAGCACTTTCACCTGGACACAATGATATTCTTTAAACCTGCCTGTATCTCCTAAAGTGTTACTCTGCAGTCAAGGACAGATTTTGGAGTCAAGTAACATAAACGCACAAGACTATTATAGTAGATGTCAAAACATTCCACAAGAGACATGGAGAGGAACACCACATCTAGGACTTTATACTTGGAGATCTGGAAATTTAGTATTTTTGAAGAAAGCCTGTTTAGTTTAAATAATAAATGGTGCACCTCCAAGTGGCTGTTGAAAATGTACTTGACAATCTGCCACTAGTATACTGTGGTCACGGTGTTATTTACACTGCAGTACTGAAGTCCACAAAACCCCCTGACCAATAGTGTTGTATTGGAGCTTGAGGCATGCTTGCAATAGCCTTCTTTAAAACTGCTCCACCACAGTTTTAAACAAGATGCTGCCTATTTCCATTTCGATCAAAAGCGGAAAACAAAAGCATGTCTATAGAACCAAACTTAATTCATTAAGCCTCTGTTACTTTACTGTAAGATCACTAAAGGCTAAAATACAATATATCCATCTAAGGCAATGTAGTATCCAAATAAAACGATGTATTTCGCCTGAAAAATACTGGGAAACTGTCCATTTGTTTATGGTTTTTAATTTTTTTTTATGCCGAATAAATGTTGTAGTAGCTTAAACAGATTTTCAGCTGTTGGATGGACAGAGGCACGACAGGTCATATCCACTGCAGAAGTGTTTAAGACATAACTATGCCCTCTGAAGCATCAGAATTGATTAATTGATAGAAACGTTTCAGTGTCTAATAACTGAGACTGTCTAAGGACAGAACAAACCAGGATAAGCCACTTAGCTGAGACTAGACTTGCAAACTCCTCATTTGACATAGTTTTCTAAAAACAAAGGAAATTTAGAATAGAAACCTGGATGAAACATTTTAATGCAGACTTGTGAAATTTAAAACCAGATGGTGGGGTTATTTTGAGACTGAGTATTACCAACTGTTATAAAAAAACAAAGAACACTTAAGTTATTGGTCACTAATGAGTTCTGAACATTCAGTCACAGTATGAACACTTCCAATTTACACAGCAGAACTGACTGACTACGAGACAGGTCGACCCCTTCAGTCTTCACTTAGATCCAGTAGAGATTTAGATTCTCTTGGCAAACAGTGTTGGCTATGATTGCTATAACTGTGGCACTTTATACACCAGTCTTCAAAAGAGTCACAAGTACTGTGCTTAGAGTAAATGTCAGTCAGACAAGTGGGTCGTAAAAAGATTCCTTCAGGGACTGTTTATGCTCAGTCTACCAGCATCAGCCCTGATTGGCTAAGAGCACTCTGAGTGTCACTGATTGGCAGAGGACTGCCCGTCTTTCCCTGACTGACAGATAGCCGATTTGGTCCATCACTGATTGGCTGAGAGCAGTCCCTGTCGCTGGGCGTGCTCCAGGATGGCAGTGTGGCAGAAGTAATACTGTTCGGGTGTTTGGATACTGAAGGCACGCTGCGTTCTCATACGCCGTACCGTCTGACACACGTTTAGAGTCCCAACCTCCTGCAGCTGGGACAGACATATATCCAATGCGCAGAACGTACCTGTAAACAGAGGAATAACCACGATGAGGAGTTCAAAATGTCACAACAGCTTTTAAAATGAGCATCAAATACACCTTAACATCAGATCTCAGTGAATCGGGACATTCTGGGATGTTTGAAACTTTGCCAAAATATCCCATGCACTCTTATGATCCCTTAATGTAGTTATACACCAGTCAAACATTTCTGCACTTCCATGTTACTCACATAATATTAAATTAAAATACACACCTAGTGCCTTTATTAGCCAGAAAATGTAAATGTTTTTTATTCATCACTACTGATCTACAAAAAGCCACCTAATTATAATGTGGATCACAAGACAACTGTTAAATATTTAACAAGCTCTTCAGTGACAGTCAATGGGATGAAACGGTTAATTGCATTTAAAGTTAATGGACAGTCTAGGATTTGACTTTGCATCACCACACAAGCCGTGGTGAATGTCAGACATGCACTGTTACAGATACTTTAAATGAAACTTGTTTGACATTTCATTTGTAGTTGTTCACTCAACGTTCTGCAGTTTATGAAATAAATGGATAAGTGATGGATTTTTGCCTAATATATTTTGGAGACACACTCTACACATAATGTGGTTCATATGCAACAACAACTGGCCGATGTAAAGCGAAGAGCTGTATGTTAGGATTTAATTTGAGGATCACATGTTTTTAAAATGTGCTTTGGGTAAAACATCATTTACCAGTTCTGCCAATGCCTGCACTGCAGTGGACAACCATGGGTGGTCCCAAAGGATGACCCCTCCACTGTGACCCCAGGGCCTTCACTGCTCTTTTCTGCTGCCTCTTTACAGCACTCAAGAAGTCGAGCAAAGACAGCGCAGAGGAGGGGACGCCATAGTCAGGCCAGCTCAGGAACTGGAAGTGAGAAATCTGCCTCTGCTCACAGGTCTGATACGAAAAGCATCACAGAAATATCAGATCAAAGGTTATTTGTGTATAAAAGATGTGTTTAGATTCGTGGAAAATTCTACACATCGAGGAAAAACATGTCAAAGCAAAAATAAACACGATGAACGAAATTTTAAGTACATTAAGTCTCCACACCATAAGTTACTCGTCTCCAAAGCTCTGCCTTTACTCTTTACCACTGCTTCGATCTGCTCTCTACTGAATTTGAGATCCAACAATCAATTTCTGGAAATGGTTTGCACAAAAAATAAATAAATAAATAAATAAAAATAATGCCTCCTATCTCGATCAGCAAAATTGTCTAAGGCTGTTTGACTTCCAGGCTGACGTATTGAAAATGCTCACACCCTACAAACCATTAATCCACCCTACTATCCCCCCTACTGATCCTACTATCGGCCCATCCACCCAGGTGTGCGTGCTACCTCTGTGTTATGGAGCTCCAGAGTTGTCTGATTGAAATGGGAATGATTGTCCACTCTCTGGTTCACCACAGCTATATGTCCGTACACCTCCTGACCCCCTTCCTGCAGAGGCCAGTACTGACCACACTTCCGCCTGCCCCCCTCGTCAGTCCTACAAATACGGACACAGACAGTCAGAAACATTCTATGACAGTCTAAAAGAAGATTGAGAATTTTACATCAGTTATGTTTCTTGTAATTTCATGTGAAAAAACTTGTAATGACTCAATCGTTTTGTTTTTGTTATGTGTGGAAGACTCAGGTCTCACCTTGTAGTCATGACGATGACCAGCACACTTTGCTCCCACACCATTCTCCAGAAGTCTCCGTAGGTTTTCTCCAGCGGCCCTGTGTAGAGTCAGTCACCAGATCACATCTCTATTTAAACTAACCACATGTGAACGGCCGGCCAAACTGAAAACTACCTCAAAGTTCCAACAACTGCGCTAATGTACCTTGAGTTCCAATGTACGCATTCTTCTGTTTGTAGCCGTCCATGAAGCTGGCATTGATGTAGTCTGATCTCTAAGAATAGAAAACTTACTCAGCAAGATGCTAATTAAATGGTAATTAGACATTACTGCAAATATTCTGAAGATGCTGCTCTAATATTTAACACGCTGCACTGTGGAAAACGAAGACCCAACTTTCAACCCAATACAAACCTCGTTCCTTCTGCCTTTCAGATGTACACGTGTTTGGTCGAGACAAAGGACATCACCATAACGATTCCTCTCCTGGTTGTAGGCAGCTCTGCAGGGGTTTAAAACAATTCTCATTAAAAAGTTTAGCAAAACTCAGGGACACTAATGGGTGTGTAACATGTAAGCTTGCATGCTGGCCTACATGCATCTGATAAGGACAAATTGCATAATATTCCAATTTATTCATAAAGCACTTATAAAAAACAACCACATGGCTGACCAAAGTGCTGTACATCATAAAAATACAAATATAAACAAACACAACCATAAAACAAAGATAAAAGAGGATGATGAGATTCAGTCACCCTAACACACTGGATTATATTTCTGCATTTGACTTACTGTACTGCACAAAAGTTCTACTTTTGATACTATCTTGATGGAATTATAATAATCAACATTGTTTTATACTAATACACCACATATTGTGTAAAATGCAATTTTGGTAACTGGAACCATCTATATATTTTTTTTCCTGACAGAAGCCAGTTTATTATGACAACTATCTAACTAATACCAACCTGATGCATCAAGCCTATATATCAGATAAGTAGAACTGTAATCATTAGTATAGGCCTCTGGTGAAAAATAAAATAAATCTTTTCTGCAGTGTTGAAAAATAAAAAGGCACACAATGTGTGTACTATGTTTTTTTCAATGTATGTAATACTGAATTAGCATAACTCACTATTGTTTATATTTATAACAATGAAATAAATAATTGGTAAATTCTGGACTGTTGGTTACTGTCTACTGATGCTGTAAATGCCGTTCTAATGCTCCCTAAAAAAAATCCATATAGCAGGTCTGAAGGTCTGAACCTGGAATGCTGGTGTCAAACCCACTTACTACACTTGGCAATTAACAGATGAGTAGTTTCAGGTGTGTTTGAGCAAGGAAATCACCAAACGGTGCGTGACACTGGGCCCTAAAGTACCCGAGTTGTGCCCACTTGTAAATGTGATGGAGGTGTGCATTAGTGAACGGCGTCACTTACAGTGCGCAGTGGAAAGTTCCAGGAGGCTGCTCTTTACGGAGCTCCTCGTACTCCTGGTAGATGCCACTGCGTTGGGCTCGAGCCAGGTGAGCCACGAACTCTGGCAGCCGCGCGGCCTCAGGGCCTGGCATGTGCACTGAAGAATCATCTAAAGGAATCCCCACCAGCTCGTCAACAGGGTCCACATGTCCGTTCTGCTCCACCAGCAGTTGGTGGTTCCAGCTGTGGACGTCCAGCGCCAGGCAGCCGCCTAGGTGCTCTGGCAAGCAGTCTCTGGGCAGGTGCTGCCGCAGGTCCGTCATCTTCACCATTTGGACCTGCAAAGGCCAGGAGCACAGAGTCAGAGTCAAATTTCAAAGAACGGGCAATAATCACTGCTTGGACAGGAATGAGCCAGTGATGACTAAGTGATCAGCAGTATGTGCATTTGATTGATAACAGTCTAACCCTTTCTCGAAGTTTCTCCTTCAGCAGCAGACTCAGCAGGTTGTAGGGCACTCGAAACCAGACTGGAGCTCCAACTATGAACACCTTCTTTAGCCGGGCAGGGAATGCGCCCTGTACACAGAGGAAGACAACACATTTGACCCTCTTAGATGGTTCATACGGTATTTGGACACTCTCAGTATTATTTGGTTTTAATTGCCTTTTTTGCTCACCGTGGGAATAAACTCCAAAGAAAGATGGTGATTAAAATGTGGTGAATATTGGGGTCAATCCCTACCAATTCATTTTCTAAAAATCTCCAACCTGTTCAAATGCTTGGGAATAGTGAAAACAACCTTGAGTAGATTGAGGATCTTCTTGCTGAGGTCCAGCTCAAAGTTGTTATAGTTGGATCCTGCCATGTCATAGATGAACACAAGGCCATTCCTCTGGGTCTCAAAGCTGTAGGGAGGCAGCGAGAAAGACAGCACAGTTGAGAGGAACCCAGTATTTATGCCTTCAACTTTAATGTGTGTGCTGAAATAAATCAACTGCACCAGAGTGCAAAACCATACATTATACTGTACATGCAATAATTATTTTCTTTTTTGCAAACAACACTCAGCATGACTGCAAAACAGACTAACCTCTCCACTGCTCGGTCTAGCAGGTAGAAAAGAGCTTGTAGCACCACGTGGTTGCCGGTTTTATTGGGGTGATGCAGCTTGGCTGTGTACAGAGCTATAGAGGCACCTGTGGGGTCCCTTACTCCCTAAAAAGATGCCGTTTCAAGTATTAGTTTAGACACACACACATACAGAAAGACAGATTTTTTTTTTTTTTTAAATCAGAAAATACTACTTAAAAAAAGGTCAGAAAAAACTGTTTATAAGTAGACCACATCCACACCTTTAGAGGTTAAAAGACCTGCTCGCAAACCATAAAGTAAAAGCTAATAAGGTCCATTACCTACACATTCTGCTTGCCATTTAATTCAAGAAAAAAGTTCTCATTATAAAAAATGACATCATAGAAAATTACATCACAACATTGATGTAGCTCAGATGATGTTCTTGATGTGTCCACAGGGGGGCAGAGTAGCTGAGATATGAGGTAGAGAGCTGGTTTAACTGCTGATTCACCAGATCAGGACAAAGATTATAACTCGACTACAAAAAGAAAGGGTTTCTCTGTGACTTCTGTGCCAAAGTTACTATTAAAACTTAATATTAAAATGTATGTGATCGATTCACAGAACATTTGCATGATGTAATGTATAAACCGGTATCAAAACAATGAATGTTCAATCTTTCATAACAGTATTGCATAAAAGCAAAGCCATAAAAGAACAAAGCCCCTATGAATGAATGCCCCCCAGTCAACCTTCAGTACGGCTTTTACTGACTGGAACATAAACGAGGTCATGTACATTAAGTTATAATGTGACACAGTGACATGAACAACATTTTGTTGTGGATCTGACACTGGTTCTGCTCTGCTGTTTAGGAAACACTGACCTCGAAGGCTGAAGTAAGGATTCAGTTACTGGGGATACAGGACTATAAATACTGCTGGCAGGATGCATAGAGGACCAGAGGAAGACATCAGTTCAATCAATCGATCCAGTGCCAGAGAGAAGAGAGGGATCGTTGTCGCACAGCAGGTACATTACAGTCTTTGTGAATGAAAGTGTGAATAAATGCTCGCTGTACAAGCAACCGTGTCAATTCTTCTGTTTAGAGAATTAACGCAGGTTACTGCAGCATAATCTCAAACTGCTATCTGTTCCTCCCGTCAGCGGCTCTGGCACACCCTTGGCTAACAACGGCACTGCAGTGCTACAGAAATCACAGAAGCAATCATCATCTCAGACTGGCCTCACTCTCCTCACTGACACACCCTGACAAATCCATTGACATTTCCACTGGGCAGTGCAAGCATGCTTATTCACCTCAGATGTTCCTGACAAATGGGAGTGCTCTGATGAATCATAGTCTTCCATGAAGCCTGAGAAATGTAAGCAATATAATCGTATCCTCCACCCACCCCTTGCTTTCAACTTGATTTGTAGCGTTACATTCTGACGCCGGTGAGTAATTGTGTTTTTACGTTGTTTATGCGACGTTTCCATTGAAGCCGGACACCCACTAACTCAGAATCACTGAATGAATTGGTCAAAGACAGAGAAGTCCTCTATATGCTAATAGTTCTTATGACATAATGTAGGTTGTGATAAAGCCTCATCACAAATAAACTACAATCATATCTGACATATAAAACACACTCTCTGACACACCACCATGTCTCCGTTGAGACCGGCGCATGTTGTGAGTGGCATCACTTCAAATTTTAAAAAAGTTGCCTGTAAAACATCTGATTACTCCACGAGTTAGACATATCAACAGCTTGTACAGCTTTACGAAGCCATACTGTTCTCACTATGAAGTCACTTGGACAAAGGGTTTGGGACACACCTGTTTATTAGGGTTTAGGCAAAGCCACTGTACTTCCAGTGAAGGGCATAAACTTACATCACACTTTATTTTTTAACATTAATACGAGTTCCCCCAGCCTGCCTGTGGTCCTGCAGTGGCTAGGTGTAAAGAGTGATTTGATCGTCCCGCTCCGCCGTTGAGAGGATTACAGGTCAGATCTGAAATTTGGCCCCATATGTCATCTTATAGGGAAAGATGCTTAGATGTACAAATGAGCACAAATGGTTTTTTTTGTTCCTTCATGCAAGCCTCTGAAGAACCAGCGAGTTCATTTTATGTTCTCTGGAAATGCGCCGACAATACAGAGCTGGTTTTGCTGAACGCCTGAAAATTAAGTCTCCCTGGCTCAGCCACAAACCTCGGACAACTTAACGCTATATCATTTTGTTGCTTTGCTGTACAGTAATCCCCCGCTATTTGTGGGGTTACGTTCCAAGAGCACCGTGTTATTGTGTTTGTCAAAAAAATTTCTTAAAATGCCTATTATAATAGTGTAAACCCTAAATATGCCCCAAAATATGGTCCCTGGACATATTAATTGAATTTTAAACTCAGTTTATAGCACACTCCCCTTGAAGAAAATGTAAAGTGTACTGTACTATACAGTTCACACTGAACTCCTGCAGTGCTAAAATGTAAATACCGATATTACCGTTGTACAGAGTGCACTGTAATTCATACACGGGTGTTTTCTTTGGTATGCCTGTCTCAGAGAGAGAGAGAGAGAGAGAACGCCTGTGTATGAATCACAGTACAGTCTATACAGGGGTAACATCGGTATTTACATTCTAGCACTGCCGGAGTTCAGTGTAAACTGTACAGTAGGGATATGGGTTTATCTTTATATTTTTGTTAAGGGTAATGTATTAAACTGATTATAACATGAAATTAAAGTGTTCTGGGAGCATATTTGGGGACATAATTAGGTTTTACACAATGAAAATCTTTTCGGAGGCGCAGATTGCCGGTTCCCCCCTACAAACCACAGCCGTCTGCCTGTAATTCTCGCCCAAGATGCTGAGCTGCGTTGCCAGAAGGTGCAGGGCGTTTGAGCGGCAAAGAGAAATTTAGCTGAATGTATATTTGGATTACTATTTATGTTTGTAGCAAATTATATATTTTGAATAATTTAGAACTAAAATTAGTTAAAAAAACAAACACATTGCCAAAAAATTTTGCAGGTTCAGCGTTGTTTTGGAGATTAACGCATAAAACGATTAGGTTCGTTCTCAAAAAAATATATAATCGTGTGACTGAATCCGTGAGTCCTGATTGGCATAAAACTGTGGGATTACTGCATATGGTTACCTCGCTTTTACCCTTAGAATGTGGCTGTAATATTAGCTCTGCAGCTAACAGCCCAGTTAGCAGGTTACTGTCGCAAATGTAACGGTAGATAGCATCCGGTATGTGTGTGAGTGGTGTGTGAATACACACATTAACTCGAGTGGTGTACCTCTGTTATTTGGACAACCGCGCCGCTGTTAGTGTTATGGCACGTGTGATATCTGCATTTTCTCTCATTTAAATGATTATGAATGAGCACCTCTGCAAACAGACAAGAATGGGTAAAATTATAGGCACTGATCTCAGTTGCTTGGCTATAAGGAAATGTCCTGAATCTCACTACAGACGAATACAACTGTCTTTTACCAACTACGTGACTGCAGTAGCCATTGCTATACACTGTAAACATTAGTGCATGGCACCGTTACCGCAAGTTGGACTCTCCCCCACCCTCCGCCTTGCTCCGCCTCTCTCCTCCCTATTACCATTTAAAGCTACATACACAGGAACGGCACATTCTAGGGAAATCTCATTGTTAGACTGGCTGTAATTCTGCACCAAGCCTGAAAGAGACTGCAGATACAGTATTAGGGGACCACTAAGACCTATATAAAAGTATAAAAAAATCAGCATGTCATGGGACCTCTAATGCTTCAGCATGCCAATACTTTTTTAACGCCACGCTTCCAACGTTGTGGACACATTTTGGGAAAAGCCCTTTTCTATTCCAGCATGACTGAGCCCCACAAAGTGAGTGTCCTGACCTCAACCCCATCCAACACCTTTGGGATGAGCTGGAACAGAGATTATGAGTCAGGCCTTCTGGTCCAACATCAGTGCCACATAAATGTTCCACAGAATGAATGAGCACAAATTCCCACAGAAACATGGAAAGTCCTCCAAGAAGAACGTAAGCTGTTATAGCTGCAAAGCAGGACCACCAAATATTAAAGTATATGTATTTGAATGCAATGTCAATTAAGGTCAGGCACCCCAATACCTTTTCTATATCTATGCATAGACACATGAGTATAGCCTACCTGAAGCTTATCTAATACTTTCCTAAAAGCACTACAGGCTCATAGAGAAGCATTATGTAAAAGTTATGCAGCAGGCTAAAAGAATAAACAGTGCAAATGCGGCCATTTGATCAACTGTTACCACTACTAGTGTAGTCAACCCAGCATTTTACAGGAACCTTAGCTTTGAGAAACTCAATATTTGTTTTCATGGCTTGGAAACTCAAACTTTCAACCTTGCCAACCTCGCATGCAGTTAATCTAAAAGATCTGTCTCTCTCACTCTCTAATAAACAATGTTCTGTTTGTTTTCTTGTCTGATGATTTGGTAAAATCAACAAAGAAATGATGTCATGTTATTGTTATTGGCTGTTTCAAGAGGTTGAGTTGCAACTGTTGCACAAACTAAAGTTGCAAGAAAGTTTCACAGCATAAAGCAAGCCTTACAGGTTTCTTATGTTACAATAAGGTGTAGGAAAACAAATACACAGGACTTTACCTCGGAACACTTACAAATCTGTTTCACTACATTTTCAGCCTTCAGCCTGGCTTGTTCTACCTTGGATTAGGTTTGGAGCAGGTGACAGTCTGCAAGATCTTTTTTAATGATTTGCAAATCTACAATGTTGTTACCCAAGAGCAGATATTTTACATACTCAGAGGCAGGAGCTGGTGACTTCAGTACTTACCAAGATGGTAAACTTGCCACTGAGCAGCTCAGAGCGCAGTGGCTCTTCCTGTGGCTGCAGTTTGACGATGCCCTCCCTCAGTCGTGTCTCCTGCCACCAGAGAAAGAAAAGAATGACATAATTCATTTAGTCTCTGCCCCTTTACTTTACTGGACTGAAATACTGTTACTGAGATGAAGCTCTTTGGAGAAGATATTTCTGTAACAAACCCTTGAATATTTAACACGAAGCAAACACAATATGCCGGTCTGAAAATAACCCCAGTTTAAACCTCCCCGCTGACCAAACGGCAGACAAAACTGTTGCTAGCTTTATAATGGAGATGCATATCAGTATCATTAAGACATTTCCAGATCAGATATTGGAGGAAATAAAAAGACTGAATCTGATTCAATCCTGTATCAAATGTAATCTAAAAACAGCACACTCTAGTACTGTCACAATGTTAGCAGTGGGGCAGCACTTGTTTATGTAGTTAGAGCGTGTTTGCCTACTTTTGGACTCTTAAGTCAATCAGTTATAAAATACTTTGGAGTTTTTAAGAAATAAAATACTGGTTTATATATTGGTATTAGAAAATAGGTAGTAGTTTCTTGGCATATCTACTTTATAAGGTTCGTAGATTTGATAGAAGACAGTTTGTCTTTATGTAGATTTTAATTTTAACGTAGAATTGACTTAGTTTTTTTAATTTTTGCACAGTCAGTAATAGGAGCGGTTCAGGATACATTTCACTGTGTGTTGTACTTGTATGACTGCATGTGACAAATAAAGTATCTTGTATTACAGGCTCATTATCTGACTGCACAAAAAAGAAAAAAATTATCAGTGATCTCATCAATGATGATTCAATTTACTGGCATATTTTTGACAATGCTTATAGTGGAATGGCCACAAAGAGTAGATAAAGGAAACCCTGTGCAATGCAGAGGCATGGTGCATCTGCAAAGTGAAGCTGAGTTTCTGTTCCTTTAGAGGAGTTTTAGTTCTCTGAATAGCAGCTCCATCATAAGAATGAGTTCCTGCAGACATGATCTGAAACGCTGAGCCCTTGCAGGCTCTCCTGTGGGAGAGGAATACCCATGATGAATGATTCAGGCTCGCTCAGAAAGCTCCCCAGGCCTAATTCAGCCTGCAGAATCCAGCCACGTACTGACGGCTATTAAAGCAATTAGAGACCGAACAAAAGCTTTGGGAACTTTCCATTCTCTCCCCTGTAATGACTCTGGTTAGGCTGATTTGATTCGGAATTACTTGCCGTTTCTTCCACTGGATCAACCCCCCCTCGATTTCAGCGGAACTACATGGAACAAAATTAACAGCTCAGTCATTTCATTATGCATAAGTCAGACGGAATTAGCATAATGGCCTGTACAAGCTAATTAACTTCTAATAGTTAGTGAAGCTTTTTAACCCTTTCAAGATTGAGGTTTGCCATTAGGATCAGGTTCAAATATGAAGCTTCATTTTGCAAATAGGGAGAAATGAAAAGCTCATTCATATTAAAACAACTACTGCTTTAATTTCTGTTTTGAATAGAAGATAAGCTTAATTGTCATTGTATCTAAATACAACACCTGTTTGAAAGCTCTCTGACACACCAGAAGCAATTGTACAAAAGTACAATGTGCATATAATACCAACAATAAAGACAGATTCTAATATATACAGAAAAAGGGAAACTTTGGTCATCGGTTAAAAGTTCTGAAAACCTCCGTTTAAAATGCTTTGTTTTAAACAATAACTCTGTTAATGATCATCTCACATGTGGTTTCAGAATTTTGATTACAGTCATCCCCCAGTTTTATGCGGATCAGGAGTAGCAGATTCAGTCACGCGCAGATTTGTTTGAGAACCGAATTCATAGTTTTACGCAGAAATCCCCACAATAACGCAAAAACTGCAAATATCCTCCACCTTTTTTGTTTTTTTGTGGCATTAATATATGTTTTTCTGGATGTTTTCACACGAGGGGACCCGTTCACCTCGCAGTGGTGTCCCAATACGTTTGTCCTGCAACCTTCCGAGTTGCATATCTCAGCTGGGAATGTAAATTTGAATACGGGTTTACCTTCACATTTTCTTTAAGAGCAATGCATTAAACTGAGTTTAAAATGACAAAGTGTTCTTGGAGCATATTTGGGGGCATATTTAGGGTTTACACTATTTTTTTCATCAAAACACACCACATTTTTTCACTATACGCGGGTGCTCTTGGAACATAACCCGCACGAAAAGCGGGGATTACTGTAATTTGTTACAAGCACAGACTTTTTACTCAAAAACAGCTATGAGAGCTACATGCCTACTACACATGGAATACAACTGATATAATATTCCCAAAATTATGTATAGTTCCTTGTATGGACATATTTGTAAACCCTTTGGAATTATCTGAGTTCGTGCATAAACCACTCCTTACTATAATATAATCAAATCATTTATGTCTTATTTAAAATTTCACAATGACATCATTAAAAAATACTGTCTGCAATTTGCTATGGGCATGTAAATGTACACAACAATCTGTAAAAAACACACACTTACAATCTGTAAGTGTGATGGAGGGAGTGTAATGATGGCCAGCGGATCTGATGGGTCACTAGATAGCACGCAAATATTTAAAAAAAACAAACAAAGTCAGGCGATCTACTGTATGTTTGATTAGAAGCTTGGGACGGATTGTGCTATGCAACATGACAATGAGCCAAAACACAGGAATGAATTAGCAACATAGCAGCTTGACCAGCAGAAACACATCATTTATCCTCACCTCAATCCCACTGAAATGCTGTCAGTTAAACAAAACATCTAAAAAATACTCATGATTCAAACCAGCTTTGTTTGTATGGGAATTGGCCAAAGAACCTCCTAACTGCAGAAAGACTTTGGCTGAAGTTTCTGCCACTGAAAGAGATCCCACTAGTTACTAAATAAAGGGATTCATCAATTCTTTAAAAATGTACCTCAATTTTTGTTTAGATATAACAAACATAGTAACACTTCAGAGCTCTACTGCTTTGTAGCAAACCATGTCTCATAAGGTCAGTCCCTACACATGCATGATATATATGCACCAGTCATACATGAGAGCTCTTCTTTCCTTTTGTATTTTTTGATCTTTTTACAGTTTCAATTTACACTGCACATGTATTTTTAAGTGATGCACTTTCTTGGACAAACATTTCAGAAACACAGCTAACTGCTAAGAACTATCTGAGGCTGGCAGTTACTTTTGACTTTTTAATTCCAAAGTCAAATACTTGATGTGCCATCGCGCAAAAAACATAGGAAAAGATTGCAGTTAGCCCCTAATCAGTTATCCTTGAATGCATGGTGACTTTTTTTTTTTTTTTTACAGTATTTAAACAAATGTGTCTATTCTATAAATCCTTTTAGACTGTTCAGATAATCAGTGTTGTACATGCAAGACACTCACCAAAGGTTCCTAACACACACACACACAGAACAGAGACAATTACACATACCCTGTAACTGTGAAAGAGCTCAATGGCCCGAAGGACATCAAATTTTCGTGCCATAAGGAACTTAACGGCCACATCCCAGGATAGAGGAGAGACGCCGTGCTGACTGGTCCACTTATTGATCTCCTCCAGGAACTGTTTAGTGGCCTGAAACACAAAAGCAACACAAATAGCCATCTTTCAGTCTCTCAGCTCTCATGCCACGCATTTAGAAAACCATTTAAAGGTTAAACAATCTTTTAGCTTCACATTAAAATAGATAGTCTAGTATTTGTTTGAAAGGCTTTGAATATCAAATTTCTTTTTCAGTCGCAAGTAATTCACAAGTTTCTTCAGCAGCATCAGACTCAAATGAATACAGCTGCAATGAGCGCTTGCATCAACACATAGTTCAGGTAGGGCTGCCTGAAACAGATCTCAATTCACTCAGATATTAATACTGCACACAAAGCAGATATCGGGTCTCTTCAAATGCTCTTCACAACAGAAGAGAAACAGACAACTCTATGTATTTCCAGTGGACTTTGGAGAAAAATAGGCTAATTGCCCACTATTTAAAAGTCTGAAATGCAGGTTAGTAGGCTAAAAACAGACACACCCAATCGAGTCTGTTTGTATCTTCATTTCCCAAATCTATTAACCTACAAAGCTTTTCTCAAACTGTCAAATCAAGAAGCATCAACAGTGTGTGGACAGACCCTCAGTGTCCTAATGTGTTGCCGCTTACCGAAGTGAGCTGTGTGATTGGCTGGTGGAGATCATCAGTAAGATAAACAGTTTATTCTGAAAGAAGCCTTTTGTTGGGGTGTGTGAAGGGTCTGCGCTCTGTGCTGATTATAAAGCAGGAGACGCAGCCGCAGCAGTCAGCTCTTTCACTGGTCTGGAAGGTGGCCTCACATGCGCACACACATGCACTCATCAGCCACAACCACTGACCAGTGAAGTGAATGAAATTAAGCTGGTACACTGGCACCTGCCAAGGGGTGGAATATATTAGGCAGCAAAGAAACAGTCAGTTCTTGACAGTGATGGGCTGGATGAAAGAATATTAGGAGTTAATTTGTCAAGGACCAAATGGTGACACTAGATGACTGGGGCAGAGCACCTCCAAAACTCCACTGGGCAGCTGGTGGCCTAGTGGTTAGGGAGTTGCCCATGTGATCAGAGGGCCATGGGTATGAATCTCAGTGGCACCACCGAGGTACCCTTGAGCATAATGCTGTCCCCCATACACCGCTCCCTGGCTGTACACTTACTTAACGGGTTAAATGCAGAGAAAGAATTTCAGAAAGGATTGTTCACACACAGTGTGCTGTGGTGTGCTAGTATGGAGCTAGGCCGTCTGGCTCAATTCTCTGGTTCAAGGATGCATAATAGGAAAACTGCAAACCAGCAGAGGCGTATGAAGCTCATGGCAGAAATCCCCTAAGAAATCTTGGGTCCCGTTAATCAAGCAGATGCTACATTGACTAGGGGTGTAACGATATATCGTAGTACAATATATCGCAATGCTAAAATGTTACAATATG
>JBBIGB010000129.1:13585490-13601722 GCA_037577075.1 Alestopetersius hilgendorfi
ATAATGATTGATGTTGGTGACCCCCCCTTTCCGTTTTGTAAACAAAACAAAAGCAACTATTAATTTTGAGTGATAAACATTGAAAGGGGTCAAATTGACCCCAAGCAGAATAAGAGGGTTAAGAGTGCTATCCACAGCTCCTACTGTAGCTTCTTATGAAGTAACACTTTGTGTTAGTGGGTGAGGGTTTGTTTTGCAAAGGTTCAAACAAATGCGATTCAATAAAAAATTAGAATGTTAAAACACGATGCCAGTGAGGATGTTTGGAAACAGACAAATACTAATTTCAGACCATGCATCAAAAATGATATGATATGAAACTATAGTATTTTTGGCTTTTGTGAATATGATAAAAAGCCATTTCCCTGGCAGACAATGATTCTTACAAATTGTGTCTTACAAAAACTGTGTGACCAGTGAAAAGATTGAACTCACATCATTCCAGGTGAAGGTGACAATTCCGTCTTCTTCCCTGTCCATGAATTTGAGCTCTCCATGTTGAGGTGCCTCTTCTACAATGAAGTCTATGTTGGCGGTCCTGTAAAAAGGGTGTGTGACATTGAGCACCTCTTCAGAGAGTGCCACGGCTCCACCTTCACTTAGCGTGAAGTTGAACACCTGGATAGGGATGAGCCTGGGTACAATGTCCACCAGCACCTCCAGGTCCTCCACCATGGTGAAGCCATTGCTAACGTCCAGGGTGAACCGATCTCTACCCAACAGCGATGCTGACACGTACAATATTGTGCCCTTGTTTACCTCCTCTTGTGTGAAAGAGTGGATATAGTCCAAGATGGGGGTGGCTGTGCTGTCTGAGTTGTTGGTCAGTTTGACCACATGGCCAAGAAGTGGAGGGTCTTTAATGCTATAGACCATCTCAGTAGGCAAGATGTCTGCCTGCTCCACCTAGAAAAGAGGACATGTTTTTTTTGGGTGCTCATTACTGTGATACAGTAATTTATATGTTTGAGGCTGCAATTCAGAGCAAGCAACAACCACAAGCTAATCTAAAACAGGTAAGTTTTGATGTAAAGCATAAATATCTAACCTACAAGTTTTTATTCCAAAAACAGGAGCACACATGATCAGTTGTATGAAACCGACTGATTAAAGTAGAGTCAGGTGTGCTCCTGCTTGATTGGAATGAAAACCTGCATTCACACGAGCCATTTGTGGACTTTGTGGACAAGATTAGACACCGCTGACGTAAAGCAATCACTAAATCTGGCTTGTGGACACAAGGTTTTTGTCCCGTCCCCCCCCAAACAGCCATACAGTATATGCCTGCTTAGCACATGTTCAGCATTTGGAGTGACTCACAACTCTGGCTTATAATCACAGATTTCAGGGAAAGCTGGCAATGATTGTATTGATGGGATCTCATTTATATTCTGCATTAAGAGTGTAACGAACCCAAAAAACTGTTTAGGAAAAAGTAACTTAGATATGACGAAGTAAAGCTGCCAAGAAGATCCCCATCTTTAATGAATTCACAGCATTTGACCATCACATAGTGTGAGGTCAGCCATATCCCAGATCTAAATCATATCAAAGTTCTATGTAAACTACTCTCACCCTTGCAAGATTTTGCAACAGAAAAAGCACATTTGTATTTAGATAGATATGTGAGTTTGACATTTGTAAGTTTGAGAGCAGTAGTTTTGGAAACTTTCATGATTATATTGTAAGACAGCCATTTAATTTTTTTGATTGTAAACTGGCAGAGTACCATTAATAATGGTACAGATAATGAAAGAGATAGGTGGCTAAATAGTTTTTAAGTGTGTGATAGGATAAAAAAGCTTGTTTTGTTGCTTTATGTTCAGTTGTTTTTAACATCATTCAAATTATGTGTAAAACGAATGATAATGGCATCAAATCACATTTCACAAACATGAAAAGCTGTAACTTTTTCATCTTTCATTTCATTAACCCTGAGGCATATGCTGGCTTGAAGCCTTCTCTGAATGATTAACCCCAATTTATCACCTTAGAAGATTAAAAGCAGGCATGCTTGCTCTCACTTTCATGTATAAAACTAATTAACACTGATGAAGGAGGCTGACATATCAAGCACATATTTATGTTAAAATAAAGCACTAGAATATCGGGCCTTCTGTCAACAGACATAGTTTGAAAAAGGTCTAGATCTGTGAATATCATAAGTCAACAACATCAAAGGGTGTCATTTTAATAGCACTACTCTGCATAGTGGGTACTGAGCATTTCACACCACCAAATGCAAATGGCAAACGGTTTTGAAATAGTCAGACTAGAAGTTGAACTGAACTGCATTCAAATAGGCCCTCATTCAGCTCTTACCCTCAGATGATCCGAGTTGATGATGGAATGCTCTCCTTCATATGCAACGAGTGCCTGATTAGTGGTAACCTGGGGTTCAGACAAGTATCCTTTCTTGAAGATCTTAATTTTGAAAGTGCCTTCCTCAGAGATGTCTTCAGCACTCACAGTGAAGGTGAATGAGTCTTTGGACCTCAGGTTCTGGCCGCTGTGCTCATAAGACACCACACCTTTCCTGAGGTCTTCTTGCGTGAACTGACTGGCCTCTATGCCACTCACTATGATCCTGCCATCACTGGGAGGAGTGGTTACATCATAGACAATGTCTGCAGCATTTCTGATGTCCATGTTGGACTCTGTGCCAAGAAGACTAGTGTTAAGGGTCTTGGTGCTGCCATGATCCATGACGACCATGGTGTTATTGACCACATGCAGGTATGGCTCTCCTGCCTGTACTTCAATTAGGGCTGTTGTCTTGTGCAGTCCATCAGACACTTGCAACTGGAACCGTTCACGATCTGCACCATGATGGACAAACAGAACATTCCCATCTCTTAGATCTGCCTGTGTGAAACGGTAGAGGGGTTGCGAAGGGTCTGCAGATGAGACAATGCTACCTGAGAGAATTCCTACTCGAACATAGACTAGCTGGGTGTCATTAAAGTCAGAGTCATCATCCTTGAATAGAATATCATCAGTGGTCAGCAAACGCTGCCCATTTCTCACCACATTAAAGGGTTTATTGATAACCCTCTGAGGTACATGATCATTTCTTGACTGAATCGCTATGTTAAATATTCCCCGGAGGACCTCCTGCCCTTCTGTACCACCTACGGCTTCTTCGAAAACAAGGAAGCTGAACTGGTCATGGCTGACCTCCGAGCCATCATGTTGGTAGATAAGCCTGTTTAGGAGTAGATCCTCATTACTAAAAACTCGAACTGCACCCTCAAACCTGGGCACACCTGGAGGAGTGTCTCTAATGAGACGTCCATGGCTAGGATCTTGAACAATCCTGTACACAAAACCTGTAGATCTGGGAGTTTGTACCCAGAGGTATTCTTTATTGAGGATGTTTTCATTTCCTTCCAGGACCACCAGTTTCTCATTGGTCAGGGCAGGAACATTGGAGTCAGCCTTAACTCTGACTGGATATGTATATACTCTGGAGTACTGATCCTCTGCAAATATTTTAAACTGAAAATAGTCCTCGGCATCAACGGCCTTGCGGATCGTGGGTCTGTAACTGACATAGTCATTCTCTATATCCTGCTGGGTGAAGCTATCTCCCTCTGACAGATCCCTACCTTGAAACATCAAGGTACCTAGGGTTGGATGCTTTTGAATTGTATATTTTATTGATGTTGAATGAATCTGCTTCCCCTTCACCACAGCCTCCAATTCTGCCTGGCTGATCACTTTTGGCTGCCCTTCTGTTATTTCCAAAGGAACAATCTTGGATACTCTTATCTGAGGAGGCATGATCTTAATTATAAATACATTGTCTGGGAGAGTGTACTGTCCAAGGTGAGCATTGAAATGAATATACTCTGTTTCTGTGTCTTCCAGGTCAGCTGAGACTGTAGAGATGTACATCAGTTTATTCTGCTCCAGGTCAAACTGATGGAATTCTGACACTCTCTTTGGTTTACCATTATCTGCAATAATTTGCAGTTCTCCAAATCTCAGTGGCTGTGTAACATTAAATATGATATCTCCACTCCTAGGAGTGGCAGACGCGGCCAGGTTCTGTATGCCAATAGATGCCTTGCTGCCCTGAGTGAGAAGAAGTCCGGTGTTGGTCACAAGGCTCATCTGTGGCTGTGTCACTGCTAGTTTGAAAGTGGTTGACTGACTGATCTGATCTCCATCTGAAACCTGCAGGGTGAGTCCAGCCACTGAGCCTCCTTTGTGGACATAATAAATGATTCCGTCCTTAAGCTGTCTACAGGTGAACTCTCTCAGGCTCCTGCCAGGATACTGTGTATTCTCTAAGTAGCCGTTTGGGCTTGGATCCGAGGTGACGGTAACCATCAGCTCATCACAACGATTATCTGAATCGACTATTTTAATCAGATTGGCGCTTAAGCGAGTGCGTCCATTTGCTGTGACTGAAATGTCTCCTCCACTAAGCTGGGGGATATCATTGACTGGGAGGATTTCCACTGGAAGCACATAATTGTGGGGAGTTTTCAAACACTCTGGAAGACTGGAACCATGTGCAGCCACCTCTAACTCGATTTGATCATTATACCTTTCATTGCCATCATGAAGGTACTTAATCTTCTTATTCACCACATCCAGGAGAGTGAATTTCTTTGTTCGTCTGTTGTTGATATTCATATCAACAAGCCCATACCAAGGATCACTCTGAAGTGTGAAGATGATCTGAGATTGCCGAATTCCAGCAGCGTTCAGATTGAGTGTTGGGTTGAGGTTGGCTATATCAATAAAAGCTTCCCCACCCTCAGAGACCAGCAGAGGGGTTACATCCAAAAGTTTGGAGACATTTCGAAAGATCTCTGGCATGTCCTCAGTTGGAAAACAGTGTCTAGTAATAGTATCATCTACAATTATGATCCGTGGAGTTGGTGGAATTGTGGTTGTTTCTAAATCATCATAGGTAGAATATTCATAATCTTCTCCCTCACATTTAACATGAACATCTTTAGTTATCAAAGCATCCTGCAAGCTTCTGTCTTTCTGGTTCACCTTGATTTCTCCTAAACAGCCAATGAAGGACTCAGATGTGATCTCCTCCTCCATGCGAGACAGGAAGTCATCACGGAACATATCCTTCATTTTTGCCTGGATGCCTCCAAAGTAAAGATTTCCCACGAGGTCTAGTTTTTCTGATCCATTAAGAGGAAGTGAGACAGATTCACTATCCACAGTAATCCCAAAGGTGTTGGGCCCAATGCTAATTCTTATCCTGTGCCACTGATCATCATCCAGTTGCACATTCAGGTTGTTGAGCACCACCATCCCGCTACCTTGGTCTATGACACCTTTCAGGTGACCTGCTGTCATGCCTAGGGCAATGAAATCGGACTGGTGACCTGGGTGGAAGAGAAGCAGCGCATCTTCAATAGTAGTTTTCATCAGGACCTCCATGTTGCGGGAGCCACTGTTGGCTCTAGTCCAGGTTGGAAATGACACAAATGATTCTGGACTGATAAAGCTAATGGCCTCCCCATCTCCTGCTTCAAACTCATTGCTGCAGCCTTCCTTAGTGTCATGGCAGACAGGGGTCTCCGAGGACAAAATATCAAACTGCTGGGACTCAAACTTTACGTCGCTCATACAGCCACGAAGAAAGGGGACAGCAGTGCTGTGGTATTCGACATCCAAGTCTCGCACACCTCCAAGAAATACACCCACATCAATATTGAGGTCATCACCTTCCTGCGTTTCAATGAAAGTGGTAAAAAGGTTGTCTATGGTCATTTGGAGTTGGTTTCCTTTCAGTGAAAGAGAAAGTTGGTGATCCAGTAGATTATTCAGCTGCACGCCCGGAGAGGAGGACAAAATTACTTCACCTGATCCCATGTCCATCCTTGCCTATGGAAACAAATAATGTTATTTCAAAGTGCAAGATTACACATTAATGACTTTAGTGTTAAAATAAAGAATTTCTCATAACTTTAGCTTCTCATTTTGATTTCCCTCACACACTGCAAAGCAATTAGTTATGAGATAAAACTGTCAAGATTTATCTCATAAAAAACTGTTAAAATTACAGCCTGGGAGGATAACAAACCAGTGCTGTTTACAATATTTTCTGAATTCAATCAAAAGCGTTGTTGGGAATGCCTTTTTAATTAAGAATCTCACAATACAATGCATGATGAAACTGTTATGGGAAAGGACACATTGTGTCATAATTCCTGCCTTTTCATTGTTGCAGTATATCTATACAATCTATGCAGAATGTGAGACCAAAGATTGTCCTCATGGGCCAAATAATGTGAACTCAGGTCAGTAACTCACTCTAGTTTCAGAAAAGATGTTTTCCATATGTGATGAGTGTAGAAGGGAAGCAGAACCTGATTAAATATGAAGTAGCTGAAACAGCATCTAACTTATCAAAACACCATTTAGGCCAACCATAAATCAAGTTACTGGGCATATTAGAGACATGGTGTATACTTGCTAGTCTGTTTACAATAATCCCTCAGTTTTACGTGGATTAGCATTTTTCTGAGAACCAAACTGTATTACCACCACCAATCCAGCAGTGGCGGTAATACACTTAAAAGTTGTCAACCGCCATTAAAAGAAGAAGAAGCCTGTTACAGCATGTAGCATGACTGCTCTGTGGCTTGTCCTAGAAAAAAAATTCAACTGTTCTCAATTTATTTAGTGTTAGCAAGCTGTGCCCTGACTAAACATGTGGGTAGAGAGAATTATTTCAATGTTTCTTTTGTGTACGAGACTTGGTTTTGGATCGTCACATGCTGCTAATGCTAACCACTAAGGCTAATAGTTTTTTAAGTTTTCAGATTCTGATTATTTACCTTTACATTTTCTTTAAGGGTAATGCATTAAACTGAATTTAACACAAAATTAAGTGTTCTGGGAGCATATTTGGGGGCATATTTAGGGTTTACACTATAAAAATAGGCATTTTTAGGCATTTCTTTTCCAAAACAAAACAACACATTTTTTCACTATACGTGGGTGCTCTTGAAACGTAACCCTCGCAAAAAGCGGGGGGTTACTGTATATCTATTTACGGGTTCAACAAAATGTTCATCGTGGAGGCACAATATTTATTTACAACTGGTTCATAATTAGTGTTCTCAAAAAGGACACATTTGAACAATGTCTTTAAATGCACTTCATGCAAAGAGGGAACCAGCAGTGTAAATGGGTTTGGTGTAGTTGGGCCCACTACTGAGGTTTGTCAGAGCATAGATGACTTCATGGGATTCATGATGAAAGTCTTATACAGTATCACTAAACATAATGCGATTACACATAAGACAGTTCTCACCTGTAACCTGCCATTGGAGAGCTCCAGGGACAGGTAGTCTTGGTTTCCAGCAGCTAGGAGGAGGAGCCCACTGCGTCTGCCCGTCTTAAACTGGAGCGACAGATGAAAACTTAGCAGATCCTGCACCACATCTATCCGACAGTAGCTATCCCCAAAGTATGAAACTGCAAGAAGAAAACCAGGGAGAGAACATGTGACTCATGTGCAACTTCTGACCTTCGTGTAATTCTGTGAAAGAGTCTGTCAAACAATGAGCTGCTAATATATTAGGCAATTAAAAAGATACACAGCGGAGGTCAGTGCTGAATAGGCTGATTCAATCTTGTACAGCTGTCACAAAATAACGAGAAAATTGGAAAGGTTGCAACTGCTTTGAGGATTTTTTGCAAGACATCAGTCAGAGTTCCGTAAGCACGCTTGGCTGCCAGCACCGCTGCAGGATTTCCCAGGCTTTGGTTGTGCCTCTATGCTAATTCAGCCACCTGCCGAGGACAGAACCCCTCTCTTCTCCTTCCCCCCAATACAACACACTCAGGAAGTGGATTATTTCCCATCGCTTCCACTCTTAGACTAAACCGGGCAACAGGCCTTACAGACAGGGGTTTCCAGGGTCTGAGCCAAGCCATATAGACTATGGACATTTCACAACCACCCACGCTCTCTACGGACTCAACAGCACTGCAGCATGACTCTCTGGAAAGCCCCTAAGTGTTCTTTCAACATGGACCAGGGGGTTAGGCCACAGATGCTAGAAATATGTTGTAAGAAGCAGATTTTAGCAAGCTTTTTTATCAAATGGAATAAAGCCTCACAGTCTCTCTCTCTTTTCTAAGGACTTAATCACACCAACCAATAGGTGAAAATGGCCTAAGCATAATGTGGAAAAATATTCAAACAATAGCATGAAATGTAAAACCTTCCACTTCATGAGATGGTGATGATTACAGGTTCACCACATCAGTAACACACTCACACACACTTTTCATATGCAGTGTGAACCGGGCTTTAATATCAGCAAATCTACATCTCTACTCGTCAAGACATCTGCACTGTGTTTCACCTTCAGTGACATCTAAAATGCTAACGCTGAAAACAACAAGAGCTTCATTTTAATTAATTGTTTTTTTCTTTTATTTGTGTAATCTGCTGAACTCTACACTTTGTGAGTAATGTACTTTGCAGCGGGGAAAAAATAAAAAAACAACTCAAGAGCGCAGCACTTAAATTTGCACATAAATAATGTTAACGGCAGCATTTTATCAGCCTGCTCATACTGTTGTGACTTTTTTTTCCCTTTCTCTGTTTCTCTCTCCCATGAAGAAAGCCATAAGATAAAATGTTTAAAGCATTACCCAGTCACTGCGAGCATTTAACTTGGGTCCTATAGCCAATCACACAGTTAGTGCTCATGGCTTGGCAGAGAACCCTGGATCTCTCTGAAGAACATTCATGCAGATCACGCACACTTTGAATATCAAGCCAACTTGCTGCTGCTCTTCCAGGCTTTTAGGCTTTCAAAAGCTCATACTGGGTCTTCTACTTGCTTAAACCTTGAACCTGAGGGCCTGAGCACATGTGATGCATCTCATTATGTTCCTGTTCATTCCTCATTCTATACACTCTTTCTTATTGGAATCCCTTTAGAGTAGGGTTTGTCTACAGTTTTTCTGTCGAATAACAGGAATGTCATTTCCGAATAAAATACATGGATGAAGCTGTATGTACTAAAAGAAAGTGCATTCTTTATAAGAAAGTAAACCCAAACATGATCTTTGCAGAAAGTAAAAAAGCCCACAGAAATCTGAACTTTCTGGCAAGAATTCCAAATTCAACAAGTGTAACACAAGTCAATGTAATAACTCAGGCTCCTGAGTGAGCAACTGTCTGAGGGTTGGCCCTATCATCGTGAGATCGCAAGTTCATTCCCCAGCGGTACAGCAGTCAACCGTGGCCAGGAGTGTAAGAGAGCTCAATTGGCTTCACTCTGTCTGGGTAAGTAGGATGGTCTTCCCATTCCCCCATCACTCAATGTGTTGCTAGCCAGCTTTGTCGTCTGCTAGCTGACATAAAAGAATTGGCGAATGTGATGGCTAGGTTCCTATAACTCAAAAGCATGTGCTCACCTCCACTCTCTCAGTGTTGGGGGGTATTGCATGTGTGGGTGGAATTTGAAACAACTAAATTGAGCAGAAAATTGGGGAAATTTACATAATAACCAATTTGCTTGTTGTCACTTACAGTGAAAGTTCAAAATTCAAGGTTACTTTATTGTCATTAATAGCTGTGAACACGAATATAGTGTGATGAGACAAAGTTATGACAGAAACAACAGACAACACAATAAATAGACCCAACAGTTGTGTTGGTAATGTATGTAACAGTGTAGTGTGAATGCTGTGTAAACCATCCAGAATGATTAGTACTGATCACAATGAGTATGATTATTGTGTAGAAGGTGGCTAGAAGCATTCTAATAGTGTGAATGGGAGGTAAAACTGATGCAGTAAAATAAATAGTCTTATGCCAAAACAATCATATGCAAAAACTCAAAGTAGCTCTGGTGAAATGACATGCTTTGTTTGGTTATTTGAGTTACAGTTGCTACTGTACCTTAAATAAGACATCTTGAGCTTTCCAGTGATACCACATGCTGTTTTTAGATGCTGACAAATTCCACTTCCTGTCACTACAACATTGCCTCTAAATCAACAAACACATTTTATGAGTATGGGAAAGAGAAAGAGCATGACAACCATTATTTGCTTATTCTTGCTCATTCTTCTTTTCACAAGGAAATGAGTCTACTTTCTAGTTAGTGAACTTGTTAGGAATTATATAATGAGGTCTGAGGGGAGTTTTATTATTTTTAGGATGAAACAATAGCACATTTATTAATGTCCTCTACAATGGGCAGACACTTTTCATGTCTTTTGCTGTCATTCATTTCTTATCACATTGATTTTGACGATAGAACAAAAACAGAGAGGATTTTGCATAAAATAATTGAGGGAGCTTCTAACTTTGATTTTTTATTTAAACAACGATCAGGATGAGTTGAAACCTGTTGAAGATAAGTTAGAGAACTCTGAAGCAGATGGACATGAATCAACAGTTATTGCACATTTGTTTTATTTAGTTCCTTAATAATAATATACATCAGTATTGTATGGTTGGACTCATCGGAGTGTAAAGTTCTCTTGGCTGCAGTATGTACAGTAAATAAAATAACTGTTATTGCATTTTTATTGTGATTGTAGGGGTAGGATATTAAATTAATATTGATGTTGTTATATATAATGAAAAAAAAGGAAAAAAAAACTGATCAGTTGTTCCATACCTACCTAGGGAAATCAACTAGAAACAAAAATACAGCTGATCTAAAGGAGAATAAAAAGTACAATACAGAATGAAATAAAGTCTAATAAATCTCTCTTGACATTGTT
Source organism: Alestopetersius hilgendorfi (assembly GCA_037577075.1). NCBI lineage: Eukaryota > Metazoa > Chordata > Actinopteri > Characiformes > Alestidae > Alestopetersius > Alestopetersius hilgendorfi. Next base: position 13,596,231 of record JBBIGB010000129.1, read on the forward strand.
TAACAGAAAAGTTGTATCGTTAGGTCTGGATGGTTTGTAGATTTACTACCTGCTGCCACTACATTCATCTGTAACATTTATTCATTTCCTGCAACCACTTAATCCTCACTAGGGTAGCAGGTACCCAGATCCTAGCTTGGGCTCAATGGGTGCAAGGTAGGAGCTCACGCTGTGTACAGGGCATACACACACACACACACACATACACACACAAGCACACACACACACACACCATACGCTCACACACTCTCCCTTACTAGAGAAACCCACGCCACCACCAGGAGAACATGCAAACTCTGCACATAGTGGATCCAGGACCTCTATTCAAACCCTCAACCTTAGTGGAGTGAGGCATCAGCACGACCCACTGTGGCACTGTAGCATTTTTCTAAATCACAAGATCTATAAAAAAACTAAATTGCAATGTCTTTGTTCTCAGACAGTTAATGGCACAAATTTATTTTTCCTATATGTCAACTCCAGCTAATAAACAGAAATTACGCACTAGTTTTGTATTTAAACGCTGTGTGGTGGTGTTACAGAGTCTGTGCGGCGCTCTTTTTTCCGACCATGTTAATACACAGTACATGAAGGAGGAACCCATAATGACAATGTAAACAGGTAAGAGGGAAAACCAGTGTTTAAACAAGCGTAAAGCCTGTCAACGTTATTCTCTACACGGAACAGACTCAGCGAATTAGCATTTAAAGAGGAAAAGTCAAGTGAAGAGAGAAGATTGTTTTCAAACATGAAGTGAGGCATCTATTGCCACTCTGTCCATCAGTTTTTGAATACTTTATCCTCGACATTTTATTGGTCAAGGTAGTTAGAGTGTGCTGCTGCTGTTGTGATAGTCACGCAAAGCCTGCACATCTGTCTGCCGCGTGTGGTACTGATTTTAATGGCATAATCTTGAGCGTGGCAGTGGTCAGAAGGAGGTCTGCCAGGCATTAGAGAGCTGCCTGCTAAAGGGTAGTGTTTGTGTGTGAGAACAAGTGGAGCAATGGATTATTGCGTTGACTGAATGAATCACAGTCAGCTTCATTATATTCAGAGAATAAAACATGAGAGTGACCGAAGCCAAACAATTCTGCCGGCTGTTTCTGGGCTTCCTAGAGCGCCAGCACCAACAACCTGGGTGAAGGGAGCAAGCTTTGAATGCGGAGACACAATGGTGATTCTAAGCAGAGCCAGCATGGGTCAAGCTGGAGCATATGAAACCTCTGTGATGATTTTAATAGGACACATGTGTTCTGGGACCTTAGACCTTCCCTGGAGTTCATGGACCAAACACTGCAATTACATCCATTTTTGTAGGACAAGATAAACTAACAAAAGAGTCACGTTTTAAAGGAAAGAAAATCTGAGTTTGATGATATTTTCTTAAGTCAGCTTGTGCAAAAAAAAGGCTACTTAAAGAAGAGGATAAAAAATAAAACATCTGGTTTAAAAAACAAAGCAAATAGCGTAATAGGTCGACCCCCACTGAGCTACTTGTTTCTGTGCAATGTGTGCTATTGTAATGTGTGCTATTGTTATTATTTACAGATTGCTTACATAGAAAATATCTTTTCATGCTGTGGCCACAAAGGTGTTCTTTTGTGACAGCTGCTGTGAAGTTGGATGAGCTTTACAAAACACTGGGAAATGCAGTCTAGAGGTGAGAGACTGTAGTTTATCTCCATCTGAGTTTATCTCCAAATACGCTGTAATTCAGTTCAGATTCAGTCATTTGTGTGGTGGCAAAGCTGTTATTTTCAAACTGCTTAATTTTGTTTTGTTTCAACAGTTGCGTAATATGTCAAACTAAATTCACTGTTATGTAGCAAATCAAAACTCCAGCTTTAATTCATTATTTTGAATGGGATTTTTGCCAAAGTTCTATAAAGTTCATCCAAACTCCCAACAGTTGCTGTGAAGGAACATATTTGTGGGCAGGTAAGTCAATTGATCTTTTTCATGAAATGTACCTCAGTGTACTTCAGTGTACTGCACTTTTAAAAGGGTGACATGAAGGGTTCTGTGAGCACTGTTCCCTGCAGAACAATTTTGTAAATGACGCGTGTCACTGTGAAGAACCTTTTAAAGATATCCACAGTATTTTTCATGTACACTTTTGTATTTCAAGATACGTGTGGAACATCCCGTTTGATTTTAGTTTAAATGTCTTCGGGAAGCTCTGGGACTTTATGGACTGAAGCAAAGCTAAATCTATGGCTTTAGAGGAAATGTTTTGATCACAAACTGCTCAAGAAAGCACAGCACTCCTGTCCCAGGTGGTCACTAATGCCACAGTTCTGCCAATGAACATGATACAGAATTCCTTTGTCACAATTCAACACAAATGATTTAATCTTACTTCATAAACCATCTACTCTTGTCAGTTAACCACATTTTCTTCAGGGGTCGCTTCTTCAATCTTTTATGTTCTCTCTCCTATTGTTTGCATGGCAGCATTAACTCTACATGTGTGAGTGTCATGATTCTAGCTTCACAGGCACGAGGACACACCTACAGAGATACTTTCATTCTTTTTCCTTCCAAAATGATCCACAAAGTTAGCAAACACTAGCATTGAGACACACATCGTAGTTATTGAATTCAGGTGGCCCCTTACTTTCAGTGTAGGACAATTATAATTCTCAGTATAACCAGACATTGCTTGGACATGCTTCCAACTTTGTGGACACAATTTGGGGCTGAAATCTTTTGGGGCTGAAACCTCAACCCCACCCAAAACTTTTAGAATGAACTGGAACAGAGATTGGGAGCCAGGCCTTCTCATCCAACATCATAATCATAAATGCTCGACCGAATGCATGGGCACAAATTCCAGCAGGAACTGGAAGCTGTTGTAGCTGCAAAGTGGGACCAACTCCATGTTAAAGTGTTTGAATGCATTGCCGTTATAGTCCCTGTTGGTGTAATGGTCAGGCGTCCCAAAACTTTTGTGCATATAAAGCATCAAAGAAATAAAAGGGGAGTAAGGGTCAAGTCATAAATGAGTATGAGTATTTAAAATAATATTTATGTTAGATAAAACCAGTCATAGAAATGTTTCCTCTGGGACCACTCACCCGAAATGATGATGGACTCTTAAGGCTCTGCTTTCAAATGAACATATTTGTCTACCATCCTCACCAAAACCACTCAGCCTTATGTTCAGTCTCATTGCTGTGAATATACTGATTCATTTTTGGCTACTTTTCATGCTATTCATGGCCTCAGTGCTGCTTGCTAACTATTCTGTTACTTTTGTCACTTTGTTATCCTATTCCTATCCTATAAGAGGGGGGTGAGGTAAGACAACACGGGTCATTTTAACGTACTGTAAGTTGCTACAATTGTGTTATTAATATCTAACCACTGAAAGGTTCTTTAGGGAACCACAATTTTTTCCTCTTTAACCCTTTCTGACACTGTTAATTTTAAGAGTGCGTAGAACTGGCAGTACTCACAAAATTCTCTGACACGCATATATACTTAATGACTTAATGACAGCAGTGACATCTAATCATATTGCACACACCCGTGGTGAGGTATTGGTGACAGCACTTATGGCTTTTCTAAAGGTCTGGATTGTTGTACACTGTATAATGAAGAATTAAACAGAGGGAAAGAAATCATAACAGAGTCACAAACACTGGCTTTAGTGTGTGCTGAGTGATGGTGTCAGGTCAGTCCAGGTTTGGCCAGGCTATTTTGGACAGTGTGTGTATTTTGGAGAGAAAAGTGTTACGTAAGACCAATGTAGTGGCTAACCCCAATAAGAAGGCAGACTATGTGATTTTTGATTTGTTAAGTTTTCATGTAAACAGAGACTGACTCACTCTTACTTATCTTCGCCATCTTTTGTTTGTCTGTCTTCTTCCAGACACAATATTGAGATCTGCCATGGGAAGCTCTGTCTCAGGCTTATGACAATATATGCCTTTCTCTCAGATCGGATGATTGTTCAATAGGCATCATTACTTTGCTCACCACATCCAGGGCAATGTGCATGTCTTCTGGCTCCGGTCAGGCCAGATGGCTATGATCTGATGATTGGTCCGGCTTATATTTATAGTAATAGAGGAAACAGAGTGTAATTCTGTCTCCTCCATGAATGAATCTTCCCTTTTCTACAGCCCAACCCGAACCCACCCTGCTGCTTTCAGTGAACAAGCACCGCTTCAGGAAGTGACCAGTCATTCGGAGCCCTTTCTGTTCTCGTGATTTGGCTAAGAGTGTGAGTCAGAGCCCAAGAAGAGTCAGGATTGTTTCTGAAGACTGGGCTTTTGAGCCAGGCTGAAACAATCAACGAACGACTTGAGCGGAGTCCAGACATTCCCAACCCAATAGCTGAGAGGTCTTGAATGGCTTGGCCAAGCATTCGAGCTGAATGTGGATTTGTGATGTGTTTTCTGAGACCATAAAGTTGTGTGCGAAAGTCAAATGACATGTGTGGTTGATTTCCTAAGTGCATGTCGTCTACAGAGAATGCACTTCTGCACGATTTATCGCACAATCACTGTTTATTTTTGATGCTCTTATTTTATATTCATATATTCAAGAAAAAAATGGGGCCTGTGTGAAAATTATGGCACATTTGATATGTGTTTCATTTCATATTCATTTGTATGTTTATTTAACACGGCATATAAATAGAATTTGTGCACTTACATTTTCAGAAAAATGCCCTGTAGAGTATGTGTTGACTTATTCATGTGATGACAAGTTTTGAACTGGGAGTGTTCAAACCTTAGCGTACGACTGCAGATGTTCTCTCTCACTCTCCTTCAGTGAACTCCGCGCAGCTAACCCACATTAAAAATATAAGATCTTGGATTGTCCCATATTTTCTTTTCACGTTTTTGGAATACATTGACAGAAGATTGCAATCTATGTCATCACATGCATAAACAACTTACAGCACATATTATGAGCAAATGACTTTGATTTGTCTATGTGGCAAAGAAGCCCTTGTGACTATGAGCGTAACTCTTCTTTGAAACTGAAAGGAGCTCACTGCACCACTGGAAGCACTCTGGCTGTCAAAATGTGGCAAATGTCACCACAAATGCAAAAATCTTAAGAACTACAAAAATCTCTCAGCAATGCTTTCAATGAGGCCTGGAACATTATCATTTGCTGAAACATGGCTTGCGGTCCCTATAGCATCCCTCATCTATAAATGCTATTATTTGTATTTCTGTGAAAACAATTTCTGTTATTTCATGTGAAATGATTCATTTCTGTGAGATTCTACAGGAAACCATGGCAAATGTTTCTCCGTTACTCCTCAGCAACAGCCACTGACTGTTTTTTGTCCAAACCACTCTCTTATGTAACAGCATATACAAAATTACAGACCTATTGGTATAAATAGTGGTTATGTTGGTGATTTGTTCCTTCGGTTGTTTAGCGATGGCATGGCAGAGAGAGAGAGAGAGAAAGAGAGAGAGAGAGAGAGAAAGAGAGAGAGAGAGAGAGAGAGAGAGAGAGAGAGAGAG
>JBBIGB010000129.1:13618646-13628646 GCA_037577075.1 Alestopetersius hilgendorfi
ACACACACACAAACACACACACACACAAACACACCTACACACACACACAAACACACCTACACACACACACACACACACACACACATGTGCGCACACACACTCACAGCAAACTACAACTCCCTCAACATAGCACTGCACTGTCATGGATGAAAAATTACCATGTTCCCTACATGCCAATAGTGGAGAGAAAGTGGGTTCATCCGTGTGATCTGAGAAATAAATTTGCAAGGAAGATTAATGTAATAGCTGGTGAACTCCCAACAGGCTCATATGGGCTGGTATTATGGGTTCCTGGGTGAGGCTCATTAGGACCAGTTGTTGGTCATGGAAGCAGAAAAACAGCACGATAAATAATGTGTAAATGAAGATACAGTGTATAACCTCCACTGAATTTTCCAGTAAAACTGTGAACTCGTTGATGCACTGTAGCAAAATTAGCATTTATTAAAGAGCTGAGAGGAATGCAAGCTGTCATGTCATTTGACACATGGTAATGGAGTGGTGCCATTCCTAATTTATTTCATACACAAAATATTTACTACTCTTTCCAACATTTGAACATTTATTTTTGTGGCTGGGTGTGTGAAAGCTGTTCCGTCATGCTGCATGCGCTGCACTCTGCCAGTGGTAGGGACTACAAAGACTAAACCCTTGTGGGCGTGGTCAAGAACCATGGCATAAAGTAGCTGTGTGTGGGTGGACATGATGTGTGGTTGAAGCCACAGATGTTGCAGTTTCATGCCCGAAGAGGGAAAGTGTGGGCATTAATAATCAGGGCTGTGCAGACCGCTAATCAAGGGTTAGCTTCTTGCATCACACTGAATCCTCTTAAAGCAACAGTTCTTTAAAAACGTATAGCCAATCAGCTAAGACATGTTTGATGTCTGAAGTTTGCTTCGTTAGTTTTGCATTGGAGCTACGAGGTGAATGTAGCTAACAAGTAATGAAAGCTTATACTGCAATTAGCACAGTGAAGTGCATGCCTTGATCATCACTAACTAACACTTACTTCAAACGAAAGTTGTTCAGGCTGAGTTGTGTCCATCCCTTCAGAAGTATTTGATACGGTATGTCACACAGTGTCAGAATCACACAATGATAATTACTGGCAATAAACTTAAGTTGCTTATTAGCTACATTAGCCTCGTTATTCCAATGCATAACTAAAGAAACCAAACTTACATGGCAAACATGACTTGGCTGATGAACTACACTTGGGAATTTCTTCGGTGAACTATTTCACTAAATGTTTTTATTGGTGGTGCCTCAGAGTGCATGCAAGAGCTTACTGGAGGCGGCCCTGGCTGCAGTCTTTGTGCATTTGTGGATCGTTTCTTCCCCCCTGAGTGCTGTGTGCAGCAGGATGTGTGAGGAGCTATAGAAAGCTTGTAATCTCACACAGACACATGCTAAAGAAAGCCATTAGCCGTGCAGTCACTTAAAAAGGCAGTTCACATGAGGATGGGCGAGTGTGTGTGCAAATGCAGCCTTTGGCTGCCTCCCCTGCTTCCGAGGTGGTCTGTCTGTCTGTGCATTAGTCTGTCCTTCCTCAGGGCCACACAGCAGCTAAGGGCCTAAAACTCCGCCAAGGGCGCTCGTTTAGCCTGATTAAGTGAACGTTGGAGTAAATTAAGTCATTAAAGTGCTCGCGCTCGCAGCAAACACGCCTGCTTAACTGTGCCAGCAGAGCGAGCAGGCTTTGATGAGGGATGTGGAGATGTGAACACACCGCTGCACCACACAGTCCTGGACGAAACGTGTGCTGGGTTTAGGTACTGAATGCTCCATACGTCCACCCTTTCCAGGCTTTGAGGTTATCCATGGGAAGAATGGTTCTTTTTTTATCATTTTTTATGAGCCTGATTTCAGCTCCAGACAGGAGGGGCAGCCCAACAGGGTAGAAGAGGGAAAAAGGCGTCCGGAACATAAACAAAAATTCAACAAAGGTTATTTTTCACAGGCCTAGCTACTGCAAGAAAGAAGCTTTGTCCTGGCTAATAACTGGAGCTCCAGAAAATGTCACGCCTCCCCCTCCCTAAAACGTGGAAAATACCGCCGCAGAGAGAGTGTGAAGAAAATTTACGTCTTTGCAATGACCAAAAAAGGAAAGTGCTTCACCAAACTGAGCAAGATGCTCTTGAGTAACAGTTCTTTCCAGAAGCCGGTTCCCCTTTCGCTGCCAGATGGTTTGGCTCCGACTGAAGGGCGTTGGCTGTCTGCAGCCAGTGGTGACTCTCACGGCCCATGACAACAAGACAACATGTTTTATAAGATGATTTATTTATAAAACTGACTTCTTCAAACAGCCTCTCTTGTGACCAAATTGTCAAAGCTGACTTCCTAAAAAGAAGTTATGGTGATACAAAGGAAGTGATCCTGTTCTGTATGCCAACCACATTGCTATTGTGAAAAAACACAATATTTACAGGCTGTTATAGAAAGCAGAAATGCTCAAATGGACTCTAAAATAGTCTCATTTTATTCTCCGGTGAATAACACCTCCTTAACAGTCTACCTTGATAAACTCTCTGTTGTACGCTGGGATTTCCATTTGAATATGCCTCCTACATATAAAATATGGGCTATGGGGTGGTTTTGAATACCAATGAAAATGAAGGTGCAGTCCTTGCAACAGCTGTAGCCTGAATCTAGTCTCATTTATTTATTACAAGCACATGTCGGTTTGTGCTGCGCTGTTAACAGTAGGCTGCACTGCCAATGGATTAATAATCAGAAATGTACTGCATATTCCACTGATATCTCCAAAGCAAAGCAATGGGTTAGGCCAAAAGCCAAAATAGCACACCGCATTGCTATCCTGCTTATGTTACTGTGTTACAGCGCATCTGTCCTGGTATTATACATGCAGTGTTAATGACAAACCTTAAGTGAATCTGAGGAACTAATGACTAACTAATACATTTTAGTGAACAGATCTAATCCCACCGAACAACTCTGGTTGAACTGTTGAATACCCAATGTCTCCTTTAGTTAACATAAAGCTTCAAACACACCATTATTTATGTTTAACATCGTGTAGACCTAAGAGGAAACATGGAAGACTTCTGAATAGGAAGTTACTATTTTAGTTAAAACTGTGCTAAAGTGGTATTTGGTGTAATAAAGGGGGGCAGGGGGTGTTCCCAATTGTCAGGACAAATCCTGGACTTGTGTGTAAAACTCTACAGTCCCTGCAGTGATGCTACATGAACTGTGGAATTTAAGCCGGTCATGCTCCTGCCTGAGTAAGATAATCATTTTCAATACAGAATGATTTCATCATGTTTGCCTGCCTTTCCACTCTTTTAGGATTACGGCTGTTCTATCGGAACATTTGCTCGTTTTTCTACAGGAGAAACACTGTCTGAAACCCAGCTCCTTTCTGAACTGCTGAAAGCCTGTGGAATTCTAATCAGTTTACACAGATGTCAGGTAGTGTCTGAATATATTCTACTCCAGCTCACGACACACAGCTGAATTCACCAGGGATGCGAAGCACAAGAGCAGAGCTTAGTATTGGCTCCACTTAAAAAAACAAGACGTTAAATAATGAACTTTGCAGAAGGACCCATTTGTAAGTAGCTTAACTGGACTGTCGCTTCAAGTGCTGCTCTTCAGTGCACAGTACTGATCACTGTATGATCGTGTTATTTTAGTTCGTTTTTAAGGACCAACAAGGCTCACTTTAGGTACAGCCTCAAGGGCTTTAGTCCAATAGTTTAGTAGTTTGTGTACACTGCTCTAAGATATTTGCATATACGTCTGTGTCTTGGTGCTCTATAGTCACTGATATAATAATAAAGAAAAGGCCCAATTTTGAATTTATGTAGTAATGATTACAACTAACAGTGACTGACCCATTCCAGTCCAACATATTACATGTTATGATCTGTTTTCATTTATAACTTAAGTTCATTTGTTCTTTTGGTTCATTTGTCACAGTCCACATCTGTCTGTGAATAGTGTCATGTCAAGAACATTGCATTGCATTCATTTGGCAGAAGCTTTTATCGAAAGCAACGTACAGTTAAGTAATGTTATTTTACTATATTTTGCTGTATTCATTTTATATTGACACCCTTACTGTAGGCAACATTTTCAGGCAAGTTTTAGTTATATCTTGGTTATAATGTGAATATGGTGTGGGGATATATGCTCACCCTGAAGAAGGAAAATATACCCACCTATCCTTGGTAATTCTTTACTTGAACTCTGTTGCATAACAATGGTGCAACCATGCCATAAACATGTCACAGCAGATGACAAGTGCCTGCAATGGTATCATGACACTGTTTTATTAATGGGCATAATCTGTCATGACAACTCATGACAGCATATGTCATACCAAGGTTATGTCAGTATTATGGAGGCTTTTTCAAGCAGATTTCTCAAACAGATTTAAGTCACTTTAGAGCACTGCCGAAGCGTTTTTTGCTCTGTTTTCTGACTTCCTCACAAAAATGACAAAGATGAAATGACACATTTGACACAGGAATTTCTCTGGTATGCAGTTTGGAAGCAGTTTGATTGCTGAGGGCCATACCGCATCTTTTATTTGAGGATGCAGCTTTCTACACAAGCTGGTTCAGTTTCTCCAGCTTGATTCAGTGCTTTCTCCAGATGACTCACTGATGTTCAAATGCTGTGAGTTACCAAGTAGTTGCTGACTTTTTTTTATGCCTGAAGTGGTTTGACTTCAAGTCTAAATTTTACTCCTGCCTGCATGTCGTTATGCAAGAGCCCCAAACAGCCTGGAGCTTAAGGTTGGTGGTCTTTTTCTAAAAGATCTTTGATTTAACTATCGGTGGGTTGGTGGTGGAGGCGGACAAAACTCTGATCAAAACAGCTCTTTACAACATTGTAGAAAACAAGCTTTTAGTTCAGGAAATTAATTAACACAAGAATGTTTACCTTCTACAATGCATTGCATTATCCCACACTATGATTAAAATTATTCTCCACTATTTCTGTTTGTGTTCTTTGGAGGCAGAGATGTTTGGAGTTCAAATGCAGGGCTTCCCTACTGCCTTGATATGCAGTTTTAGTATTTATGTCTTTCCTTACGCACACTGAGCAGTCTTAATGCTTTCTATCGTCTATTAAGCAAATTGAATGTAAAATGCCTAATAAATTCACATCAATTACCTACAAAGAAGATCCTGAAACATACTGATTTGCCAATAACTGTACGGCCCAGTACTGCACAGCATTTTTTCCCTTAAAATTGTTTTGCAACTGTCGGGGAAATTTGCATATATTCTTCACAATCATACGTATATTCCTTTATAATCACATATATTGCCATTAAGAGGGGTTTTGTAACTGTTCCACAGGCCAATAGGGCGAAGAACATGATTTCTTAAGACTTGTCATTTTGTGAAAATATGGCCTGATGGGTTTCTAAGGTTTCTGCCCGTATGGGTTGAGGGTGCTCTTAGAAACATATCTTCTTATCTTATGGCACTAGAACAAGGTTCAAGGTCAACTATGAGGGTCTTGATGTCTCTTTGTCTTAGCTAACTAATAACGTGGTGCTTTTTGAGTGCATCACTGGGTGATAAGGGGAGTTTAGTGTGGGTATCTGAGAACGCCTCCTAGCACAACCTTGAGCTGATAACAGCCTAAGCACTTTTCTGTGTATAAATGATGATGTTCAGAGATGTATTCTTCAGAGAGAGCTACCTGAGTTAGGACTGCCCTGACTCGCTGGGGAAGCTCTCTCTCCTTCTGCAGACGAAATAAATCTTTGTTTTGAGCGAAAGACTTTGTCTGTTATGCTGATTTTTCTTGCCCCAACACATCAGACACAATATTTCCATATAAGTTGGACCATACTACACAATCTAGTCAATTGCAAATGACTGGTTTACTTATACACTTACCTGCACACAGTGTTGTACTGAAAATGGGGCCACCTGTTTAATATTGTGTTGGTTCCCCTTGTGCCACAAAAAGCATTTCTGATCCCTCAAGTTATGTAAGTTGTGAGGTGGGGCGTCCACTGACCTGGAGAAGTCACTTTCGGTTTGTACTAAGCACTGCCTGGATTTAATGTTTTCGCTGATCAGTGTATATCTAATATAAATGAGTGCTGAAGGTGATGGGTGCTGTGTCTAAGAATGTATATGCTCACTCGAAATGAGCGCTGAGAGCTTTTGTTTGTGTCGCCTAGTCAGCTGCCTACTGAATGACCATAGCGACCTTTTGATAAAGAGCTGTTATGTATTCAAAAAGTATTTAGTCATGCCAGATCTGGTCACAGTCTCAAACTGTAACATTCAGTTATCTGGAAATCTATACAGAATAGCTGAGTGTTTCTTAGCTGCTGTATTGCTGTGTATTGTGTAACCCAGGGGTCTGGTGAGCAGCGTCTAACATTTAATTTGATCCTGTTGCTATTCTTCTTTAATTTGAAAATAACAATATAAAAAATGCATTTAAAACATTTTTATTATACAAACTTAAGTTTAAGTAAACTCTGTTCCAGTGTATCGAACTTTAGCTCTCAGTTTTGGAAAGGTTGGTGACCCCTGGTGTAACCCATTCCTTCTACACTATTGTGTCTTAAATGCATAGAGCTTGTTGTACTCTGAGGTGCACATGCTGTACAAACTTACAAAAAAAATACGTGTATTTCTTTCATTTTCTTTGCATTTGGTTATAATGTGAAAAAATGACAATGACTATAAAATGACTATAAAATGATATTTCTTTCCACATGACTCTACTCTCAATAATAACTATCAAAAGCAGATCATTACAATTCGCAATATTTTCTCTCTTTTTTGCTTACTAATAAAACATGTAGTATGTGATGTGAGAGGAAGCGGGGTGGAGCTAAATAACACTCTGCAGCCACAATTAGGACTGGCCCAAATAAGACCAGCCCTAATCAAGCCTTGGCACTTATTGTCCCAGAGGTGGGAGACAGACACGCAGACAGATTTCAGCAGCTTGCTTTTCTCAGCGGTACTCTCCAGGCCTGCCATTTCCTCTGGTTTATTTTAAGCTCTCATGCATTGGCGATGACGACATGGCTCTGGCCACAAACACAAGAGTCACTGTGAGCTTGGGCTCCCACAGCACCCTGCCCAGAAACCCCTACTCCCTCCGCCTTCCACAGCAGCGTGTGAGGCACTGCCTTCCCTTTATGGTTTAGCTATATTTATCCAGACTGTTCTTTTCTGAATGTATGGACCTTCCAGAGGCCTGTCCCTTTCCAAAGCTCGACTTTGCCTCTGGGGAGCAACTGTGCAAAGAGACTGCAAACGTCCTGAAACACTTTAGCCCACATGCAGATTTCATGTTGGACAAGAGCTAGCACTGACACGCAGCTAACAGCTGTGCTTAGCTCCCAGTGGAAAGAGCTCTGAATGCCCTCCACTTTCTCTCCTGCTGCCAGACCAGCTCACGCTTTAGTCATGGGAGAGTGGGGTTAGATTCCAGTTTAGACTGGTTAGAGAAGCGTCTCTAATTGGAATGAAGTAGTGAATGTTTTTGTGTGAGAAAAGAAAATGAGAATGGCTTCATGACCTCAGGCAACCTCCTGCAGATGTTCGGCTGCATTGCAGGTACACACACCAGTAAATTTGCTGGACATCAGCAAAATAATTCAAACTGTGTAAGTGATGATGTCACAACCAAATTGAAATGTTATTTTATTCAATTCAAACCAAAACGAGTGCCCTGCCCCATGTCACCGTTATATAAGCATATTTGTGCAAACAGCAAATTCAGCCATTGCTGGACATGAACATAGTCCAAATAATTTACATTTTCATGACATTTATTTATGCTGTATTCAGTATCTAATGGTCCTCTAAGTAGCTCTTAGTTTAAAAGTGTTCTAGGAAAAGCCTTTTCATTGGTGCAAATTTTTTACTATGGAGATACTTAAACTTTTAAAAAAGACTCTTCAGACTCTCTTTTACAAAAACAATGCAATGAAATCTTCCAGAACTGCTTCTGCCATGGCTCCCATGTGCCTGTTTTGGCAGACAGCATAAGAACAGTGATAGATCAATTGCTGTTGTTATGGTGTAGCTCCTCCATTTACAGTTCATTTCAGAATCCAGCCACAGATCCAATCTCTCAAATAAAACTGATCCGTAGCCTCTGTCTACATTGTTACCAAGCAACCAGCACAACCATGTCTCAGGCTGTTCCATGTGATGTTGCTGGCAGGCAGGAACGCTCCGCAACAAATCAGTGTGCGGATCAGCGTGGTGGGCGATGGCCCATATTCTTTATTAGCGGAGGGGAAAGCTTTCCTCTTTTAGGAAAACCTTATGATGTTCTCTGATCCCCACTGATGTCTCCTGATGGTGAGTCAGTGCTGGTCTTCCTCTGAGGGTTTCCACCAGTGGCAGCAGACAGTGCAGCTGTGTTACTCACCAGCACATGAGCGACTGCAGGCCTATCATCCTAATCTAATTACAATCACAGTTAGACTGAAGCGGTGTCACAGCGCAGCATGAAACTGAATTGTCAACAAACCAAGGCCAAACAGCTGACAGTGGTGCGCACTTTAATCTGATTATGCAACCTCAGTGTTTACTCATCTATTTTAGATGATAGACCTGCCAATCTTCCTTTTCAAAGGAATTCACAATCATGTACGATGCCACTTCTGGGCCTGTGGTCTTGCAGCCCTCAGCAGACTGAAATGTTTGTCTGAGGATTCTTTTGAATATGGTCAAACCATAGCAGCGTAAATCAAGACTTAGATGCTCAGAAGACGAGATTTATTGAAAAAGGGCCAAGGATTCACCTCTCACACACATGCAGACACACTATAACCAAAGAGAACCAATAATTCTGTGTCTGTGGTTATTATTATCTACAGTGCCATATGTCTGAAGCACACACAGCATAAGTCTAAGTACTCATATTTCCACATTAGTGAACCCTGCGCCTATATATCCATCTTTTTTTTTTTTTTTTCCCCGGCCTAGTGTTTCCTCATCTTTGGTTTTCGGTCCAAAAAAATCATTTCGGTGCATTATATATATGAACATACCTGTATAAATAAGTATTGTGATGATACACACATCCGTTCTGTCTCAGTGCCTTCAGCACTGGTTATGAACCATGTTGGACTGTGGATTGTATAAACGGGCTATTTTAGGGGGTCCAAAAATATACGTAACATTCAGGAATGACCTTGGAAAAATAGATTTTTTATGTGAACAAAAATGATTTGGCACAGAAGTTGCATATTTAAAAACAAAAAAAAAAAACAGTGAGAGCATCACTGAACTGTTCTTTATTACTACATAGTATATGTAGTATATGAAAGTATATGTTCAACTACGTTTTGGGTGGAATCACTCCTATCAGCCAGTTACTTTAAAAGAATGTCTGAGGTGGAACCCAGGATGCTAATCAGACTTCATGTGGGAAGGTGGTGGCGCCCAAGCCACTCCTTTACCTCTGTCATTGCTGTGGTGTGATTACTCTTTAACTCTTGGGATTCATGTTTTGGTTGGTACATTGAACCGTCTCCCTGGACATTCTTGGGATTAAATCTGATCTCGTTCTTTGTTGCAATATCATGAAAAATCCTATTTGGTCTGGGCCCAGACATGTGTTTGGGAAACCAGCCATGCACACTATCATTTCCAACTTCCTATAGTGATTCTCATTCTGTTCCTGTGAGGAGAGAACCTGTTATCAGTGTACAATAAACATGCTGTTACAATTAACCTGCTGTCTCATCAGCACTGGAGCAGACCGACATGGAGGCAGCTAGACACAGCCTAGTGCTGTGTCTAGATACTGTGTCTACATTTCTGAAAGATTTCATTTCTTGTCTGTATCATCTGAATCAAGGGAGATGTACTGCTGACGCCTGCTGTGCGCCAGTTATTAGTAGTCAGCTCCAAGCTGTTGTACGCAATTTAACAACCAAAC
Organism: Alestopetersius hilgendorfi; assembly: GCA_037577075.1. Classification (NCBI taxonomy): domain Eukaryota; kingdom Metazoa; phylum Chordata; class Actinopteri; order Characiformes; family Alestidae; genus Alestopetersius; species Alestopetersius hilgendorfi. Next base: position 13,628,559 of record JBBIGB010000129.1, read on the forward strand.
CCATTTGCATGTGAGTCACTTGTAGCCTTCTTCTGCTTCCTGCAGCACTACTGAATATGGCTGTCATTCTTGTCTTCCCAGCTGTGCT
>JBBIGB010000129.1:13709709-13728459 GCA_037577075.1 Alestopetersius hilgendorfi
GTGTGTGTGTGTGTGTGTGTGTGTGTGTGTGTGTGTGTGTGTGTGTGTGTGTGTGTGTGTGTGTGTGTGAGTGTGCATGTGAGTGTGTGTGTGTGTATGTATGTGTGTGTGTGTGTCTACTTTATCATCTTGGTTCTCCCAGTGTGTCTGTCTCCTTCCAGCATGCTGCTTATAAATTATGGCTGTGCAGTTTGTCCATCCATCTGTTATAGTTATCATTCACTCACTCACAGGATCTGTGCCACATACAGTGCAATCCTTCAGTAATTGGAAGGTGGCACAGTTTGTGTTGGTTTTGTTCTGTACCCCAACATACTGGGTTTGAAATGAAAGCAAGAGAATGTCTTTAACTATTCCAAGGGTATTTACATTTGTGTTTGGTAAACCATATTGGAATCACAGTCTATTTATACATAGTCCCTCTGTCCTGGCCCCCAAAAGCAAATTCATTTTAAAAATGTTTGTGACTGACTGACAGTACACAAACACTTTGCAGTCAATGACAGCCTGACAGCCAAAGGTGCTGGTTACTTTACCGATTAGAGTCGCATTATAGCAATTATAAGCTCTTTTTGGTTTTGGGTCTTTTGTCTTCAGGCCTGTCTTTGGTAAATGAAATCCATGCACCCTGAAGTTCAGTTTTGGGTAACTGACTTGGGCAGTCAAGAGTACTCCACATTTTGTGTCCCTGAAAAACACTATAATTGCTTTACTTGTATGTTTTGGCTCCTGCTGCAGGGTGAGGTTTATTGATTTGCTTGTATATATGCAGTTAAGATTCTATACAATATATCATAGTCACACAAAATCAATCCTGCTGATGTCTGTAGTCATATTATCAGTAAAGACATGTTCCACTTGTGACCATACATGACCATGCTGCACTGTGCAGATGTGGTGGTTTTCTTTAAGTCTTCTTTGTTATACAGTGAAAATAATCTTCATGTCTTCATTTGTTCCTCAAATCTCTTTTATATGCACGTTTCATAAACTGTAACATAGTCTTTCTGTTGTTTTGAATCTTATAGTTAATCCTCTAAAGGAAGGCTGTATTTTTTCTTTATGATAGTCTATGCCCACATCCTGCAGCGCTTTTGATATTCTGTAGTCATTAACTATTGTGGTTTTAAATGGTCTGTGAGATTGTTTATTATCTTTTGCTTCTCAGTAATGAAAAACAAATGATGACACACCTGCTGTTTTGGTTTTGTCTCCGATATTTCAATTCTTATAATGATCTGCTATTGACAGACAGCAGTTACAAGCTTCAGATGGTAATGATGTGTATGTGTGTGTATATATGTATTGTGGCGAGCAGGAGAAAGGAAGTCGGAATTCTCGGTTTTTAGCTTTATTTTAAAGCTTTGGGCAGCAGAGCACAGCAGCACACACTCTACACATCCTGACTCTAAGCTGCATAAACCCCAACTGAGCTAGTTTCCCCCTAGCTCCTCCCCAAACACACATTTTGCCCGCGAAAGCAGGGCCCCGCCCTAACGGTTCCCAATTTCAAAAGCACAAAGGCTCATGGGAGCCAGTCTTTGCCCGCCAGCTCGTCACAATATGTATTAGGTGTGTCTAGTGATTAAAAAACTAATCTACTCACTGTTGGGGGTTCTGGAATGTGGTAGGGGTGTCTTGGGTGGATAAGTGAGTGGGGTGACAAAACTAATTATATTTTAGACCTGATGTACTTGGGCTCCGAATCCCCTTCCCCCCTCCCCCACAGACACACAAACACTTTTTAAAAACCCTCCACGCTATGAGTATCCATGTATCCATTCCAGTCCCCCCCAAGAGTATGTCCCATGTTCCCCCCACCTCTTTAAAAATGCTTCCGATGCCCCTGACTTAAAGATTCTCATGGTTATTGTTTTATTTCAAATCCCCCAATATGATGTCACTGTCCCATTGGTAGTGGAGCATTTATACCTACCTTCCCTCAGGTCTGTAGCAGTGACAGCAGTTTTGTATTTAACACATTTCTGCCCCTAAGACACACTAATAAGCCACACAGCTGCATTACAGAGGCTGCAAATGAATGAGAATGTGGGTGTCTTACAGAGGCATGAGGTTGATTCTCCTGAGACACCGCAGTCACTACTGCCTCAGTTTTCACTGGGCTCAGTCAGAGCACATGGTTTAGCATGTTATGGGTTGCTGTAAGATGACATATTTTTCACAATTCACCAAAGGGATTTGTGACAGCTGTGCCATAAAAAGGAGGCTGCCCAAACAGATGATTTCCACAGAGATCGGAGGGAGAGGTAACCTCTTGCCCACCATGTTGGCTCTGCTGCATCACCGTAAATGCTGCTGCTGAAATGCTTTAGAAGAATGGCAGAAGAGTGTTTCTAAACTGAGGAGGCTACTGACCTCCAATGTGCACCCCACACTATTTAATTGTGGAAATATTAATCAAAATGGCAAAAGCAAAACCAGTCCTTTTGTTTGTCCTGTAAATATGAATGAAGTAACTGTTAAAAATGAATTATGAAACACTGAATCTCTAAAAATATGTAATGTTTTTACAGGGCATTTGGGGTCATTTCTTTTTGGACCGCTCATCACAGAATTCTGACAATTTAGCAGAAGGTTTATTTTTTAATTATGTTAAAAAAATTGAGAAAGTGGAAATAAAATCAGCAGTGACGACATTTTGAATTAACTAGTGAATTATGCAAGGAAGATTTAGGTCGGTACTTCTGACCTTTTTATGTCAGGATGTGCCAAAAATAGTGATGTATGAAATTATTAATAAAGCACACCATTCTTTTGTTAGCACCAGGATTAACCATGACGTCTAAAGGTTTAAAGACTTTTGAATCCTTGAATCCTATCTTTCCATTCTATAAAATTACTAATGGCCTTTTTGAATTGCTGTAATGCCTCATTTCACTAGAAAGCAGCTGTGCTCGATGTTTTGGAAATGATAGAAACCAGTCGCTCATTGAACAATCTAAGCTTGTTTCCACCAGATATGGTTAAACAAAGATATACAATTGCAAAAAAAAAAGGTTTTCAATTACTGAAGCAAGCGTGAAGCAAAAAGTGATTTGACAAATAACGTTTGACTGTAGGCCATTTACTGAACCTAAAATGAGCATTTAAAAATGGGCTACATGCCCCAACTACTCAAACACTCTTCTTCTAGACCACAGGAAGAAACTGACAACCTGGCATCACAGTATTACTGAGTAACAGGACACCAATAGTGATTGGTGAAAGCTGAATAAACTGTAACACAGTCACTCAAGCACCATAAAAGAATCTTCATAGAAGAATCCTCCCATAGCCATTTACCTGGACTAGCCTGATTTGTCTTTGCCTTACTCATTAAGTTATTGTAACTTGTTTTTTTTTTTAACTTACTGGCATTACATTTGTACCTGTGGCATCAATTCTAATGCTTAAAACAGCTTGCTCTATTACACTCTATTGAATTGTGTTAAAGTTGAGGTTTATCCCCTATCTAGTTTATATAAAATGAAATACTTCAAAGTGTGCCATATGTACACTTCTCAAGTGAAGTGTTAACTGTTTAATAAAATCATTTTATAAATTTAATTGCATGAAACCCTTTGTAGGGACAGGTATTACCTCTACTCTCTCTCTCTCAAATCAGTTCAAACTGGCAGATGTAGGACAGAGGAATGTAAATAGGCATTTGATGGGTTTAAATAATTTGCAGGTAAACTTGTCACCTTTTGGAAAATTGGAAAGTGTTTATCAATAAATGTGACACTTTCATGAATGCATAGATTTTAATAATTTTATTGGTGCGAGAATAGTAGAATAGAATTCTGTAGAAGACTCTTCTGTATATATATAAAAAAAAAAATATATATATATATATATATATATATACCTTAAAATCAGTGACTCATTTAACCTGGATTTTCCTATCAAAAGATTCAAAAGCAGCAAACTAATCTGGAAGTTTATTTTTCTTGTTGCTACATAAAATTCTACAATTTTAATAAAATTAAAATTTTCTTTTTGAGAAAATCTTCATTTGATCTTTAAAAAATAAGCTTACATAAAACTAATGATAGGTGTAAGAATGTTTACAGTTGTTCATTTGTTTGAAAAAGTTTATGTTGGCCCTCGTGCCGGGTTTTGTTATATTCTTTGAATAATAAAGTTGAACACAAAAAATGGAAGCCTGCCTGACTGCCTGCTCTCAATGGCAAAGAGAGGGGAGACATAACACCACTCTGGTTCTCTTATGATGTTTGTGTAAATTTATGTAACAAACCCAGCATAGTTTTATTCATATGTATTTCAAATCATCTTGAATAAACCTATTTAATATATACCCGGCTCGGCTTTTGTGACCCTTGCGGCAACACCCAGAATGCAAATTGCACTTTATTATGAATAGTGTTGGATTTTCTTCATTCTTTAAACCAAATAAATCAGACAGAAGTGCATTTGGAGAAAAGCTTTTATTTGCTGGAGATGAAAGCATATCTGTCTGCAAAGCTTACTCTGAAGAACTGTGTCCATGATCGGCTCCTTGTATCACAAAACAGATGGCAAAAGACAAAATGCAATCAATCAATCAATCAATGCGTCTAATACAAGTGAGGTTGTCTGTTTCTCACTGGCTGTGGTCTGCCTTAATCAACTACTCTTGGCTCCAGCTACTCATGTGGTCTTAGAAGTGTGAAGTTTTCTTTAAAATTATGGTAATAGTATCATCAGGTCATCCTTCCTCATTCTTATTTTGAACTATATCCGGTCATATGAACACTAATTTCTTATAACAATGCTGAGACCTGTTTTGGAATTCATCTCATTCAAAGGCTGATATATGACAATGGCCTCTGTACTGATGAACTGCTGTGCTGTATTAAAAATGGCTGGGCTAAAACACTCTTTTAAACTTTGGCATGAATAAGTGGAGTTAATCTGCTATGGGTTGAACAAATGAATATGCATCATTTATTTTTTAAAAAAGACTTGCGTAGTTTCATTTCCACACCTAGACGGACAATGCTTACTACTCCTTTATTTGGATTATTTTATATAGAAACAAAGGATTGGGAGGTTTTTTTTAAATATTGCAAATCAGGCACTGTTTGTTAACAGGATTTCAAAAGAAGATAACACTTCCGAAAAGTGTTGACAGGCAGAGCACTCTGTATATGAGGCACATTTTTATAAATGTTTCTATATGAGGTAATGCAGCTGTCTCTCCATGTGGATCAGAGCCTGCAGGTTTGCCCCTCTCTGTCCCCACAGCTTATGTTAATTGGTGCCTTATTCCTCAGCCTTTCTAAGCAGTACTTGCTGTGAATAAATAAGATTCAAACTTCCTTTTCTCATATAAGCACGGCACATGGAACCTATTCATCATTTATTCACTCCAGGCACCATAACACTTGCGGCACATGCTGCCACACAAACACATCACACAGCTTATATGTGTCTAATGATCCAAACTAATGGTACAAACAGCCATGTTTTTGAGATACCCACCAGAATGGGGCCCCTCTTTATCTCCCTATGTGTTATTGAGCTGATAATTAACTCCTCTGTGAAGCCGCACATCATCTTTATGAAGTCATTGTGAGGTGAACGGACAGAATATGGCATTTGAGAGCTGCTCAGCTGGGAGATGGAAGAACAGCATGTCTAGAAGATGCACAGTATGCTATATTGACACATGCCTTTTTAGACTCAGTGTTTGATCAGGATCCAAGAAATCATGATCCAAGACTAATAATGTACTGATTAAAAAAGTAATAATCTGAGAGAAATTCTAGCAGTCAGTATTTTATTATAGAAGAATATTTTTCACCATTAGAAGCCACAAGTATTGCAAGAAGTAGAGAAAATCTGTTGAAAGTTCGTATTCCAAACTTCCAATGTCCCTTTTGTATTTGTAAGTAGAAGATGAGATATTTGATTTTGTTTCAGGTTTAGTGAAAAGTTACTGCTGCATAGGGCATTAACAGAAAAGCTGACTTCAGAGGCCCAAGTCAACGCCCCCTGAGAGAATTCGTCAAGTCATGTGTTTTTTTCCTCTCTGTGCACTCACTTGTTTACACAATACAATCGGTGCCTCTGATTGGCTTATGCTGACACGTGTTCCTTGATTTAACCAATTATTATAATCCCTTCATAAAAAGGACGGAACTGTTGGTGTGTAGAGGGGAATATAGCAGTGGTGACAGACACACGTCACATGTGTGGACACACAAAAGCATGGTGACCTGCACAACCTGCAAGTCGGTGTTAAAGTACAATAAAAGTACGAGTGTTCTGCATCTGAAACGCACCATTAGCTAACCTGTCTAATGCTAGCACTGCAGGGAGTCATCCAGTCCAGAGGATGCTGAGTGGCTGCTTCAGCTTAAGCTGTTACCACTTTCTGTTGTACACTTAAATTTACCAGAAAATTCCAGGTATCAGTCTTTGTTTTGTTTTGTTTAATTGTCATGTTGACTGTTAATGTTGCAGAGAACTTCAATAAAAGTTGCTCAATGTTGGACACCAACGTTCCTGTGTGTGATGACGTCATCAAACAACAAGACGACTCAACTTCGACTTCGTTGACAGGTAAGTCCATCTGAAAAAATCTGAAGTCATTAATGCTCTAGTGCTGCATGAAAACTCATTTTGCCATGGTTTTGTCATTTGTTGTCAGAAATTCTCAAACATGGTGATACAGAATGTGAATGTGATACATGTAATTACTATCTCACAAATGATTTTAGTGTAGAAGTTCTATTAATTAGGTTAGTTAAACAATAATAATAACTGTGTATCTGAGAGGTTAAATCATCTATATGAATGGGTTGTGTTTTCTGTATGTGAATGGATGGCAGCCCTTATGGAGTGGTTTTAGAGAATTCACCGCCAAACACATTCATTCAATAGGTCTCTGGAGAGACGAATTTGACACATCAGCAGACAAGTCATCTGTCGTCCAGAGACTGATGACGAGCAGCGAAGATGAATGCCATGAGGAGGTGCCTCGCTCCAATAAATTAATTCGGGAACACCGCTCATCATTTAAATGAGATTTGCACTCTATTTGATATAAATCACAATAACCTTCCCCATTTTTAGCTCCATTTGCTACTAAGACGTGTAGCATGTGACCAACTATCTGGGTTTTTTTTTTTTGCCTGCAGGTGACTCATTGATCTCCTCACCCAGAATCCATTAACCCTGAGTCCGTCTCAGTCTCCTGGCTGAGAGTAATGGTCATGACAGGGAATTCTGGGAATGCTGCTTCTGTCTGGGTTTGCTCAGAGTGCTTGAGGGGGAATATGGTGATTCACACCCCCGACCACTTCTGCCTCGCTACGACTTAGCAGTGTTTACTGATTGGGTGAAACCCATTACGAGCTGCTCAGTGGTCCAGCTGTGGGCTTGGAAAAGAGAAGCAGTATAGCCACAGAATAATAATGACAAAAGTAGACACCGTCCACCATATCATGGCAGTTTGGGCCTGAGCAATAAATAAAATGACCACCATAAAATGCTATGGGTCAGTTCCCATGACAGCAGAAATAGGTTTGCTAGTAGAATAGATTCCAGCATGCACAGTTCCATTTCTAAACTCTAAAATCTGATTTAGTTATAATGACAATCTCTACAATATGTGATATATACACATATGACCTCAGCCATCATCTGAGTTCTGTATTAATGATCAAATATATAATAAAACATTGTGTTGCTTATGAAATATCTTTTAACTTTATGTTTCCTGGCAACCATTTCTTAACTTAGATAATGAACTACATTGCTTTGGGGAATAATTAGTTTTTTGTAATTATTCTTCCAAATAAATGATAAATTATAAATAAATTATTTTTTTAATGAACATTAATGTGTTTTATTATATTTGCACTATGTAAAGCAATAATCACTGTGTGACACACTCTCCTGACTTATTGTTTTATTAATGATTGGATATGAAATGGGTATTCTGAGCCAGTAGATACATTGCATATTTTTCACTATGAATGATATTAGAATGATCTGGGAACAATGATATATTACCAAAGATAGCCCTTTCAAGCCTAAAACACATGTTTTTAATTATTATTTCGTTTATTTAGTTGAGTTATATAACATGGAAATCACCCATGTAATTATCCCTTTAAATTGAATAATTTGCTTCATGATCCTTAGCAGCAATAATTGCAGCGAGTATTTCTAATAATTTCATATCAGTCTTTCATATAGTCATGGAGCAATTTGAGCCCACTTTGCACAGCACTGCTTTAATTTAGATATATTGGTATGTTTTTGAATATGTTCTTCTCATCTGGACCCTGAAAGTAGAGTTTAAATCGGGACTAGTCACTCCAAAGCAGTGAGGTTTCAGCCTCAGCTCTTGGGCAGATTGACACAGTCTACATAAAGTCTACAAATATTATTCAAAATAAAGTCAGAAAAATACCAAGGAACACAATGAAAGGGACTGAATATGGACGCAAAACTACACTAAGAAACACTAAGACACTAAGAGGTACCTGTACATGAGGCAAGACTAGAAACTCTTGGAAAAGCAGGGGCAACAAACAATACACTTGTGACGACATTAACAAGGAGGCAGGGTTGGAGTGGAGACAAGGAACCACAGCAATAACATGGTAACAAGCACACAGGAAATGTACACAAGACACAGATTGGGAACAGACAAGGTTAACAGTGTATTCTGCCTTGTTACTCCTTAATGAATGCCATACAATTCCTACTGAAGCATTTGACATAGGAAAACCTGAATAATTAATCTTATATGCAGTAGTTTTACATAATGCAATACCAATATTACTTATATACTGCTGATCTCCACTAAATGGAAGATCATACCCCTAACTAGCATCTGTGTCATTAGTTTTCACTTAACTGCAAGTCAGTGTTAATATGCGGCATTTGTGTATGTAACATAGTGTATGTGATATTGACTTTTTTTCTACAGATTTTTATTTAGATATATGCAGACTTTGTAGTTTAGATTGCTTTTGTCACTCTGTGTTTTCACAGTTATAGTCCTCCAGGATCCATATTTAAGATTCAAGATTTTTAATTTGTCACATGCATAGTTATACAAGTAGAACATGCAGGGAAATGTATTCTGAACCGGTTCCTTTTTGTCATGTCTCTTGATGACTCTCCAATGAGGACAGGGGCAGATTTCCATACTTTTGTGTACTTTATTTAACAAAACCCTCACAGTCCCCAGCCCTGACATTTTTTATGACTTTGCAAACATTATAAACATTTCTAAAACACACACAAAAGCGAAAGTAAAGTAGAAATAAGTTTAAAGGTAAATAGATAAGTTAAATCACAAAATTCTAAAACACAAATAAAAACACAAATCTACAATAAAAAGTAAAACAGCTTAAACAAGCTCCCTTTTGAATCCCCATCCTTCCCCGTCCCTGGAGCCTCTCCTTGTCCTTGGGCCCAGAGGCCCCTCCAAGGAGCCCCTCTGCAGGGAGCCCATCACTGTCCCTACTAGTGGATGCCCCTACGGGGAGCTCTGTTGTGTCCTCCTACACAGAGGTCCCTCCGTGGAGCCCCTCACTGTTGTCTGGGACTGAGCTCCCTCTGTAGAGCCCCCTCCATGGAGCCCCCCTGGAACCCTGCAAGACCCCAGCCTCAATGGAGGCGATGGATCCCTTCTAAAGGCCCCTCAGTCTCGGCTAACAGCCCGCCTATGGACTTTTCTGGGGCTCCTAAAGTCTCTGGGCTAACAGGGACTATAGGCCCTGCTCTAGGGCTAACTGGGACTATAGGCCCTGCTCCAGCTCTAACCCCCACACTAACAATCATTAACTATCACTAACTAATGTTGGGTTGGATCTTTCTACTAACTCAAATTTATGTCAACATAACAGGTTTTGGATGTCCATTTCCTATTTATGGCTTGTAGGATACATTTATATAATGCAACTCATTTTTATAAGAAAGAAAATAAATATAGAGAAACTGCAACACAAGATTAAAAATTTTGTTCTGCTTATCACAGAGTACCTCATTTCAATGTTTACCAATGACAATGCTTTTAAACCATTAAAATCCTCTTAAAAAGTGGCAAAAATAACATCTGTTGTGTTCTCGGTCAAAAGTGTGATTTAGTAAAGAAAAGAGACAACTTTTTGCTAAGGTATAAAAGGTGTTTGCTATGGTGTTGGAGTGGGTTACTAAGTAGTTTTTAGGTGGTTGCTATGGTTTAGGAGGTGGTTGCTAAGTAGTCTTTAGGCAGTTGCTGTGTGTAGGATGTTTTGGCTAAGGAGGTTCTAGATGGTTGCTATGGTGGATGAGGTGGTTGCTAGGGAGCTTTCAGGTGGTGGCTATGGTATCTGGGTCAAAGCAATTTTCTCTGGGATCAATAGAGTTTTCTGATTCTGATTCTGATATACAAAGTGGTTGCTAGGTGCTTGCTGTGGTGTAGGATTTGGTTGCTAAGTAGTTTCTTGGCAGCTATTATTTGTAGGAGGTAGTTTCTAAAGAGTTTCTGGATTTTAGCTATGGTGTACTAAGTGGATGCTTGAGTGCTGCTAGGTGCTTATTGTGGTTGTTAGGGAGTTTCCAGATGATTGCTTTGGTATAAAATGTGGTTGCTTTGGTGTAGGCAGTTGTTGCTATGTAGTTTCCATGTAGTTGCTAGGGTGTTGGACTTGTTGCCTGGTGAGTTTCTATGTGCTTTCAAAGGTATACAAGATGGTTGCTCAGGTGAAGGAAGTGGTTGCTATGGAGATTTTGGATGGCAGGCTCATTTATTTGAATGAATAGTCAACTGGTGTGGATCCCCAAGGAATAAAAAATTAATTGGAGATAGATTCCTGTGGGGGGGAAAGGGGACATAAGGTGTGTGTGTGTGTGTGTGTGTGTGTGTGTGTGTGTTTACATGTGTGTGTGCGAATGTGTGCGAACATTCTCACTTTACAAGTGAGAATGTTCTTAAAATCTATTTTATACACAAATTGTGGTATTACTAATTAATTTCTAATGGCTGATCATTTTTGACCAGGAACACCATGAGTTTTCCTAAGTGCCATAAATCACACAAAATGTGAAAAATATTTTTATGCATTCCAGTGCCTTGAGTAAACAAAGTCATGGCACCTCAGAACAAACCGATGCTCCAGGGAGACTTCCCTCTGAAGTTAAGGAATGGAAGTCACTTTGGATAAAAGTGTCTGACAAATGCTGTAAATTTATAATTTTGCTCTGTAATAAATTAAATATTAACTAAAATCAGTTTTATGTGTTGACTAAAATGAAATAGAAAAGGAAAGTGTAGTATAACAGTGAATTACGCTACATCTGACATAGTGTAGGATTGCTAAACTGAAAAGGTGATCTGTGAACACAGCATCATGGGATCTAGCTTTGACCACAGACATATTCAATTAACATTTAAAGCATCACATTAAAAGACAGTCAGCCTGATATGCTTGTTAGGTTAGTTGCGTAGGTCCCTGCAAATTATGCTAGGGCCCCACCTCTCCCTTGTCAAAGTGGATGTTTTAATGAGAGAGTGAAGAGCTGAACTGTCCCTCTGGTCAAAAAAAAGAGAAAAACAACACACCTGTCAGTATTATGAAGCACCAACTTCTTCATCAACAAAATGAAACCTCACTCCCTATTTGCATAGAGCCCCAGGGTTAGAACAGGCTCTGTTATAATATGTTAAGTAAAATGTCTTATAAGTTGTAGGTGCAAATACTGTATAACCAATTTGGTCTCATTTATTCTCACAGTAACACCTTTGCTCTGCATCTGGGCCAGCTGTTCCAGTTGCGTCTCTGTCTATGCCTTTACGAAGTAAATCTGCGTAGAGACACAGTGAGCATCTGCCATGTGGGCGACCTGCGTGCAGTGCTCTAGCTGTGAAAACAACACAGTTTCAGATTTAATTTTAGTGAGAAACCTTTTTATTTAAGCAGTAGAGAGTATGCAACTGTGCCTAGTTAGATTGCATAGTTCACACTAGTGTGTATTCTTGCTGATTTAGTTTCTACACTGGTTGTTGCTGTACTGCAGAGGAGCACTCCTGTGAACTTTTATGAATATTTCTACAATGGATATGGGCACGTTTAAGATACCTTTTAAATTTATTTTTAAATCAGCATCCCTGAGTGTGACAACCATTCCATGCCATTGCCTGTTAGATTCCTACACAAGCACCTCATTCTGCTTTATGAGTTACTGATTAGTGATCACCTGAGTCACATCCTATTTAATGAGGAAGTAAAAAGCACTGCAGGTACAAAGCACTGCATATATAGATTGTTAAAAAACACTACTATAAGTATGTCAAAGGTAATTATTACCATTTTATGCTTAGGAGCGAACAAGAGATTCAAGTTCTGTAAACACTGCATCATTTCTCTTATTTTGATTTATTGTCATTTCCTTTAAATTTGCACTTTAAAGAACAATATTTTAATTTAGCAAATTAGGAAACATTTTATCAACAGTTATTAAAAACTAATGGTAAAGCTGTTCATTAAAAAAAAAAAAGGGCTAGTTTGTGGAAAAATTTGCCAAGATATGTTTGGTATCCATGTTTTTACTGTTTAGATCCACATTTATGCTCGGAGGCTAATGTTGCACTAAAAAGTGTCACCCAAGTTGTTTGTTTAAAGGACATACAACAAAAAACAATCCCAACCCATTCTGTGGCACAGAATTCAATGACGTACTGTGAGTAAAAAAATGTATAAAACTTGGTATTTTTAAATCAATCATTAAGTGTTTGTTGTGGCTACAGAGTCGACCTAAATAAACTAATTTCAACACCAAACATATCTGGTTGGTAGAAATTACATTTCATTTACATTTCTATTTAAATTAACTAAATTATTCCTTCAATAAAAAGCATTTCTTATTCCTATAATAACTTATTATTTTTATTTATATATTTGGTAAGCGTTTATTTGGATGGATCATTTTTTATTCATAGATGCTCAGCATATCTTTAACTAATGTTCAACTGCATATTTATTATATCTGTTAAATTTATAAATACAACTGAGCTTTAATTTCAAATAACATGTTTTATTAATTGTCACCTAAACTTGACCCAAAACTTAAACCTTCATCCTTCAATATAAAGTGTGACCGTGTATTTTCTGTATGAATATTTCTATGCATTTATAGATTTTGTAAATGAGACCTTTAAGATCATTTCCACATGAACTAAAGCTTCTAAACAAGAATTTGTTAGTTAATGTCTTTTCTAATGGACTGACAGCTGAAGAATCCTGACTGCATCAAAACTCCGCTGACTCATCATTTAGCATTTAGCATCATGCATTTACCAGAAGATACACTTTCTGAGAGGTATTAATTTGTAAATTTGTTTTTTCTTTGGTCTAGATCAGCACAAAGTCTGAATAATCAAACACACGACACATGCAGCCATATTGCCTAGAGAACAGGAGAGACTAAATTACTCCAAATATCTGGGCAACTGCATACAAAATAAATTGTGAGACAGCATTTTCAGGATGGGGCAACAATGTTATTGAATCCACAGCAGAAGAGTGTACATAGAGAAAACAGTAATTGACTTACATTCAAAAATGTGATTTTCTCCTCCAAGTAATTTCTGCAGAGGTGCAGTGTTTTGATGATGTCAGCAGAAAAGAAACAGAAGCTTTTTCGGCTATATTGCACTTTAGTTAGTGGTCTTATAAGCGGCTTGAAGGGGCTTGAAGAAGAGCATAGAAGCTGTGTCTGCTGTGTGAGGTTGTGTTGTCAGAATTATGGTGGTGGGACAAACACAGTTGTTCACCACCACCGGTCAGGAGAGCACTCAACCGTGCTTGTGGCTGATGACCCATTTAAACCATATGGCATAGACAGTACATTATGTTTACTGTCAAATAAAGGTCAGATCCTTTGCTACTTATTTGTCTTTTTTGAGGAGGAATATTTGTTCTTGGATATCCAATTCCTAGTCTCTCATCATTTATGACCAATAAAATCCTATTAAGAAGTTTGAAAGCAAGGATATAATGTGCCTTGTCATTTGAATAAGGGTTTAATAAAAAAACCAACGAGATGCTCACCATTAACCCACATCTCTGTAAACCAGCTGGAGAATGAAAACAATTCCTCTTCAACGTCCACTGAGCAGCAATTGGTGTTCACACTCACAGATTCTTGGTCATGGATGTATATCAGGATTTCAACTTCTTAGCTCCGTGCGCAATCAGATTTTCTCTTACATATAAAAAAGAACTTGCAAAATTATAGATGCAAAACATTTTTGGAAATTTTATATTTATATACATTTGCTTCCAATTTTTTACATTTTTTTTTCTTAAGTGCAGTTTTAACTAACATTCTGCTGGCTCATTAACATAATTCCTTTGGAGCCTTATAATTTGCAATTCAATAAATTGAAATTCAAAAAATTTTAATTTTCATGATTTTTATAAACAGAGGACATGTCCTGTGTTTGCGTTTCTGACCACTCACTTTTATACCAGCAAACTGCGAACCAGTGACCGATGTGGTCCAGGGACAGAGTGAGAAATCAGTAGTATATATTTCTTTATTTTATATATTTTCTGCAATAACAGTCTGGGTAAAATGGATGACATCAAAAGCACATCTCTGAAGAGATCTCCATCCACAATTTGCAATCACTGTGCTCTCACAGGAAACGCTTAACAGGGTGAGTGAGGGCTGTCTTGACATCTATATTCATCAATCACCTTTCCTTCTTTCCCCCTGGCTGTCAGGGGGAATCAGCCACAGCTGATGGGTTTGGTTCTGCTTTTTAGGACGGGACATTCCAGCAGGAATTTGTGTAAATGACAGGGCGGGTCAGGAAAAACATGAATGGAATCATGTGGTGGGCTATATTAAAGTGGGAATAGTTATGTCTCTCCATGCTTAAATCAGATGTGACATGTGACTTGCATGCACATGCGCACAGACTCATAATTATTGGCTCAGCCTTGCAGTGCAGGCCTGCTGCCTAGTGAAAGTATTCGCATTACAGTGTGCAGGACATCTAGACTACAATGTAATAACCATCTGAACTTATAGTGTGCTTACATTGTATTTCTTTGTGGTTAGTCTGAATGTAAAACTGGAGGTCAGGCTGCACTGACCTGTAATTGCATAAACATGCTCTGAAATGTTATTAGAACATTTTCACTGGATTAGAAAACATGATCCGCATCACTGCACATTAATATCTGCAACACGTCCCATATGCATATCGATATATTCATAAAAAGCCTGCAGAGTTCAATTCCACTGAGTTATTAAACAATCTTTTATTCAGTAATGCAAATATGTTTGTACTTTTTCATTTGCAGATGTGTTCTATTCATGTCCCCTAGTCATGGCATGCAAGAGGGAGCCAATCACTATTAAGCCCATATTTGTGTAATTCATTTAAAACCCAAAATTGTGCTGTAGGAGGAATGAGGAATTTGTATTTCACTGAAACAGAATAACTGACCAATTTTTTCTATATATATTTCATCCGTGTTTTTTTCTCTGGGTCAGAAACACACTTAAATACATCAGGGAACCTCTGCCCAAGGAGACTCTACACAGGATCTGCTGTCCTGAATAAACGTATAAATTAACAAGTCCACAGTACCACAGAACTGTCAGATTTCTACTATTAATCTAGTCCACATGGGATCATGCAGTCCAGCAGTCCACTAAGGATCAAACCTTATGGTAAGCTGCTCTTCTAGCTGCTATAAGTTAATACTGCAGTATGAATCTTTTACCATTTACCATCCAATTTCAGGAGATAATGAGCTTGAACCATAGATATGTTTATAAGTAGGAGAACATTTTAAGTACAGGAGGCCTAGTTGACCCTGTGATCAGAAGGTTGTGGGTTTGAATCCCAAGACTGCTAGTGGTACCACTGAAGTTTTGTAAGGTACATGCTCACACACTGCTCATACATTATCTTTTAAGATGCTCTATTACGAACCTCATCAGTGTCCACTACTGACCTTGGATTGTATTACCAGAGATATGCATGACAAATGTATCTTTTGTGTTCTCTGCTCTATTTATGTTACTTTATACTTCTAGTTTGTTCTACTTTACTACTAAAGAGAGAGGGAAACAGCGTTTTCATTCTACTGTATGTCCCATATGTGTAGTGAATTGACAATTAAAAAAAAAACCATTAGAATCTTTGAATCTTAAATTTTATTTTCTTAAGAATTTAAACATTCATACTGGAGACCAACCAGTTCAGTAAAATATATGGAAACAAAACCTCAGGCCTCAGGGAGCTGGATTCGGCTGTCCGAGACTGAATGGAGCTTAGACCAGCAAAAATTTGAAACCTCTGCAGAAAAGTAGCGTATATTGAGAAGCTGTTTAGCAGCAGGAGCCTGTTTTCTGCTGATACTATTTATATTAACCCGCTATTGTAATTTATCAGTGCTCCTCTGGCAAAGTCAAAGACGTACAGCGCACTGATGTTCTCCAACAATAAATCTTTAAGACATGCAAAATTTTAACGGCACACATTCATGGCTTTTAAAACACATTCTTCTGCGAGTGCCAGGATCGGTGCTGTGACTATTATGAGGCCCAGACCCTTTGCGAAAGGGCAAAATACTCCATGGGCAAACTGCATCAGCATATTCCTCGATACAGGCGAGGTCCGAGGGATTGAGATGGACCTTTGTGCCAATCTTCTTCAGAAAGATGTTTTTTATAATATGTCTATTATATAAGATCAGACTGGTTCTTATTGGTCTGTGCCAAATATGTGTTTTGAGTCCTGGCCTTAAAACGATTCTTACAAGCAGTTTATCAGTCTTTAGTGTAAAGCTCATAACAAATGCTGTGTTCCCCAACTACAGCCTCATGTTTCTGCCTGGTAAATGTAATCCTGCTCCTAATTTACAAAGATTATACTCTCTGTTGGGTTAGCGGTGAAGTGGAATAAATCTGTTCTCATGCCCCTGGACAACAGTTATCCCAATGACCTTGAGGCATTTTTGCCATTTACATCAGGCAAGGCTTCACACACCTAAGCACCTAAAGGTTTTCATTTACTGAGATGAGAAAAAGACTTATTTTTGCAATGCTATAAATGAAACAGATTTGGGTAGATTTGGATATTCATTCATGCTTGTCTATACAGGCCGGAATGTTATTAAAAGTATTAAAAATCAGTATCATTTGTTGTTCTTGTTTCTACATGAGTACAACATATTATTGTATAAGAACAAATGCATCAATGTGTACCAATTAACACACCTCCCAAATTGAAATTGTGCAAGTCTTTGACTTCTTAACAAATAAATAAATACAAAAAGGTAAAGGATTACAGGCATACACCTTATATTTCCTAATCATTAACAAGCATTTCAGCGTTGAGATTACTTCTGAGCACATAACTGTAGGCACAATAGTTTTGTTTCGTATTGTTATCATGTCTAAACTAGATTTTGTCCTGAAACATAAACCCTCATTGCAAAAAGAATACATGATATCCTCTAACAAAGGGTCTTAATAATTTATACATGGCCTGGACAAGGTAGGATTTCAACTCCACTCTGATCAGTCAGTTTGATAGTACATACATTCAGATACGAGTTTGTCCTCATGATTGCTGTCCAGTGTGGTATTCTTGCCTTGATATATATTTTGTTATGTGGTTTACATCCATGTTGGATTTTAGAAGTCAGTGTAATAGTGTATTCAGGCGTTTACAATCTTAGATCTCGGAATACAACGTTTTGCTAAAGACTGTGACTGACTGAGAAGTAAATGAAAATTCACTGAATTCTGTGTTCAGACAAGAACCAAAATGTTTATTGACTGAAATGTAGAGCTGTTGTGCTTAGTTGTGTGAAGAGGTTTTTACTAAAAATGCTAGCAGTTACAGAAAATAAAGGCAAGCCACATGCAGAGGTTTATTTAAACACATGCTGCTGGGTACATTATTACCCCTTTCCCCTTTATAATGATCACTCCGCCCCTCTCTCTTCCCCACTTTATCACTCGCTCAGTCTCTTTTCCCCTCTCTCCGTACAGTGGCAAAGCTCAATGTCACACACAGGGAGAAAGATAAACACACACTGAGGGCTTAATTTCTCAAGGTCCCGCTTCCTCCAGAACACACAAGGGATGGAGAGATTAGTTTTTTAATTTCATTTTATTTTTGTACCGCAGCTTTTATTCAGCAGCTCCTGCAGATAAATACTTGATTACTAACGGTCAATTCACATTCCAAGGGTGCTTCTTATTTTAATGTGACTCCAGGGCAAAACATTATTTAGTGCTTTTATGATTACACTGTTTTCAAAAGTGATTGCCCTGAACAACGCTGTTGTGGTTCAGTGATATCATCTGCCAAGGATTTTTCCTTTGTTACTGCTCCTTCATTTGCAGAGACGGTGGGGGTTAATATGACCTACTTTATACAACTAGTCATTGATGACATCCGAACATGTTGAAAGTGTTTTCTACAGCTCTGTGAGCGTATTGCTAGCACGGCTGTCAGTGCAGCAGTATATCTTTAAAGTTTCTCGAGTGATGGCATGCTGAGTCTCACATCATGAATCATTTTGATGAGATGCTGTGGTGCTACATTAGTACAGGAGCTAGATAGGGTTCACTTAGGTATTAACTATAAACATAGACTGTGTGTGTGTGTGTGTGTGTGTGTGTGTGCACATGTATGTGAAGGTGTGTGTGTGTGTGTGTGTGTGTGTGTGTGTGTGTGTGTGTGTGTGTGTGTGTGTGTGTGTGTGTGTG
>JBBIGB010000129.1:13784089-13794120 GCA_037577075.1 Alestopetersius hilgendorfi
ACACACACACACACACACACACACACACACACACACACACACACACACACACACACACACTCACACACACACACATTGTAGCTCGATAAGAGAATTGATGTTAATAAGTGAACAAGAGAAGACAGCCTATAGGGTAATAGAAGTCTGTATTACCGTATCATTTATTTCTTGGTGGTATGCCAACAAATACATGTGCCTTTTGAGATTTGGAATATTTGTCACACCTGTTTTACACAGACTGGTTAATTGCTACTGGGCTTATGGATACGTGGCAGCAACAAATTTATTACGAAGATCATTTGACTCTATCACGTGTTAACAAGCGCAAACCCAGCCCTGAGCCCAAATTTCAAAAATAAACCGTAACTATAATGAAAGTCAGCACGTAAACATTGCTTGCAGTTTTGCCTCTTCTTAGTTAAAAATTCTTCTTAGGAGTTAAAAATTCTATCCTGTAGGGTGTGATTATAGAATCGCAGAAAACGCAGAAAACTTTATTGATCCCGAGGAAAACTGCTAATGTAATAAGGTTAAGCTAATGAGGCAAATCAGAATAGTTCAGTGGAGTACTACAAGCAAAGTAGACCACAAAATGCAAACTGCTCAAGACAAGGGTTTCAGTCACCTGCAGCTCCACACCTTCCAACTCCAGAGGAACAGATCCAGTAACATCCAGTAGCACAGAAAATGGGCCAGTCTGCTGCTGTTAAATACAGATCCACGAAAGCTAATCTCTCCTTGACTCACTAGCAGTGACAGACATCAGTCAATGCAACTCTGTCAAGTCTGACTGTTGTCTACACACACACATGCCTAGGGACCATTAATGTTCTACATCTTACCTCCCCTCATCTTTCCTTTCTTCTCTTTCTGTCTCTCAAGCTTTTGACCTTCAATCTTCCTTCTCCTCATGGCAAACTGGTACAAATAGGTACATTGGCACACATGAAAGCAGAACAGCCATGAAGGGTGAGGCAAATAAGAGAATAATTGCCTCAAAGGTCACCTCGTTTCGTATTTCTCACAACCTGGATCTGCTTTGGTCCACAGGCTGGCAGACTAGCTGTGGATGCATGTACCATGCCTCATTTGTGCCAGAGGCCTGAGAAATAACAAGATGCACTGGTGCTGCACACCCGCGAGCACACGCACTTACACAAGCATAAGCACAAACACACACGCACTTACACAAGCATAAGCACAAACACACACGCACTTACACAAGAATAAGCACAAACACACACGCACATACACAAGAATAAGCACAAGCACAAACAAGCACACAAACACTGCATATCAACTTGCTCACTCATTCACACAATGATCTGTTTGGTCTTGAACCAGTAGCAGAATGTGATTTCAACTCAACAGGGCATAAAAATGCAAAGAAGATTCACATGCAAAAACCTACTACGTTTTATGGATGAAGTCCTAAGAGAAAAACTTAATTGCACAGAAAAAAATGGCATAATTCTGGGCCGGCACTTACGCTGCATCGCAGAATTAGTCATAGTCACCATATTGTGAGTGCTGCACAGACTCAAAAAAGCTCAGATCAGAGAGCAAGAAGATGAAGTTCCATATTATACATTCTCAGCCTGCTCTTAGTAGGGCATGAGATCTTTGTAATAGTGAGAAAGACTCTTACTCTGTGGACAACATATGCAAGCTAGCACTGCAGCAAAGTTAAAACTCTTGGCTGAAATGAAAAGCAAAATTCAAAATGAAGCCTAACAGCAAAAATGAAATAACTTTTAAAAAAATTATTTTTGTACATCATTGACAATAAAGAAAGAGAATACGAATAGAGAATGAACATGGTTTTTAATTTGCCCTTTAGCCCTAACGTGTGAGTATGTTTACTGATCTAGCTCATTATCTGATGATGATTTATCAAGTAACAAAGAGTTCTTAAACTAAGCAGGTTAAAGCAGAATAGAGATTATTTTATTTGAAAGGGGGCCAACCTTAGTATGAAATTGGGGCAGCTGGTGGATAGGGAATTGCTCCCACGATAGGAAGGTCATGGGTTCAAATCCAAGGACTGCCAGTGGCACCACTGAGGTACCCCTGAGCAAGGGTCCGTCCCCACACACTGCTCCCCCGGGTGCCACTGTCGGCTGCCCACTGCTTCGCTCGGGTGAGTGGGTTAAATGCAGAGGACAAATTTCACATTGTTCACATTGTGTGCTGTGATGTGTTCATGCGTGACAGATATTTCTCTTTTACTCAAATAAATTACCAAAGAAAAAAAAATCAACACACAGCTGTGAGACCACGACTGGAGGAAAAATGAGCATTGGCAGGTCATTCATTATAATAGTAAAAATAACTAATAAAACCTAGATATGGTAATACATATAATATTAGGCTACAAAATGTGTACAGTACACATCGTTGTACCATACACATAGGTTCCACACCTAGCCAGCAACAACAGTTTTGAAGGTGTGCCCATTCTTTTGAAAGACTGAAATAAGAGATATTACGGAATAACTAATGTTGACAACAGAGGGAACACGTGCGAAAGGTCATTTGTCTGGTTTCTTTTTTGGTTTCACCTTCACTTGTTTGGTAGAGTAGAAAAACAGAGTAATGACTAACCACTTTAGCTAATTCATATATGCAATGAAATGTAAATTGGTGCAACATAAAACACTAAAATGACATGCCAAGACGTCAATACTGAACAAGATTTATTTTATGCACTGCTGAGTATGACCTCAGTTCTGTGTTCAGCTAAGCAGCTAACATAAGGCTGAAAAACATGAGTAAGTAAAGACTTCAAGGATTTACATTTTGAACCTGTCAAGGTAAACAGAAATCCTTTCGGACTCTTTCTTTCATCATAAGCCAAAATCAACTTCAGGGCTATGGCCAAAATAGTACTGTGCATAAATTAAATCACAAACAATTATTGAGAACATACATTCTCACTGAGTAATCGGAATATCTACATGTTTCAATTAAATGAACATATTGTACTTTGCTGATTCCAGCTACTCCAGATTCATTAATACCTTATATCTTAAAACAGATTTATGCTTCTTCACCATCACAACATGTAAAGTGATGCAATATAAGAAGCAAAAGAAACATTTAACACCAACACTGAATTTATTCAATGTCAAACAATTCACTGGTATTGGCCTCCAAATGTGTGTTTAAATATAAATTAAATGGTTTCATTATTTTGCATCCTATGGTTACATTTCACAAAAACACCTTGATGAATGACTCTGGACAAATGTAGCTTGTTATAGGTGACACAATGAATGTGTTCTCCTCAAATTACCAAGACAAAGCCGTTATTGTCCTACGTCCACCTATTGTTGAGTAAAGTGAGAAAGGGGCAAAAATAAAAGAATGGAAAGCACTGTGGCATGGCAATGGCTGTGACTGCCAAAACGTACACAATGTCATTCACGGTCTATTCATTATAAGCATTATACACACTGTTAAACACCTCGTTCTGTGCAAGATCCTTTAGCAAAACCAACAATGGAATCACTTAACATTCCACTCCCCTTGGCAAATCAGTATTGTTTCTTGGCTTTACATGATGTCCGTGTTAAAGAACACTCTCTTAACCTGGAAATAGATGTTATTTTGATTTCCAATTAAGATTAGTTGCCAATTTTGCAGATAAAATCTACCACAATATCACATGCTATTTATTCATTACAGTGATAAACTACATGAATTATAATGGTGAGTGCAGACAAGCGCTCCTATCAAGTTTGGCCCAAAAAATCGGCATAATTTGTTATGATCGTAACATTAAACAGCTGATTGGTTCACACGTTATTAGTCTTGTTTAACTGGATTTAATGATAAACATCATGAGATTGGTATGAAATCAGAGGATATGAAGCGGGAAAAACTGTCATTTCTGCTGCCACAATTCCTCATGTTCAGACAGACATATCGCCAAAATCTCATCAGTTTTTCACTCAACTCTCTGTAGCTACAACTTCAGTCTGTGTGTCACATTTATAGCTGCTTCCCATGATAAAAAGCAAACTAGACAAATAAAGTAATGAAATAATCTAAACATCCAAAAACAAGCTTACACCAAGTCTGTGATGGTAAAAACTTTGTTGATATTTTGTTACACCTCTATCATCTAGGGAAATTATAAAAGCTGTACTTGAATGGAAGGCTACAGCTGAAGGTTTTATAGCAACACGAGCAGCTGGGCTTCAGCTGAATATTATAGGAATACACTGCCCTGCTGGATTTACAGCATTGTGAATGACAGTAACCAGAGTACTTACAAGTACGGCTATTCATGAAATGGGAATATTTTTTATTATGGGTAGTACTGATAGAATATAAGTCGATTAGAAATACGAATATATGAAGCCTGTAAAATGCTGTTAGGGGCAGCTCAACTGATATTTTTGAAACTTGAGCATGCATTGTGCCTCAAAGAAGCAGAATATATAGGTGATACAGGTTATAATCACTGCAGTTTCTTAATTTTACTGCACTTGTAAGTCTCTAGAAATATGTTATATTCCTCTGGAATGAAAATACAGCTAAATCTAATCCCAGATTCTACATTCCACAACTCTTTAAGAGCAAATGCTATGAAGAAAAGCAAGCAACTACAGAACCCAATCATCATTCAAAAGAAAAAGGGTGTGCAAAGCAGAAAAAAGACACAGGACATCCTATAAAACCAGTCTGGGATGGATTAGGGACTGGAGACTGATTGCTAAGGGCCTGCA
Organism: Alestopetersius hilgendorfi; assembly: GCA_037577075.1. Taxonomy (NCBI): domain Eukaryota; kingdom Metazoa; phylum Chordata; class Actinopteri; order Characiformes; family Alestidae; genus Alestopetersius; species Alestopetersius hilgendorfi. Next base: position 13,788,823 of record JBBIGB010000129.1, read on the forward strand.
CAGGGCCAAAAGCCCAGAGTCAGCTCGAGTTCTGGGGACAATCTATTGTGAATGTAAAATTTATACAGACTGATAGACTTTAAAATTACTCTCTGACTGTAGGCACAATGTGAAATAAATGAAGACGTGTTATTTCTCCCCAGGCCTCCCAGCACATTCCGTTTATTGAAGCAGTGGTGCTGTATTCTGTGAAAGTTTAACACTGTGTATCCAAGTTGCTTCTGACTTCTGACCATGCTTACAGGATACAGGAGATTTTGCTGATATTGTGTGTTGTCTGTGGCTTGAAGTACTATTATGCCCTTCCAATATGAGCAGTTTACAGTCTTCAGAACCACCAGGTAATGTCAGCACAAAGTGTTTTGGTGTATTTCTAAAGAATGGCAGCATGACAGCATGACACACAGGCTGATTTCAATCTGCTTTAAGTTTAGGTTTGCCTGGCACTGTATTCATTAGGGATGCACCGAATGCTCAGCCACAGAAAATTTTCAGCGAAAATGGCAAAAAAAAAAGCATTTTCCGTTTCGGGCAAAAATTATTTGAACGCGACCAAAACAGTGATGACAAAATCAACAACTGCAACCTCCACGCACCAGATTGGATGAAGCACGAAACAGGCAAGACAGTGTTTCCTCATTTAAAAAAGAAAAAATCATTTCGGTGCATCCCTAGTACTTATTTATTTATTTTAGTTCGTTTCCCATTATAATGGTTAAGTACACCAAATAATACATGTGGGTGTTCTTTAAATGGTCTGGAATTTTATGTGGATACAAGCACACTTTTTTCCCTTCAATAAAACCAAAAACAGCCATTACTGAAGTATAATTTAAAAGTCTATTGAAAATTGAGGTGCTTAACTTCTACATTACAGCTATAAACAGCCTTTTTTGTGTTTGATTATTTATGAGTTAGTGCTTTAACTGCTCATCTGCCCTTATTAACAACAGCCGCTGCAAAACAAATCATTTGTAAAGAGTCAAATGTTAAAATAGACAGATTATATAGACAGTACAGCTCTGGCCCATGCACTAAGAAAATCATGACCTCATGTTTATGTCCATTGTTTGGCATGAACCACAGTTCGCTTGTAAATAGCCCAGGGCCCCTGATTTGGTAGTACAATTGGGTGCACATCCAGGGTGAAGTATTCACATATTTCTAAATGAAACAAACAAAAGAAAAGGTTTGACTGGTCCTCACCAAGCAGGGCTCGTGGCCATAGGTGGTACAGGTTTATGTGTGAGCATGAGATTTGTGAAATTTGCCTTTTCCCAGATTAGAGTGTCATGAAATGATTGTAACTCTCTTGCACGACAAGAAGTGCATCCTAGCGAAATCAGTGAACGTCTAAATGATGATGCCAAGCAAATAAGAATGCATTCATGGACGTCCCATTAGGATATAATCGATAATTGTTTATTCTAAGTCTGGAATACATTTACTAACCGTTTTCTAATCGTCAAACAATGCATGTAGCACTGACACTGTCAAGCAAAAGCATATCATTAGTGCTGAGAGAGATTATTGCATTGCGCCATATTAAATTCTTGCACTGTGGGTAATTACCTGCTCAGATAAAGCCAAAGCTAAATTGTCTGTAAAATAGAATAAATAAACCGGGTGCAGATTTTTCTTCCCCTTAAATGCCAAACATGGCTCTTGCACATTCTCAATCTTTAGCAAATGTTATTTGAATAAAAGAATGAAAAATGCGACGTTCTGAAGGTGGCAGTGCTTCATTAGTTGGGCTGGACTCTATGCTTCAACATTCAGATCTGCATTCTGAGCGTCTTGTACTACACACCTGTCATATGGTCCATAAGCTCTGGGAGCGTGTGAGCGAGAGAAAGACAGAAAGGAAAGAAGATGACAGGAGAAAATGAGTGCGATTTACTGAACAGCGGAGGAGAGGCGAGGTGCTAGCCAGAGTGCTCTGAATCAGACAGAGTTCTAAATGATAGAAGCATTACATACGGCACACCTCCAGAGATTAAATCCCACCATGGTCAGCAGGACACGGGCGGATCTACAGCTCCAATCCTGTTAGGAAGGAAAGCTCCTATGGCAACTCAATGACCCATTCACTGTTCGACGGGATACAGCACGCAGCATGTGCTCGTTTTTTTGGGCTCATCATTTCTATGTGCTCGACGACTGCATTCCCAGACAGAAGAGCTTTCAGCCATCTCTTTACCTCTAGAGAAAGGACACAAAAAGTATAATACTCAAGATGCATTATCACTTCACCAGTGGAGGGGGAAAGGAAGAGAAAAACAGAATAACACTGCCAATTTGCAAAGCAGCTGTTGATTCGTGGCTGGAGAATTCAGCGACTCTTGAATGATATATAAAGCTGCACCTTCTGCTTATTCATTTAAAAGGTATCCTCTCCAACGCAGCGAGCCGAAAAACAATTTTTCATAAGTGTTCCATCTAAAAAAGAAAGGGGGGAGGAATTACAATACGAGCCCATAAAAGACCACATGCTGAGATGGGCATGAGAGACAGGCAAATAACTGGGGGAGGCAAGAACTTAATCTCACCTTTCTGAGCTGGATCTCATACTTACGCGTACATGGAGGGAGTAGAATACACAGCTATACTGAAGCCTCTTTCAAGCTTTTGAAACTTTATTTATGCTTCCTTTTGCCGCCCTTCTCTGAATGCTCTCTCTGTGTTTCCTTTTGACTGAGCCAAGTGTGGCATCAAAGAGTCATTGAGGGAGGCAGAGGAGCTGTTTTAGATTCCTGCTGTGTTCTGGCTCAGCCTCGGAGTCAGAAATGCTCTATCTGACAACAATCACTGAAAAATGGGGTACGGCCAGGCCCACAAACACAACGCACAGGCTGAGTTGAGAGCTGCCTGGTTTGCTAACTCAGTCAGACCTGACTGCAGGCCATTTTGTGCTGTTTCACTTGATAAACTGAGAGACAAGGTAACAGGCATGAAAACAATAGTGTAAATGCAACAAAACAATCACAAGGTCCTATGGGCTATAGGGAGTCTGAAACACATGCAGTCTATATAGAGACACATACAGACATGCTGTGATATGCAGGTATATGCCACACAGATTTGTGTATACATGACAATGTTACAGGGGTGATTAACATATTTGATCACTATAATCGTTTTATTATCATGTGAAAGGGAATGGTGGCAGAAGCCATCCCCTTTGCTAAAATTCACTACACCAAACTGGCCTCTTGCTCGGATGGTCCTCTACCACGGACAAGTATCACTTTACTGCCAAATTTCAGATCATTCATCAAACTTGTACCTTCAAACCAATGTCTTAAGACAAGTTTTGTACTGTGCAATAGACTTTGCATAGATTATTTTTTTTTAAATCTAGATTAATTTCACTGTAATATTGGAATTCATCTAGATTAAAATGGCTCATTTGAATTCTTCTGAAGGTCTGAAGCCCGCCCCCCCCCAAAAAAAAATGATCCCAAGCCACCCTAAATATATATCCAAATGATGATATCCAAAATACACTATTGTGATATATTGTAATTTATCACAATATAAATAAACATTAGACTTGATAAGTAACCTGCAGTGGTTATCTATGTGTGTCCATCCTGTGAGGATTGAGAGGGATTGGCTAATCGCAGTTTAACCACTAACTGAGACTGGACTATGCCACTGTTTGCAGAATTTGCTAAACGAGCAGCCTTAGTCTGACAGCAGCCAGTTCAATGAGCTTCAAAAAGCCCGTGTGTTCTTCTCTAATGCTACCTAACACTATTGATCACTGCAGCCTATTTGCTTCCCAGGTCTGGCTTCATCCTTCTTTCTTGCCTCCTCTCCCAAAGCAGAAGTAGCAGGACCAGGGCGAGGCCGGTGGTGTCTCCTCTCTCCATCAGCGGCGTCTAATCCTTCCCCTCTGAGGGGTGGTGGGGAGAGATGAGGGCTTAATTAGTCCGATGAACTGCTCTGGAAGGGGTTATTGATACCAGTGGCTGAGCTCTAACTGAAGACTAGGCAAAAAGCGAGTGCAGGAGAGGGGTTCAGGGAGCTGAGGCTGCATGTTCAAAAAGCAGGTCATTCTCTCCTCTCGTCTCCTCTGAGAGCCTCCTCGACAACCTTTTCATGCGTCCTTCAGCTAAGAAGCTTAAGAGGGAATGCTGACCCTCACACTATCAAAGATTATGAGCTGGAGGAAAACAACAACAATGCAACAACAATTTGCCGGGCGTTAAACGCAGGGGACTTATGAGTAATTAAAGATGAAATTACTCGTCTAAGCTGTCCTTGCGTCCTCCTGCACTCCCTTTCTTCCACTCTGATTCCATCCTCGTCATTCTGAGCGCCAAGTCTGCAGAAAGGAGAGATGGGAAGTGTATGCGGCTGGTCTGTGATAATCCCTGGCCCTCTCCAGCAGCACAACTCTGGCTTTCGCCTAGAAAATTGATCTGGCTTTTTTCTTTTTTTCATGTGTACAAGAGGCAAGGTGACCCACAGTGGGTGCAGTTCAGCTTAGTCTGTGCACAGCAAATCCACCATCAGTGCTGAAGAATCATGACCAGCAAATAAACTACTAATATTCATTCACGGCCTTCGCAACGAGCGCTGAGACGAAAAGAACAGGCAAGCTCTTCTAGTGCAAATGTACTTACGAGCTTTTGTAGAAACCCAACTCCCATTACTTGGCTATTAAAAAGCTAGTAGCTTCTTGAGCGAATAACAGAACTTTTTATTACTACACTCTGTATTGCCTCATTCTTCAAATCAATTAGATTGTTTTCTTCTTTGAAACCTAGCAAATTTTGTTTTGGGGAAAAACGTTTATAATATAATATGCAGATAATTATCATCATCGTTATCATTTAAAATGACGTTACAATATGTCTAAATATCCTTTCCTGAGAACATTGTGAATATCATCAGTACATTAAGAACATTGACATGATGTATGCATGTATCAATACAAAGCATAACTGGTCCTGTTTAACTGGCTGTAGAGCGCTGTATGAAATATTGGGGGAAAAAAGATTTTATTCTTAAAAAAGGTTCCACAGGCTCTGATTTAAAAAAAAAAAGGAAATAATGTCAAACTTTATACATCATGAACATTTCTTAAGGTGGGGTGATACTTCTGCAATATTGCTCACCTCTACCAGTGACTAGGGGTATAACGGTACACAGATGTCACGGTTCGGTACGTACCTCAGTTTTGGGGTCACGGTTCGGTAGGCTTCATGATACAGCAAAGTTAAGCAACAAAAAGTTCTAAAGAATGAGGCTCGGTTTGTTTTCGTTTATTTTAAATAAACAGCAGTGTAT
>JBBIGB010000129.1:13901393-13912402 GCA_037577075.1 Alestopetersius hilgendorfi
ATAATAATAATAATAATAATAATAATAATAATAATAATAATAATAATAATAATAATAATAATAATAATAATAAAAGTCTAATAATAATATTAATATTATTATGTTTTCACATATAATAACTTTGGATCCATGCAACATAGGAACACCATACAAAACTCAGAATCTGGCATATTGAGCAACAGCACAAAATTTCCTTATAAGGAGCTGTTTGGCCATTTGACAATGATTTACAATTTGTTTCATTGTTGGCACTGATTCATGCCACTCACATTCTAAGAGCAGCAGGAACTACAGATCCAGAAGAAAACAATAAGCTATGAACTGCATTCTAAGTAGCTCTGTTCCTACACCCCACACAAAACTCTTCTGCTACAAAAAAGCACACAAATCTCAGATTTGAGTTCAGAACAAATCAGAACTCCGGTAATTTAGCATATGTGTACCTATAAGATCCAAAAAACTGTATATCCAAAGTGATGTATGGAAGTAGGAGCATCATGATTTGGGGCTGCATCTCTCTCAGCTCAGAGCCATTACATGACATCAAAAGAAACATGAATGGAGTCACGTGTTAGAGAATGTTAGAGGAGAATTTTATCTCCAGGCCAGGGAAGGTGTTTTCAACAAGACAACATCCCCAAAGACACAGTCCAAATAACTTAAGATTGAAGGTGCTTGTATAGTTTGGCATACGGGATGAACCAAATTTAACCACAGTGCTCCATAAAGCCAACCACTTCTTACTACGGATGTCTTGAAATTGTAACTGTCAATTGTAATCTGTACTGTCAGGAATACCTTTATTCCTATCTGTTTCATTTTAAACATACATTTTCTTATGTTTATTAATAAAAGTACAAAGACAAAAGATATTGTTTGTGTGTGTAATCATGAAATGGCTCTATGCCTTGGAAGTAAATCAAATAATAAAAAGCATCAAAACCTATTTTTCTACACTGCATACTAAATTACACACCATCACACAAGCATATTTTTCCTGGCAGAACTGTAAAAAAATGTTGCTTCATGTTTTCTCCTGTCACTATGACCTTTTTTATAAAACAGTAGCTCATAATTGTTGAATATTAACACGAGTATGTGATATGTTTTGCCTGCAGGATTATTTTTATTACATTATTTGTGTTGATTAGTTGAGACAGATATAAAGAAAAGGTGTTTAAATATTGTACTATTCTTTACTCACATGACACATAAAATGCCATTAATGCTCAGTTTTACCTCTGATTGTCAGAATGTCACATTATTTAGAATTGAGCTAAAAACAATGCCCTTGAAGTAAAAACACGAATAACGTGTTTAGAGCATTTGGGATGCATGGGTGCTCATTGATGATCCTAAAGAGGATCTGGATGTTTGGACGTGTGTAAATCATAAGTCATACATAACAAGCTGCAATGCCTGCTGGGCCATGACACATTCTCCCTTACATGATGTATATATGTATGTATTTGTTTTTTTTAATGGTTGCTCAAGGGTGCCTGATTCATGAAGCATGTTCAACTATGGCAGACTTTCTGACTAAGTGTTAGCTCAAAAAACCTCTGTTAACTTGTTTTACTGTGGTTTGCAAATTTGAACGTACCATTGTTATGTGCTCTGTGCTCAGCTGTTCTAATAGTCAGGGAAAGTTTGTTAGATTTCCAGTTCTGCAATCTGACCGGTTAATTAATGGTTCCAACATGCTTCTGATCGGCTTATAGGTCCCAGAAAAGCCACAGAATTGCCTCACATTGAAGCTAATACCAACCGAATTCCAAAAACAACTGTTACATCATGCATCAGACTAAAATGTGGACATTTCAGCACACAAGAACAGTTAACAGTAGAGTTGCTGGTACGTCTGATGAACCTTCGACTCGTCAGAGAAGAAGTGAATCACCTGAGTATTAGGGTTAATGGCTCTGGATTCGAGGTGTATGAGTGTGAGTGAGAATGAGGGCTGCAGGTATGCTCAGTAGGAGCTGAGTGTGTTAGGGAATGAATGGATGCAGGAGAGCTCAGTAGGAGCTGAGTGAGTGTGACGTGTTATTGGCTGAGAGTGTGTTTAAATCCCAGTTGAAGCAGAGAAGCAGTGTGTGGTCACCAAGCTCATTGGGATTCTGTATTGTGAGCTGGAGGGAACGGTGAAGAAGCACTGTATGAGGAGAAAACGTATCAAGGTTATGTACAGTCGTTCCGACTCAACAAAACGTATCACCCTGCGATTTGAACTGTGCTGTGTGAGTGAGTTGGGAACTGTGTGTGGGAATCTCCTCCTATTCAGGAAAAGACATCAAGACTGAAGACTTCGATCCTCACCGCGATCAGAGGAAGAGAACTTGAGTGATTGAGAGACGAGTGGCACGTCCTCTGACAGTGTGTTCCATCTATCAGCTATTCCTCTCTCTCTCTCTCTCTTTTGTGTTCTAAGCAGGAGTAACGTGTGGCTGTGTGAAATGGAGGTCCTGGCTACGAACAGAGGACAGTAAGGACCCGTCTGTGCTTTGTTAGGCGGAGACGGGACATTTAGGAAATCACAAGGACTGAGGATCATCAAGGAGTAGAGAGACTCCTCAAGAAAAGACTCCTCAGGAGTTGAAAGTGTTTTGTGTTGAACTTTAAGCTGAACGTTATCAATAAACTGTTCCTCTTATATCTGGTTGCGTGCTGCTGTGTCTATCTCCCCTCAGCCCGACATGACAGTTGTATTTAGCTTGCATGACAAACTACAAACAAAGAATATTATGTTATGGTTAAAGCAATTTCAGATTTGCCTAAGAACAAGAATTTACAATACTGTGTCTGCTATCACTGTGTTCTTTAAGTGTATATAGTGAAGTTTGAGGCTGATTGTTTGCTGTCACTGAGGTTAGCTGTGCTATTTTCCATTTGTTGTTGTGATTTGATGTATATTATAAAGCTAATAAATTGCTGATGACCCATGGCTTGGAAGTGTCCATGGACAGCTGATATTTCAGTAGCTATGAACAAGGTTAGATGTTTCAAAAGTACTACACCTTATATAGGAACATGATGTTATGCAAGAACACAATGTAAAGACAAGAAGGTGCATGATAGAGTTTGTTCTGGGAGCATCTATTTTAGCTGCTTGGGTGGGTTTTTAACTCCATCTTTATAGCAACCTTGCACGAAGCCTATATTATGCTAGCTCCCTACACACGATTTGATCTGTAAATAAAATTGGTTTCTTAGTGCAATTCCCTTGACAGGTGCTCTGAAGAGCTGATCCTGCTCTCTTCTGGATGGCCCACTCATTTATGTTCACACGACAAGCTGCAACACTTATTATCACTGTGTAGATGTCTTCTCTTTGAGCCCTGGCAACTGAAGGAGCCATAGGCCTTGCACCTGCAACAGCTCAGGGTACAGGCTAATCAAACTGCCACAGCAATCAGCAGTGCTAAATGTTACACCTCATTAGCAGTGTGTCAGGGGGATCAGTTAGCACAACTTTGTTCTCGAAACCCTCGTCCTCTCCTCACTCCTCTCTTCTCTCTAAATGTAGGATTTGTTCCAGCGTGTGCTCCGAGAACAGGGCTGGCCTCATAATTGGAGAATAAAGCAGTGCTTATGAATAACGGAGGGCACGAAGAAAGCGACATGCACAATTACAGATGTTCCAGGGGAGAAGGCCTTATTGTCTCATCACTGTAATCCTCTTTGTGGCCTTGGACAGAGGGTGAGATTAGCAAATGCTCAACATTAGATACAAAGAATGAGCTTCTTACTTGAAAAATAATGATTTTGCTGTAATATTAAGAGTCTAAATGTAATGGATCAGTTAATGGTGTCTTGTATCCAAGGCAGAGGTGGGTATTAACATAGTACATTTACTCTTTTGCAGGTACTTACATTTATTTTTGATCCTGGTAAGAGTCCTTTTCACAGTCTTGCTTTAGTACATTTGCAAAGAAAGAAACATATTTTAACTCTGTTACATACATCTACATTCAGCTTGGTTCATTTTTGAATACATTTTATTCACTGGATATGTTGCTTGCCTGTATCTATGTTTCACCAGATCCTTCAGTTTTTTAGTTGCCTAATTTCAATCAAACCCCTTAATGTTTACTTAATTATAAGACTGATCAGTTGAATTGTTGATCCTGTTGGGTATACATGAGTGGTTAGTTGAAAATTCCCTCTTGCAATCATATCTGGTTGGCTAACTGAAGGTTCAGTCCCGCAATCTAACTGGTTAATCTCCCTACTGATCTGCTATAGGGCCCTCAAAAGCCATAGTCTGGCCTCACATTCAAGTTATGTTCAAATTTTCACACAAAGTGCAAAAAACTTGTTACATCAGGCACAACCTTCTCTGTCATCCTACTATGTAGATTTCTGCACATAAAAACTGTACATCAAGTGCTGGTTGTGGCTGTAAGGTGATGATGACTCTTATAATTAACATTATGCTGTTAGCTAACCAACATAACTAGCAAACTAGTAAGACTGAGTGTGGAAATGTAATGGTTTATGTTGCTTTAACATTTACATTTAAAGCTTTTGGCAGATGCCCTTATCCAGAGCATGCTGTCATCTAGGAGGAAGTGTAATTCAAACAGAAATCTGGGCTAAGATCTCAAAGTCATCGGGAGGGAAAGAGAAAAGGAGTGTTGTCAGCATAACAGTAGTAGGAGAAACCATTTGAACAGATAAAATGACCAGTAGAGCAAACGTAGAAAGAAAAGAGAAAGGGGCCAAGCACTGAGCCCTGGGGAACACTAGTGATTAGTCTTTGTGGGACAGATGTAGATTCTTTCTGTGACACTTGATAACTGCAACCTTCAAGGAAGGACACAGTCCTTTGCCATGTAGAATCAGTGATTCTGAGTTTGGTGAGTGATGCAAGGAGGATCTAATGGTTTACAGTGTCAAAAGCTGCAGAAAGATCTAAAGGAATTGTATTACCTAGCTTGTTTCTCCTTATTAGTTAACAAAAGGTTTTTGTTGTTGTTTGTATTTCCTGTGTCTTTTTATCAGGCTATGTTTACATTGATCATTGATTATGAACAGTATTGATTACATACAGTAATTCGCCACTTGAGTATGCTAGTCTTTTCACCTGGGTTATACTATACCTGGGTTATAGTTCCTTGATCCTCCTAAAATAAATGTACTGTGTTTGTTTAAATCATCTGCGGTTCTCTTTTTCTATAGCTTATGCAACTGCTCCAATTTAAAATATACACAGATAGCGAACTAGGACCTGGAGAAAGCTGCTGCTGCTCTAATCCACCCCTGCCTTGGCTGCACTGCAAAGTGAGAGGAAAGACTGCAACATCAGCCTGTAACCTCTAAAGCTGTTTGGATGTTGGCTAGACATTGCCTTGGATAAACAGCCAGGCTTGTACAAAAAGAAATAGATAGGTGCAGTAGAAGTTGCGGCAAATTATACTAGCTGTCAGGATCTTTAGCAAGCGGTTTGATTCAGATTTTACCTGCTTTTTAGCAAGTTACCTTTAGGTTAATGTGAAGTAAAGAATTGTAAGAGGATAGCATTAGAGAATAGGCTGTGCTATAACAGTTACAGTGGCATGAAATTATATTTGCCATGCTTAAACTACAATGAGAGTCAGTACTGAAAAAATATCAGCCGTTATCAGTATTATTAGTGAATATTCCCAGAGTGGCAGTCCTGACCAAAAAATCTGAAAATAATATGTTCTTGGCGTGACTGAAAATGGTGTGCCAGGGATTCAAATGAGTAATTCATGTAAAAAGCCTATTGGTAATATACATTATTTGCAGTCATTGCTGCTACATGTCACGAAAGAAGTTATGTATTTTTAATGGGTGATTCAGTTTAACCTGAGTGTTTGATTTGTTGGATGCCCCTGCTCCTGAAATTTATGAGAAAAAGCAACCAATTTCAGACATTCTACAGACAGAATAACGGTGATGGTATACACAAAAAGTAACCATTATAACCCCCACAGATCAAAACTGTAAAATTCCTGGGGGTCAAATTATGATGGTGTACTCCAGAAGATTCTCTTGGTCATTTTTATGGTGGACAGGTGGCCATGTTGGACATCAGGCCAGTCAGAGTCTATTAGCACGTCCAGTACAATAAATTATTTTATTCTTCACATAGCCATGTTCCACTGTAAAGTCTTTTGTGTTTTAATCTCTTCTAAGATCGCATTCTGTCTTCCCTGAAAAAACTGCTTAATTTTTTGTAATAGCTGTTATACCCACCATAGGCAGGTCTTCATTACTGAGCCCTTAACAGCTCATATCAACATCTTCTTCGGCCTCACCACAATATTATTAATACATATCCTCTGCCAGACGCTGCAGCTAAGTGCTATCAGTGCCTAGGCCTTAGTCTTTTTCCGTTGTCTATGTCTAGCCTTGGTGTCATGTCTTATTGACTGAACTATTTAAGCTACCTTTTTCAGCATCTGCTCCCTGCCGTGTTTAATAAGTTTGTGCTAAACTCCACATTGTACAAACAAACTAGGGTAATGGGCTCATCATTTATTAAAAGTGTAAATGTTCAGGTATTTAATAATAAAATAATAGCATATCAAATGGATCTCATGCGTGGAAAACACATGCCAATACAAATATTGACAGAGGGACAGAAAGAAAAGAGGCATATCAGGAAACAGCAAAGTGACAACCCGCAGAGTTCCATCCTCCTGATTTATTCATGAAGTTCGCATTGACTGCATGGTACAGTTCAGCATGTTTGCGCCATACAACATCTAAATGGATTGTTTAACTTCTCTGCATGTCTTCCGTTCTGTGGTGATCATATTTGACAGCTGTGGCTCAGAGAACAAAGGGATACACAATAGAAGCTGCAGAGCCAAGCCAGAGAATTTTACACGTAGACCCTGATAATGCATGCCATTGAGAGGAGTTTACTAACATTTTCACATTAGGGTTGAATCTATTCTTTCTAAGGATCTATTGCATTATCTAATGCAATTTGTTTGAAGAAGAGCATCTATCCTACTGTGATAAAGTTATTCAGCTCCTCTAAGTAGCACATATCATCAGAGTCTCCAGCCTCTGTAAAGGAATACATTGACTTTAAAATAGCTTATTTTGTCATTGCCTTATTTTCACTCTACATAATATAACTTGAATTCATTTTAATCTCTGTATCTGAATGGGTTTCCACCAGGTGCTCTTATAACCTGTCTAGGGTGTTTCTGTGCTTTCTGCCCTTTGACTGCTCCAGCACCCCTTGAAACCCTGTTTCAGATAATGAATGGTTGGAAATTTAGTACATCACCCTTAGGCCACTGGTGGCTTAGTGACTAGGGAGCTGCAATCAGAGGCTTGTGGGTTTGCATCCCAGGATTGCTAATGGCACAGCTAAGGAGACAATTTACCTTAATAAGTGTGTATTTGAAAATATATGAATATTCCAAATATTATAACCGAACAAAATGTGCTGGATCTGCAAACTGTAGGTTTGTCATTCATTTAACAGCTCTAACAAGAAGCTCAACATGGAGCATTTCATAAGAATAAACAGTTCTTGATATTCCTAGTCTGTTTCAAGTATCTCCGAAAGCAACTGAAATACACAGGATCACATAAACAAAAATCTCTTGCAAAACTATGCTTCCATAAGGCAGTTGGTGTGAAGATATTAAGAAAAAGGTTTGGCAGACTCTGTCTGGCTGTGCATGAGGGGCCTTGGAGTGTGAGTGTGACTGGCAGTGTGGCCAGGGTTCGTTAGTGTAGTTACTGAATCGTAACAGTCAGACTGTAAGCCGTGTGCTTGTTGACTTAGCACTGAACTTCCTCCTGTGAGACTGCAGCCACAACAGAGCTCGAAACACACACAATCATCGCACTGCAGCAACAAATCATGCTCTACTTTTGCCTTGGAAATCGCTATAAAAATCAACAGTCAGGCCTTTAATTTTAATACTATTGCATACTCGTTGTAACTGTACTGTCATCTTGGCACTATATCACTAAGCAGACAACTTAAATTCCTACATCCTTGTGATTCCAGCTTACTAATTAGGAGACTGAAAAACATAGCAAGGGAGAGAAAATATTTTGCGTTCAGCATTTGCATAACAATTCTCTGCCCTTTCAGTGACATTTAATATTGTCCATGAATTTCTAATCAGGCCTTATAATGAGAGACAGGGGCACTGACAGAACCGCATTACCCTGCATGCACTGCAGCGCACTGCACAATTTCCACAGATAAGTCTCTTGCTCTGTGCACAAAGGTTATCCAAAGAAAATGCCATCTAGCTTCACCCTGCAGATAAGCCTTTATGAGGCATGCACTTTCTGCCTAAATTAACAAGCTAGTAGCAGTTACGCTGGCTCATTAAAAAGTACCACAATCATGTTTAAGGATCACTTATGGTGGCGTTTAGACCGCCTAAAGGTGCAAAAACAGGAAATAAAAAATTGTTCATCGTCCAGTTCGCTGTCATTCCTTGCAAACATGCTTAATCTGAAATCAAATAAACATAGCTGCAGTGTTCTTCATTTTATATAATGTGATAAAGCCTATACAACACAGCTTGCTTTGAGTATTGCTGGGAGTGGAGGGAACAGGATTCCAATTTGGACACAGTAAAAAACCCAACTAATAAAAGCTAATAAAAGCTTTCAAAAGCCTTGAAGTCTCTTATGTTAAATAAGAGATAAGATAAACTTTTATTAGTCCCATATTGTCATGCCAGAAAGTGGACAGAAACAAAGAGCAAAAAAAATAAAAATAATAGAATAGAAGATTAAAAACATAACTGTGCACTATACAATACTATACAGTGAAATCAAACAAAGTGAAAGATAAACAAACTCAACAAGGTTTTACATGTTTTAGTAGTATTCTTCTGTTTGGCATAAAGACAATATACTATAATAATTCATAGAATTTTCTAAGACGTTATCTGCCTTGAGATAGGTACCTGAAATCTAATTTTAGAAATTCATTTTTTTTATACCATTAACCAGTAGGTTTAGAATCTCTTCATCGTTCTTCATCATAAAATTAATACCTGTACTATTTCTAAATGGTTCTTCAGGCAAACAATTCCTTTAAAGAGATTTCTTCACATCCACACCCCTCGATTACAAAAATAAGCAGCAATTTTCTTTTAGCAACTTTGTTTTACCAAACCAAGTATAACTAATTTTGATTGTTTTATTCTGTTATACTTCCCGTAAAACTTCACAAAATGGAACCTGGCATTGTGTTGTGCACTTTGACCAAAGACAAATCAGTCTGAAATACAAAGAAAATTTGATAAATAAAGTTAATGGGGTTTTTTGTTGTTGTTGTTTAACAATATTGCACAACAGTATTGTAGTGTGACACCCTTTTCAAGGTCTCCGTGACCGAGTTGCCTTGCACTGGTCCCTGGACTTCAGTGTTTTCCTCCATTTCAGAACCTTAGTATTAGTTTACTTTTCTTGGTCCAGCACTGAAAACGGCCAAAACACAGTACTTTTCAATTCAGTGATTTACAGCACAAACATGTTCTTAAGGCAATGCTTAAGCTTTCTCTCATTTTTGTGCATTTCTCTTGTCTCCCCTGTTGCCAGGGTGCTGTTCCTTTGCCTTTGAATTGTTCCAAACACAAAGTTAATTGAATTTTTTAAAAAAGAAAAAAAAAAAACGCACTCTGAGAGTCACATTGTGACTGAATTTGGTTTTATATAGTTGGGTGATCCTTTTATCCTCTTGTCTCCGAAGATTGCTTGAATCTTCTATTACTGCTTTGTTTCTCAAATTAAGTGCTTTATAATTAACACCATACTAATGCATAAAAAGGATGTTATCCTAGGTGATGCTGTAAGGACTAGTGCCTTTGGAAAGAGAAGCTGTAATTGCTTAGAGCTTGATAAAAAACGTATTAGGTATAAAGCAAACAAAAATATGCCTCAAGATTTTTGAATTTAATGCCGTTAACGCCAAGATTACAATGAGATTAACGGCGTTAAAAAAATTAATCTATGCCCACCTATAATACTGACACTGTCAGTCTGCTTTCATTTAACATTTTAACAGTGATTGATTTTTTCTTGGGTTTTTTTTTAAGTTTGTGTGAGATTATGCATTAGAATGCTACATGCAATTCTGTTTTAAGATTAGATAAGATACGATAAGCTAAACCTTTATAAGTCCTGCAAGTGGGAAATGTGCACAACAGAAAGTGGTACAAAGTACAAAGGTAAGAGCTGCAAAAAATAAAAACAATAGATTAAAAACTATACAATATCGTATAAAAAGTATCGTATAAAGAGTACGTAAAGAGTCTAGAAATATAAATATGAAAGTACAGTATATTGAAAAATATATATGTATATATGTAAATGCAAATGTATATATATAAATGTATGTACACATTGATTACATGTATATAGGTACAGCAAACTCTGCTCTTTTTTGTAGAGAGCATTTGTGTTGTGAGTCCAGTCCAGTTTATTGTTCAGATGAACACCAAGGTACCTGTAGCTCTCCACAGCCTCAATGCCCAGACCTTAGATCTTTAGTGATTGCAGTGGAGGTTGTCTGTGCCTGCGGGGGTCTCCCACCATCTCCTTGGTTTTTGCAGTTCTGCTGACACCAGTCCACAAAGACCCAGGTCAGTGCTCTGTACTCCCTGCCTGACTATTGCAGAGTCATCAACTTCTGCAGGAAGCAGTTGTGTGTAGATGGTGAAGAGAAACCAGTACTGCAGACAACCCTATCCGACACACAGCCCTGGATTCTCACATACTGTGGTTGGTCAGTGAGGTAGTCCAGGATACAAGTTGCAAGGTGATGGTCCACTCGTGTGCACTCCAGCTTGTCCATCAGGATTGTGGGTAGGATGGAGAAATCAAAGAACATGATTCTCACAGCCATCTCCATGTGAGAGAGGGCTCCACTCCAATGCCAGGCTGGTTGGCAAACTGAAGTGTGTAAAGTGATTGTCACGGTGGTACAGAGATGAGAGGCCTGAACGCCCTTGTTGCGTGGTGGATGGGCCCAGGCGTGACTGGCACGC
>JBBIGB010000129.1:13988366-14003203 GCA_037577075.1 Alestopetersius hilgendorfi
ATTTTGTGTTGCATTAAAGACTTTTTCTGTTCAGCAGCACCTCTGTGTCCGCTCCCTATATTCCGTGCATCATGACAGTTATTTACAAATCAAATGATGTTGACAAAAAAAACATGAATTATTTTGTGTTCATACTGTCTGCAATGAAATAAAATTTGAGAAAAATTTATAACTTTTCTTTTTCAATTCACATTTTCCACCCTGTCCCAAATTTTTCTGATTTGGGTTTGTATTACACAAAGATTAAATTTTTTTTTAAGCCAAAAGAGGTCATAGAATATTTCAAGCTTCAGACGTCCGGTTAAAGTGTCAGGCCGGCACTTGCGCCTGTACTAACAGAGAGCATACTGTTTTTCATAATGTCATGAAGTTTTTAGCTTTTGGGAAAAGAAATCCCAGATCCATTACCAGCTTTGTTTCATTCTGACAGTGTCCTTTAATTTATTCACCAAAGTTTGCCTGAAAGTAGAAATGGTGGAATAAAAAAAAATAAATGAAACGTCACAGCAAGCCACTGTCACACTAGTAATAAAAAGCATAATCGAGAAAATCCACTCTCCAGTACATTAAACCTTTATGTCATAAAAATCATGTAACTTCATCTGCCTTTAATTTATACATTGGTACTTTAAGAAAATGATGTCATTTGCTGCGACCCTCTTCCAGAAATGGCCAGCAATGTTTTCAGCAAAGGCTCCCTACAGCATCCTTTTGTTCTGACACAGTGACTCAGCATTTCAGCTAGGTATGTGACTGAAATGTTTATCAAATGAAATTATTTAAACAAAACCATGTTACATTTACATTTGGAGATTTGGAACAGCCTTGTAAAACATTTGTGTGGTTTTCAAACAATATTTGATGGGGGGGGGGGGGGGTTTGTTGTTCTTATATTAGTGAAAAAAGTAGTGCCTTTTTTCACTTTGACAATATTTTGACAATATTCAATGACATTTATGCAATTCTGTATTATTGTACATGTCACGAGTTGTTTCCTTCTCCAGGCATGAAAGGCAGGTACACACAGACCATTCAAAGTTGATGTAATGAATTGTCTGTCTCTTCTTTATTTTTCAAAATATAAAACAAAAAGAAGGTGCGAGGGCCAGATGCAAGACTCAACAAGAAAGGAGAAACTGAATACCAGCGCAACAGTTGACCCACAAAGAAAACAGAAACAACCCCAGCCACCAATAATGAAACACAAACACTAATTACAAACCAAAACAAGCCCCAAATCCTTAAACAGAAAAAAAGACAGCCCCTGGTGGCCGCCCACCATTACTGTCCCCGGCCCTGACAGTAACCCCCTCCTAGAGACCCCCTCCAACAGACCCTCATAACACCACAACAGTGAAGGAGCAGAAGGCGAAGGCAAAGGGAAGCGTCCCATAAGCCCCACCTGGCCGTCACACACCCGGCGCTCCACATGGCCAGGATGGCCCGGGTGGGTCCGATGGGACCCTTTGAGAGTCCCAGTCATTACCCGGGGAGCCCCTCACTGTCCACGGGGTGGAGCCCCATCCCGGGAGACCCCACTGTCCCTACGGACATAAGGCCCTATGAGGAGCCTCTCCCTGGCGGAGGTCCCTCCGGGAAGGCCTTTGCTGTCCTCCAGGGCAGGGCCCCCTTCCGGGAGTCCCTTACTGTTCTTGGAAGTGAAGGCCCCTCTGGGAAACCCCACCATGTCTCTCAACAGAGAGCCCTCTCGTGTATTCCCTCACAGAACCCTTCCCGACAGGTCAACTAGCAAGAGGCTGCCAGCTCCTGGCTCTGCTATGCATTTACTAGCCCCCTTGCTAACCCTATTAGCCTCTATTATGCCACCCACCCCTAGAGCACCCACCCAAAGCTGTCTCTGCGCTCTGCTGCTGCATTGACCTCTTGCTCAGCGGCTGCAAGATCCTCTTGGATCAGCCTCGGAAGAAGTCCCAAGCCCGAGCATGCCTTGAGTGAGGCTTGCTGTACCCGCCAAGGGGCGAGCTGGAATCGTGGAGCACTGTAAGAAGCCTCAGACTTCCCGGGCCACTGGCGAATGGTTAGGAGACCCCCACACCTCTTACGTCTTTGAACCACAGATCTCCTGCCTCACCGATCAGTGAGCAAAAGTGTGAGCTCTTCTGTGGTTGAGACCAGGATGAGGGGATTCACGATGCACTCTGGCTCTAAAATAGGAGATCCGTTGATCTACCCGTCCCACCAGAAGCCCAGGTCCGCCTCATCGTCCAACTCTCCCCCACACAACAGCTCTGCATTAGTAAATCGGCTTGTCCTCGCCAACTGACCCTTGAGCTGGGTCCAGCTTCCCTCACTCCTGGCAAACTCGTACACCACGTTCACACCATTCAAAGTTAACATGATGCATTTTCTGTATCTTTATTTTATTCTGTCTTCTTTATTTTTCCAAATACAAAACAAAAGGAAGGTGTGAGGGCCAGATGCAGGACTCAAACTAAAAACAAAAAGGGAGATCAGAGAAACTGAATACCAGCATAACGGTCGACCCACAATGAAAACAGAAACACAAATCCCTTAAATATCCAAACACAGCCCCAGCCACCAATAATGAAACACAAACACTAATAACAAACTAAACTCAGCTGTGGCTTCCCAAAACAATCCCCAAAACCTTAAACAGAAAAAAGGACGGCCTCTACTGGCCACCCACCGTTACTGTCTCTAGTAGCCCTGACAACATGAAATGGCTTGCACTAAATGTTGTCTTGTCTTGCCTAATTGTATTGTTGTGCTTGTGTTTTTTGAACCCTTTTGTGTCCTGTTTGCATACGTCTTGTGCTGTTTTGTTCTGTTCTGCTCTTGTTTTGCACCATGGTCCTGGAGGCACGCTATCTCAGTTCCCTGTGTACTCTGTGTGTATGGTCAAAATGACAATAAAACCTACTTGACTTGACTTGAATTGACGAAGTAACCTTATTTCAAACTGGCCAGTGACCAGCCTTAGAATATTAGTACTATGGCTACTGCAGTGGACTGTTAAGGCAGAGTTATTTTCTGTCAAAGCTAAATATTTACAAGCATAGGTCTCTTGATCCAAGCTCAGTTGGATCATGTCTGTAACATTAGCCTGCAATACTGCAACACCTTCCTTATAATCTTATAAACTCCTAAAGTAATATTTATTGATTTGGTAAAAGTTGCAATTTTAATGACTTGTCAAGTTGTGGCTGCCTGAAGTCAGAATGATCACAACACTGTAGTGCTACAGAAGTTTTCAGAGTGAATGTAAACAGTTCAAAGACCAAGTTTGCTGCATCATTGGACATGACATTTTATACCAAAAGTATTAAATAAAGATTTTTAGCTCTCTGAGCTGTGCACACCATATGTGTATGAAGGCCTATCTGTTTGCAGCAGTATACTGCCTGTGGGAGAATGGTTCCCGAGAGGTGCTTTGGCTCTGCCATCAGAAGACTGCATGTTTGATCCAAAACAACAATTGGACAGTTGGGGTTGTCGCACTTGAGTAAAGACTCGGCCGTTGTCCGGGTGTATGGGGGTGTCAGGAGTGCTATAAGTCTTGGTTTTGGGGAAGTGGAGAATGGGGCAAGACGAATAATTTTGAAAAGTGTGTGTGGGGGGGGGTTTAATGCTATAATGGTTCCGGCGTCCATGAGTGGATGGCTGCTCATGTTGGTGGTAATGTGTGACAAGTGGAGTCACAGTTAGTGAGTGAAACTGACAATGAATGATTTCGGCAGAAAATAACAAAATCAAAACAAAACAACTTTCAAAGAAACAAACACTAAACTTAGGAAGCTGTGATTTGACTAAAGTGCAGTTGTTCCTTGAGCAAAAACAATTTAGAATAATTTGCCACTGTAGCATCAGCTCACTGAAGAAAGGAGAAGAGCCATGACAGCATTTTTAAACATTTTACTCAGAGTAATGCAGTCATTAGCATGCGATCTGACTTTGTTCCATTAAAAACCAACTAAAAAATGTTTCATTTTAATAATGAGAGAGCCTGATTAATTCTGAGTGATTTACAGACAGAAAAGAGAGGATTTGCTACTTACAAGTGTTCTGTGGTTGCCAGGGAAGCATACTGAGAATCCTCTGACCAATGCAAGCATATTAATGCTATTATGGTGATTCATTCACACCTTTCATAGTGCTGGTCAGGATTATCATATTAATAGCACTGTGCAGTCAACTTGATTACACACAAAAACTAAGATCATATCTGCTCTCATAAAACATGCAGCTCCAAAAGAACAGTTTGTGCTAATCGTCAGAGAACTTGAACATATTTGGAATGGATGTTGTTCATGGTTGTTTTTATTTTTTCTTCTAAAACACAGAGGGGATATTTTATACAGACACGTCAAGGTTCACTGGTCTTTACATCAGTCATACTGTTTTCTTTGTGCTTTTTTCCTCTAGTCTGTTTCACAGTATAAGCAGTCATGGGTAGTGTTAGAAATGGCAATTTTGGTGTTGTTTACTCTGCTATTACTTCTTTGAAAAACTACCTGACTTGCTAGCTAGAAGACTAATACAGGTCCCTGTTATGTGCTCTGGACACGCCCTATGATTGACAGCCAAGTCAGTCTTGTGGTTTTGCCAACTGTGCCATTATTCATCTATCTAAACATCTCTCTTGCCCTGTCTATACATATACGTATAGCCACAGAGCTGAAATAAACTTACCAGAATGCTAATGTGAGCATATTATACATACCTTGATACCTTTGTTTAAATATTAGGTTCTGATAATATAAAATGTTCCATTAAGAGTTCTCAAATGCATTCTAAAAATCATCACCTCAACTGTATAAGCAGGCTAAATTACATTAGTCGTGTTTACCAAACCTGGTGCCCAAAGCT
This sequence comes from Alestopetersius hilgendorfi, assembly GCA_037577075.1. Taxonomy (NCBI): domain Eukaryota; kingdom Metazoa; phylum Chordata; class Actinopteri; order Characiformes; family Alestidae; genus Alestopetersius; species Alestopetersius hilgendorfi. The sequence goes on from JBBIGB010000129.1 coordinate 13,993,215, forward strand.
TTCGATAACAGAAAATGTGGCCAGTTGTTTGAAAGCAATGTAATAATTTTGCCTAAAAGTAGCCACTCAATAGGTAAGGCCATTTTGTTTACCGCCCTGGGCCAGTATTTATTTCTAGCTGTTGTCCAGCCAGTGACAGAGCACTGAATCTGAAGGAGAGCTTGGAATCCAGGGCACTGGCAAATATTATCTCATATATATGTAAATTTGATTTCTAAACATTCCTATAGGTGTTGATTTTTTTAACTTTCAATTTTAGATGCCGGTGGCTCCTGTTTACAGAGTCGGTGGTAACCACAGAGCTTGGAGGTGGTGTGCTACAGAAACCCTTCACATTGTAACGTGACTTTCAGTATTCAGACAAGGCACTCATAGAGGCAATTGTCATTCTATGTCAATGAACAAAACTAAAAAATGGATTTAGACAATTGTAGATGACAGCTGCAAGTAAGATAAAACATTTTGTTAATCCTGTCAGCACATTATTTATCAAATTGACCATATTTCTTCAAGCCCTGCCCTCATAGTAAAGGTTTCTAGGCAGGAAAATTGGGTCATTCTTCTGTTATTCCATTGTGCAACGTGTTTGAGCTCAGAGCTGCCACATCCAGTCAAAAACACAATCTCTGACTGGTCAAGAGATTCAACCCAAGTATCATGGGATTGCCAATGCAGAACCAACAACCATGCTAACAACAACAATAACTATTTACAACACAGAGAAAGAAGCGATAAAGAATAGCAGAAGAAATTTGGTGTTGGATAATGGATTTTACAAAGGGTTCAAAAAGTAATTTAAGGCTGGATTAAAAATGCTTCTAAAAAGATATGATGGCATTGGAGTCCATTCTCAAGCCTCATTCTGCACAGAACTAAAACATCTAGCATGCAGCATTCCTTTAGTCTGTCTACCTGGCAAGGTTACTAAAAATAAAAGCTTCAAAGGCACTTTCACTATACATTTTTTATTTATTTGTGCAAGTATAAAATAAATAAATAGTTTAATGAATGCAAATACATGAAAGCAATATTGTATGCAGTCAAGGATGTGTGTCAGAGTGGCCCCCTCCTCCATACCTGCCATTCAACAAATATTTTGGACAGCACCCTCCTAGGTTAAGAAAAAGGAAAATAATTAATATATACAGAACTAGAGAGGCTCAAGCATAGTTTAGTGTTTTTTAACTCTAGATTGCTCTAGAAACTCTAGATTGCTCTTGCAGCATGCAAACTGCAAGAACACCAGCATTGCCATTAACTCATTTAGCAGAACATCAAAACACGGACCACAACATCTACAGACATTTTCTCCCCTTAAGCAGCACACAGTTTAAACAGTTGTGGTTGACTTACGCACCATGACACACTATCAGAGCACATTACATCTTCTGCTGCCACACATACGTTAAAACATCACTTTTACTCTCACTGCAAATCTTCATCACGTCAATTGTCTGGTGATTGCAACTTTTATTATTGGCGGATTTGATGTATTAAAGTACAATTTGAAATAAACTTTATTACTTTAATTTCTGCTTTATCAGGAAATAAACTAAATGAGAGTAGGTTACATCCCAGATGTTACTGTTAAGTCTCTCGAATCGGAGCTCCCTTTTCCTGATGCCTTCTCACAATAAATTGCTTAGAAATAACATGAGCATTGCACAGGTTTCTTACTCAAATTTCTCTCTGCACCAGCATTTTACACTGGACAGGAGAAGAGCAGAATGGTTCCGTTGTTGGGTGATATTTCACCATGAGCTGGTGGCAAGAGGATTCTGAAAGTTTCATCCTCTGATGGACGTCTCATGTTATTGGAGTTGGAGCACTTTCAGGCCATTTGACTCTTGTTCATAAGGGACCTGCACGACACAGCACATTTAGCCACTCCAGTAAAAAGACTCAGAGGAAACAGAAGCTTCTCCATTATGTACTCTGATGATTCTCGAGTCCTTGAAGGAATGCTGTCTCCTGTCCATCTGCCAGCAAGAGCTATGCAAAAGGTTTAAACTGTAAAGCTGATTCTCTGCGAGAAGTGCATAAACGTTTTCGGATTATGAGATAAACAGTGAAATAAATATGCCATCAACACACTTTTACAAAAGCCCACAAATGTGCAAAACAAGCACAAGGCTTCAGAGGAATCTTTCTCCCACCAAAGGTGTTTCTTTACCTCAAGATATTCTCTCCTTAGAGGAGACAATCATGATGGCTTTGGTGATATATTCATTTAATTTAGACCCAAACTCCCCTGTAAAAATTTTATGATAGTAAAACTCCAGACAAACATCCAATGCAATGATTTACATGTAGCCACAGACAAGAAAACCAAATACCAAGATCATTTTATTAGGGGTGGGTCATTCATTCATTCATTTTTTACAACCACTTAATCCTTACTAGGGTCATGGGTACCCGGAGTGTATCCTGGTGTCAACACACACACCATTCACTCACATGGGCAATTTAGAATCCCCAATTCAATTGACACGCATGTCTTTGGACTGTGGAAGAAACAGGAGGAAACGCACACCACTAAAGGAGAACAAGCAAATTCCACACTTACAAGACCAGGACCCAGATTTGAACACCCAGCCTTGGAGCTGTGAGGCAACACTGCATTACTGTGGGGCCCAGGATGGGTAATGATTTTGATGTATGCTGTATTTCCCTTGATTTTACTGGCTTTCCTAAGACAAGTGGTGCATTACTGCCATTATAGACAAAGGTGAAAATGACACTGTACACAGTGAAACAAGACAGCATTCTTCTAGGACCAAAACCAAAAACAGGACCAACACAAGACAACATAAGCATGGGCAGGACAGGATGGCACATAGCAGAAAAAGAGAGATTGTGTGAGAAAAAAAGAGCAAACAACACCGTATTACAGGACATGAGAAGACAGTGCAACTGAGAAAAGCAGTAATAGCACAAATAAATACAGTATTGTATATTGATACTGTATTCTAGCAGCAGAGTCTTTAAATCTGAAAAAAAAAAAGATTGAGGGAAAGAGTAGCAATAAATTACCATTCGTATTTACAGTGGATTTGTTTCTGATGAAGTGGCATTAAGGGTGTAAATTTTATGACAGAACATTTTGTGTCAATATGCATTTGTGTTAAGAAGAAGGGAGTGCGGATGTGTGTGTACAGTTTTGATGATTTAGTTCCAATTCAGGAGTCTGATGGCCTGGGGAAAGAAACTGATACCCATCTTGCAGTGAAGGCCTATATGCAGACGGCAGAAGGGGAAAGAGATGGGTGCATCAGGCCATCCACAGCACTTTTCTGTACAGCCTCTGGTGTAGAAATTCATGACATAAGAGACTCCGATGATCATTTTGAGACACAGCAATTCCCGAACCAGGCCATGACCCAGCTACAGAGGCTCTCTATGGTCCTTCTGTAGAATGTGGTGAGGACTGAGGAGGAGTGATCTGGTTCTCCACTATGTGAAAATCAAGGAACTTGGAACCAAGGAGCTCTGGACAATCTCCCCAGAGATGGTGGTGATGACATCATGAGCGACTGAAACTGCAGGGGTTCCTTTGAGGGGGGCATCTGTGATTTTATGTGCCTCATGATGAGCCTCTCTAAGCTCTTTATGATGATATGTGAAAGTGCACTGGAACAGTGGTCATCAGGGCATTAAAAATTATCTTTGGCCCGGAGTTAATGGTGGCTTTGAAGCTCATTGGATCAATCTTTGAAAAATATTTGAATAAGGTGAAACCTTTTAAGGCTGCAAACTGAATACCCACCCAGTGACCGCTGAGACTTAACAGGTGACAATTAAGGTAACTGCCACCTGTTTGTTATAAATTTCTGTGTTATTGTGGGGATTTCCGTGTAAAACTATGAATTCGGTTTTCCGCATGTGACTGAATCCGCAACTCCTGAACCGTGTAAAACTGGAGGATTACTGAATTTAATTTTCTTATTGTCTTTTGTTTTTTTGTATCTGATCTGTTTCCACCACGTTAATGTTTCTCTGTTTTTGGGCTGGGATGGCTTAGGCTTTATGGAGTGTGCGCTTGTTTGTGTTTCGCAGTCAAGTCACAGTGATTTTGAAGCTCTACCGTTTCTTTCTTGTTTTTCTCAGTGTTAGGTTACTAGCCAACTAGATATTAAATGTTGCATGACTGAGTTCTGAATTAGCTTTTGTAGATGTAGATTCAAGCTTGTCACTTTTTCTCCTAAAAACGTGTTTGTTTTATGAGCCTGATGAGATTAGTTCCCAATCACACTGCTTACAAATACCAAATTGGTCTGCCACAAACAAAGAAAACATACACTGTAAATACCATTTTTTATATAATACTGTACAGATTTCTCTAATTCTGTTGCTGCTACTTTCTATTTTGCTAATTTATTGCTGAGTACCTCAACTTTTGCATTCCTTTGCATTTTTGTACACTTAATGATTGTGCTGCCAGAATACAGCATGTCAAACCTTATTAACTCACCTTATTTACTACTGTTATGCTCATGTCAACTGCACTGTGTGTTGTCTTGTTCTGGTGTCTGTCTTTGCACTCTGCATTTTGTCCTGTGTGCAGTTACCATAGTCATGCAATGTTCTGTTTGTGTTCGTGTGTTGTATCGTGGTTCTGATGGAACATAGTTTTGTTTCACTGTGTACTGTGTATATGGCTAAACTGACAATAAACATGCCTAACTTTAATTGATGACTTTTCTCCTAGTTACTTTATTATTATTACGTTTTTAAAGTTTGGGTCATAATAGTTCTGCAATCATTTATAAAATTCCAAATTACAAGTAAATTGTGTGAGTACTACCATTTCCAATGCCATTCAGTACCTGCTTTAGCTGCTGCTGAAATTTACCACAACCATCTAATGAGTGGAGTGTGAAACCAGAAAGTAAATTATGTTGTTCCTCGCTGTATTTCCCTAACCAAGATGTTTTATAAACAAAATGTTTATTGTAACTTAAAAGAAATCATCTCATTTAATTTAGTGCAAATGTGCTTTAAGAAGGCTAGGCCTTCATTTTGTCATTACTACTTCATTCTAAGCTAGACTTGTCCTGTCCAGAAAAGAGCTTCCAAAGCAGTGTTCCACTCGGATGATCTCATAACATCTCTGCTCTCAAATTCAAATTATTCTCTACGAAATAATGAAACACAGAAGAATGAGAGCACTTTTTGTGGATGTCACTGGAATGTAATTTTATGTCTCATCTCATTATCTGGTATCACCATTCAATTTACGATTTTCAATTTCACTTTTTCATGCTTCATTTCTCCACATTCGGACCATGTGTTTCTCTCAGATAAGGGCTACACATTCTAATTGACAAATGAGATAAAGAACAACACTGATTAAATTGTCAGTTTATTGCCAAAATGTTTCACTGCAGCTGAACGTACAGTCAAAAGCACATTTATTATTAGAGGTTGTTTAATGCTCGAAGAACCATTTCCATCTTGTTAATTCCACTTAACTCTCTGTGTCTTGAAGTGAAGTCAAGAACCAGTGAGAAAGGCAGCACTTTGTGGGGTTAATTCAGGTAAATTGAAATAATGATTTTTACAGTTAGAGGCTTATTGATCTCTGGTTTAAACAAAATACTCAATCCACCAATCATTTGAGCCATTCATCCTAAACAAGGCTGTCAGCATTGCTGGGGTGTATCTCAGAGGTTATAGTGCAAAAGAAACTGGACATCTAGCTGCAATTTGCTTGTTGCATCTCCGTTTGCCTGACATACAAGTCTTTGGACTGTGGGAGGAAAACAGGCAATCCTAAAGAAACCCACACAGACATGAGAACATGTAAACACACAGAAGGGACCCTGAACCCCTGGCCATAAATAAAAGCCAAGACATTGTGGCTTTTAAATAATTAGAGGCTGGAATGATAAAATGAACTGACTACTACAATCATGACATTCAAGATGGTTACTCAGAACAAGTCACTCCTTTCAATAGCAAGATAGGTTAGTGAAAGAAATGGCGAACAACATTTACACAAAATGAAATTGCTTAATACATATATATATTTTGTTTAGTCATAGTTTTGAATGTTGATGGACATTCTAAAGAGAGTGTCTTTAGTCTAGAGGTAGGCTGTTATTGGCGTTAACATGCTGCGTTAAAGTGAGACTCTTATTGGGCAATAAAAAAATTTCGCTGTTAATCTATTTACAAAGTTGGGTTGGGAGTAGAGGGTGACACGGGAGTGAATTTTCAAACCTCTCCCGTCCCACTTCCACAAAAAAAATCCCATCCCATCCCAATCCTATAAAAAACTGGGGGGAAATCCCATCCCGTCCCAATCCCAGAAGAATGACTCCCTTTCCCTCCCACTCTCGTGTTGTTGTTTTTTTGTTTTTGGCTGGAATCTGTCAGTTACAGTAAAAAAACAGAGCCATCACGTCTGTAATTTTTGACTTTACAGTGGCTGGCACCTTACGTTTTAACTTTGAAGGAAGAAATTGATTGCCTCGAGAGGGCTGCTTTGTATGTGTGATGCTAAGTAGTACTTCATCGGTTGTCTACAAGACTTGCAGCTGGCATATTGCGTTTTCATGCCATCATTCTCAATGCACAAAATTTTTGTTATTTCAGACCGCCCAAAAATATCTGTGAGCACAACTGACGTATTATTTTCAGACAGTAGTCATTGCAGCGTAGCTTTCACATCTGCCTCCATTTTGGTTATGATTTTCGCATCTAAAAAGTACGTCAAGAAGCTACTTCTTCTCTTACATTATTGGTGGTTGGGACTATCGACACCAACTGTGACTGGTATGTGGAGCACGCCATTCACTTAACCGGCTCCACACAGCAAACAGGAGGAGAGCATAAAGAGACAGGACAACTAGTATTGAGTTAAACATTCATTTTAATTTATTTAAAAGGTATATTTCTGTATAAAGTTATTATAGTATTACTATGATTCCTGGTCCTGCCCACTCCCGCTTACATTTTTCCAGTCCCATCCCAATCACGTTATTAATAGTAATTTTGTTTCCCATCCCGTATGATTCCCGAAAAAATGTCAGCCTCTAGTTAGAAGCTGGGCCAATACTACGCAAGCTGCCTACTGTGAAACAGGGACATCACTAGGATGGAAAGACAAGGGGGGCTTAGCCCCCAGGATGGTAGGAAGGAACTGGTGTGTATAGAGGGCTGAAAACTTTTCACCAAACCTTTACTTTCACTTAAGGAAACAAGTAAAGTTAAGCAGTGAACAGTTATGGACACTCATAGTATTGTTCTGTTGAACTGAGTACAAACGGCGCTACCAGAGAAATATTACTTAACGGGCTCCGGTTGCTACTCGCTAACAAGCAGCACTGTGTAGCTCTGCCTGGGTCCTAATGCCCGCCTGCTATCTTCAGCAGCTTCAACAGCCACTACATCATTTTAATTCAATAATGATAGCTACACTTATTATTTTAAATTTCAATTCATAGTTTTGTTTCTATTTGTAAAGTGCGTATCCTTTTTGGGCAAAGTATTTATAGTTGTTGCAGCATTGTAGTAGAGGAACCACATAATCCATCCTTCCATCCCTACCTCCCTGTAGAGTTAACATCCCAGGGAGGCTGTTTTCAACCTGTAAACAATGGGAAATGCAGGTGAGTGTGGAATGAAGTACACAAGACACAGAGGACATCCAGGCCCAGTTTGACCATTTCTCTATTACAGGGGCTGTCTAGCACAGTACATAACCTCACCGCTGATCGGACTTCCATACCGCATAGAATAAAAATGTGTTTGCACTACATGAGGAAAGGGAAATATGTAGCTTATCCTCCACATTGATCTCTCAGTAATACACATTTTTGATAGTTAAGGGTAACAATTCAGACTAAACCAACACTATTAGCTGTCTTTTGGTAATCCCTACAAAAAATTTAATCATAGGTTTTATAATTAGATAATATTGTGTTAAATGTTATTTGCAGCTTAGGAGGTAATTGCTGAACCAAAGAGACAGCCATTCTCCAGTCAGCTGAATTTCTGTCTCTGGCAGACTACTTGTGCATTGTCCCCATTCTTTCCAACTTTTAATCTGATCACTGGTATTTAATGTACAGGTAATGACAGGTTTTACAAATATCACAATCTGACATTTTCTCTATAAAAAAATTTGTCAAAACATGCATTCTAAATGTGGTGTATTTTTATTGTATGATCACATTATCTGGTCAAAGTGGCACAATATTGATAATCTGAGAGTTGAATAGACCCACAAATTCAAGACTCACAAAGTCACAAATTGTATAGACCCTGATGCTGTAACCCCTTTCCTGTTTGTGAAACTGCACCCCCAGTCCCGGTCCCCGAAGCTGTGATGCGCCAGTTGTTGGGTGGCGGGTGCGCTGTAGGGAACTGTAGGTGGACACCTACAGAGCAAGCAAGTGGGACCCACAAGGGCCCGAATTGACAGCCAGTAAGGGTAACCCCCCTTTGGGAGACACCCACGTGGTGCCTATGGGGTTCACAGGGTTGTGCTGGAGGGAGGGGGGCGGGTCTGTGAGGTCCGCTAGAGGTTGCCCTGCCCTGAATGAACTTTTATTTTGTCTTACCGTGGTGCACTGGTTTCTGGTTTATCGTCTAATTCTGTTATCTAGGATTGTGTTGGCTCTCTCCATGTGAGAGAATGTGTTTTACTGTGTTTTACTATATTACGATGCTAGTGAGCAAAGGAGGCTGGGTACTTCTTTTATCTCTTTCTCTTTTAAATTTTTAGTTTTTTTTATCTTGCCAATCATAGCACTGCAATGTTTTTAAAAGGTCTATTTAAGTGAGAATGTTAATCACTCGGTGCTACTCTAAAAGGACAGAAATTGCTGTACACAATCCTTCAGTGCTTCTTGGACATATTTAATTTATCTTTTGTAAATTGATGAGAGTAGCCTACTTATATAAAAACAAAACTTTGAAAAGTTATATTCTTTTGCCAAATTATGTGACAAAAAGATTTGATTGTAAGTTCAAAGTTAGAGACTGGCCTAGGTGATCTTAATGAGGTTGCTTTACTCAAATTTACTGTAATGGTTTGATACATTTTCTGGAGTCTATTTTCCTCAGTGCACTGATTTGTTGATGCTCAAGTAATCCACAAGGTCATTTCCTAAAAGAGCTCACAGGGAATCTTGTTTGAAACCCTCCAGATAATGACTAAAGAAAATGAAGGTGGCCTCCAAGCTCTCCCCATACTAGTGTCTAAGACTCGCTGTTGGTGGTAACTGAAAAGGGGAAGACATAACCCCAGGGTGACAGCAGACTTTTTCAAGAGAAAGAAAAAGAGGGAAAAATCTTTACAAGAGAGGTGGCCCCGCTGGGGCTTTTTTCCGGTTGAGGGGCTTGCTGGCAGGAGGTATTTCCACAGATTGTACGAATGCAGGTAAAATGTCAAACTCTGTCCCACCGCAACAAGAGGACCCTGTCTGGTCAAATGAATTTTTCCCGGGGCAACAATATATTCTGGAACTGTATGGCTTCTCTGAGGGATGCTGCACTTCCATGCTACGTCCTACTTGTTCACTACTTCAGTATGATTGATGATCAGATGTGGAGATAGAAGGTTCAGCAGTGTAACATAAATCCCCTGGCACATTCCTATGTAATGTGAAATGCTAAAAAAATATGTCTTTAATAAATGCACAAACTGACAGTAATGACTTGAATTAATTATCACTCAGATACATATAACGCAACTATGTTACATCAGCACAATTGCATTGAAATGCAGTGATGTAATACATTTTTACCAGTGTTTCTTATTTGAACTTATTTGTCCTGGGGACCAGTCACGTCAGGCTTTGGGGCTACAGGGCCCTGCATAAATAAAATAAAAAAGGAAATAAATAACACTAACAGGTAGAAACTACAGGTGGGCATAGATTTTTTTTTTAATCTAGATTAATTTCACTGTAATCTTGGAATTAATCTAGATTAATCTAGATTAAAATGGCTCATTTGAATTCTGCCGAAGGTCTGAAGCC
>JBBIGB010000129.1:14008605-14022931 GCA_037577075.1 Alestopetersius hilgendorfi
AGCGGCGAGGGGGTAGCGACCGATCCAGGAAAAGTAGCGGCAGTGCGCGATTGGCCCACGCCGCAGAGTGTAAAAGAGGTATGGAGCTTCTTAGGGCTTGCGTCCTATTACCAGCATTTCGTGCGGGGGTTGGCGGCGGTGGCGAGACCTCTACACACGTTGGCGAAGAAAGGGAGGGCGTTCAAGTGGACGGAGGAGTGCGAGGAAGCGTTTAGGAAACTGCGAGCGGCACTCATAGAGTCTCTGGTCTTGACGAGCCCCGATTTAACACATGCAATTTAGACACAGACGCAAGCGATGGTGGCATCGGTGCAGTACTGTCTCAGATCACAGAGGAAGGCGTGCGGGTAGTTGCGTACTACAGCTGCGCGCTGAGTAAGCCGGAGCGCAACTACTGCGTAACGTGGAAAGAGTTATTGGCAGTGGTGAAAAGCCTGCGGCATTTTAGGCCATACGTGGGGGGGCGTCCCTTCGTGCTCCGCACGGACCACGCATCGTTGACGTGGCTTCTCGGGTTTAAGAACCCAGAAGGGCAGCTCGCGCGCTGGATAGAGGCGCTCCAAGAGTACCGGTTTGACGTGCAGCACCGGCCGGGCGGCAGCACTGCAATGCAGACGCGCTGTCGCGCCGGCCGTGTGAGGTTGAAGCGTGCCGGCATCGCGCACGGGCCGAGGATAGAGTGCTCGACGGCGAATCGTATGAGGTAGAGGTGGTCCGCGTGGACCAGGGGATGGATGTAGAAAATCTGAAGAGGGCACAGGAGAGTGATCCGGTGCTGGGGCGCATGCGAAGCTGGCTCGTGGAGGGACGCCAACCTGCGTGGGAAGCCATTACCGCCGCCTAATTGGAATTAAAAGCATATCGCTCGCAGTGGGAGAGTCTCGCACTTAAACAGGGGCTGTGCTATAGGGGGTGGAAGCACCCGGATGGCCGGCGAGTATGGTGGCAGCTGCTGGTGCCCCGTGAAATGCGGCAGGAGGTCCTGCAGACCGTTCACGGCGCACCAGGGGCGTGCCATTTCGGGGTGGCAAAACCATTAGCATGACTGCGGCAGAGTTTCTATTGGCCGGGATGCTGACACGATGTAAAGGTCCACGTCCACCGTTGCGACGCATGTACTGCAAAGAAGGGGCCCGGGGGTCAATCGCGGGCGCCGATGCAGACGTACGTGGTAGCGGCGCCGATGGAACGCATCGGGGTTGATGTATTAGGACCGTTTCCCCGCTCTGAAGACGGCAACCGGTACGTCCTCGTGGCCATGGACTACTTCACAAAGTGGACACTGGGGAAAACAGTGTTGGGGAGGCGGACACTGGGGAAAAGGACTGTGGGGAACCGGGGCCGGCTGATGGAGTGGGGCTTCCGGGGAGAGCCCGGAGACGACGGCGACCTCCTGCACGCCTCCAAGACTATCAAGTGGGGACTATTGGGGCCGAGGACAGCTCCTGGCTGAGCGGAGGGTTGTGTGGCATGCAGGAGGAGCACGCGAAAGACCAGAGGGGTATGTGTGGGTACTTGGTGGGAGGTTTAGGGGTTAATAAGGGCAATGTGTGTACGTGCGCTACGTGCGCTGCGTGCTTGGGGGCCATGACAACTCGCGCACTTTCGGGGGGTGTATATAAGGGACGGGGCGCGGGTGTGGAGTTGTAGTTGGAGTTTTGGGAGTGATGCTGTTGTATGCTGTGCTGAGAAAGCTGCAAATAAACGAAGAAAAGCTGAGATTATTCTGCCTGCTGCCTCCTTCTTCTCACGGTCGTCACAATAAAATAGATTAAAAGGAAAGTCCACTGGCTCGTAATCCCAGGCTGGAGACCAGAGCTCCATGATATAGAGCCCACAAAATGGCTGGCGCTCACTGAGAGCAGATCTCAGGTTCCAAACGTTCCCCACGCAGCCCAGGTAGAAACAGCCAAGGTAAAACCGAGCTGAGATGAAGCAAGGCAGTAAAACAAAAGGGGCAAAAACACAGGAGACAAAATGAAGTAGTAACAGGCGAGACAACTTAGCCAAGGCAAAACAGCAGCCATGTCACGGGCTCACAAACTTGCTTCCAGAACCACGACGGACTGGAAAATGACACGAGTGGCTCCACAGTGATACACTGCGAGCACCAGTCGTCAATAAACAAAGAGGCGAAGACATAGTTAGTAGGGACACGTCCAATATATTAAAGGTAAAATATATAGCACGCCATACCTGTGGTTATGTGCCCCCCAATGCCCAACGCACCGAGGCACCTTGCGAAGGCTGGAAACAAAGGAATAGCTATGTTTTTAAATATTCCCCGACGGGCTCACAATAGGAGGTCACTAACAATGAACCTACCGGGAATAATCACTCCACGGACGCCAAACCAGGCCCACCGCGTGATACACGCGGACCCGAGGAGAAAAACCACTCCAAACAAAGAGTATGCTCTTCGAAGCTGCTCAGGTGAGACCCCGGTGACGTAAAGGTCTTAGTCCTGCCCCCTTTTATAGTTGGCCCCGTGAGTAAGCCAAACCTATCAGCATTACTGCCACAAAATTACTGGGTTTTTTTTAAACAACCCCAATTCTGTCCCACTACACATTCAAATATCACAGTGTACTGTATCAATAATGCTAAGTCAAGTCAGAGCACACTGAAACTAGAGAGCAACAGAGGTCCAAAAAGATTTTAAAATCAAAAACTAATACTTTCAAAGAGGTTTTAGACTATTTTAGACCCAGTCAATCCAGCACAAGTTGTGATGTGTCAGTGTGATGTGATGTGTCTAAATCAGGAAAAATGTCGTCCCTCTAAAATTGGTGCATAGGGCAAGCAGAGTCAATTAGAGCCTGTTTCCAGCTGCTGTGGCTCTGAACCAGCAATGCATCTGTGTGACATAAAGTGGTAGCGCAGAGCAGGGCAAGAACTATGGAAACAAAGCAAATGGTGTATCATGGGGAATTAATAGGTCTATCATTGCACACCGCAACAAATAATTCAGCTGGCTCTGCATTCATACACTGCACTAATTCTTCTCCTGAAACAGAATGATAAAACCACATGGACAGACTGGTGTAGTATGGATATGGTTAGGGTTAGGGAATAAAAATGCAAATTGTAAATTAAGCAATAAAAAACATTAAGCCTAATAAAAATATTTATTTTCTTGTTACTTAGATTATGGTTAGATGTAGGTAAGGATTACGCTTGTAAACTTTCCAGACAGACAGAAAAACACACCCAGTATACAATAGTTCGTATACAAATTTCTAAGACCTCTATATCAATACGCTGATTCTTGAAACTTTGGCAAAAACATGTCCAACCAAGAAAAGTGTTGTCCTCAGATAGGAGATAATTTCAACCAGATATAAACACAAGTAATAATTGAATTGAATAATATATTTACCACATGAAAAAGTACAGTGTAATATGTATTAAAAATTACAAACAGTAAGTTCTGAACAATATTTACTATTACTTTCTGGTTACTCAAAACGTGTCTTGCATATTTGTCATGACATTCAGATATTTATAAAATGCAATAAAATTAAGCAAATACATGGTCAGCTACATTCCTAAGGACCCCATTTTCAAACCTTCAACTGTACTGCAGGCTGTAAAATCACTCAAGCTCCTGTAGGTTTGCTATTTTCTCTTAAACTTGTTCATAGTTTTGGATCCTTCTACTGTCACAACCATAACATGTTAGCACCATTTCTATTGTAAAAAAAAAAATTAGATTAGCTTATGACATAAATGTATACTTTTTAAGAAGAGGTCTGAAATCAGTACATAACTCCATAATATATCGTTTGTATGATTTTAATGTGTTTATTTAGATGGTGAGAAAGTACAGTGTAAAAGACATTTTGAATATGATAATAGATGGAAATTCAAGTGACATGGAGCAGTTAGTGGAGAAAGATGAGGCTGATAGTGACCACTTGCCTGTATAACATTTAACAACTATTTTGCAATATTTTTGCCAAGCATTGTGCAATTTTATGCAGCATGGATAAAAACATCTTTGAAAACATATTCTTGAGAGGACTACCGCACCTGATCTTTAATTCCCTTTGCTTTTGAGAGCCCCATGTTACTGTGGCAGTCATAAATGAATGGAATCTTTACAAAATAGACCAGAATAAAGCTAAAACCCAAAAAGAAACCCATGCCATTCTGAAAATGTCAAGTTTCCTTTACTTCTTTCACATGCGCAGGAAAAGGTAAGATCTAGTGTGGCAGACCACTGTCCTTTTCAGAACATATGAAAACACCATATCACAAAAGACAAACCACCACCGTGCCAGCTGATGTGAGAAAGGATGACACTGATCGTTTCTCAACATGTGAAACCAGACAGAAATGCAAGCACTTCCCAGACAGTCACTTCTCACATGTCTACTGTGCAAAATGCAATGTCAACCCTTGTCTTGATAAATGCTGTAAAACATGTTTGTGTGCCCTGTGTTCTCTAAAGGAACACATGTTTCTTTATTTATGATAAAATAGGATTAATACTTGTAAAGAAACGCGACATGAACTGAATAATCTGATAAGTTCGCCCTATGTTGCATAATGGAAGAGCCCAATCATGGATACAAACGAGAGAACCGGTAAACCACACGTTTTGCTCTGTGAATGCTCCAATCAAAAGAGAAATGATTCCCACCAGGAACTAACGTTCACACACACACAGCAAGGTATATAAATGGTTCCTGAGATCCAGAGTACTCATGGTAGAGGTAAGTTGAAGGCTTTATGAATGCCTGTATAGGACCCAAATGACTGAGTGCTGTGTGCTTACCTACTTCCTGTTTGTATACCCTGAGATGTGAGTCATTTCCTCTCCCTCCTAGACATCATGTGACTGGTACATGTGACAGCACCTATCCCTCCAGGACCGTCACCAGACGGACCCGGCTGAGAGGTTACTCGATGGTAGTCCTGGATGAGGGCAGGGCCCAAGATCAAGTGACCGGGGACCCAAGGCCACAACCACGGTGTTGCGAATCGAGTATCCCCTGGACGGTGTAGACAGGACCACCGGCAATGATCCCAGGTGCAGGGTGATCTGGTTCCTGGGGAGACAGAGGAGAGAAGAAGACATGCTTTAACTGAGACATGTGGAAGACAAGGTGGACCCAGATAGAGACAGGTAGCTGGAGCTGGAACGTGAGAGTGATAATGCGATGGGTGATCTTGAGGGGGTCAATGAACCAGGCTGTAAGTTTGGGTGATTCAATGCGAAGTCAGAGGTCATGTGTGGAGAGGTAAACCCTGTCACCAATGTGCGGCCATGCTGTAGAGTGTAGTGAGCATTGGCCTGCTGGCTGCAAGTCCAGAGTCACCGTCGGGCCGACGGTACATCCACCTCTGGTTCCTGGTGCTCGAACATGGGATGCTGGAATGCATAACATACCTCAAATGGCCTGAGTCCAGTGGCTGATGAGGTGAGGAGGTTGTTAAAGAGTTCTGCCCAGATGAGGAAGCTGGCTCAGGAGCGCTGACAGTCTGCGACAAAACGCTGAAGGAAGCACTCCAGCTGTTGGTAGGCCCACTTCGTCTGACCTGGTTGTTGGTCTGGGGGTGGTATCCCGAGGATGTCCCTGGGGAACCCGTACAAGCAGACTACATGCTTGAGTATAAGTTCAGTGATGGCCTTTGCTAATCCGACGAGGGCCACCGATCAATGATGGTGAGGTTGGTGTTCCTCCCACTGAATCCTGAAAGGCCGGTGACAAAGTCTAAACCGATGTGTGATCAGGGTCAGTTGGAGGACTTGGCCCTAGCACACACCAAAAGGCCTATTGGAGGAGAGAGAGATCTGGAGGTGCCTGGGTGGCCAGCAATGGAGGAATAATGAGCCCACTGAGTGTCTCCTGATGTAGGCAAGTGGTGACAAAGAGGCATCTAGGTGGGGTGTCATCTGGAGGCGGACTCAATCTTCTAACCCCCACCGGAGAGGTACCAGGATGCAGTGAGCAGGCAGGACAGGCGCGGAATCCACCCGGGGTGTCTTTGTCTGGAGAGACTGTCTGCCTTGGTGCTCTTCGACCCCGGGCAGTACGAGAGATGGAAGTTAGAGAGCCCACTGCACCTACCTGTTGTTGAGCTGTTTGGCCTGCTAAATGGTGATGAGGTTCTGATGGTTGGTTCAGACTGTGAATGGGTCACCACCGCCCTGGAGAGATGATGGCTCTTATGCCCACATCGGAAGCACCCACCTCTACAAAGAAAGGCCTGGCTGGATCTGGATGAAGGTGGATTGGTGCTGAGGTGATGAGTTAGCAGAGAGTGTTGAAGGCTTGAATGGGTGGATAGTCAAGATGGAAAGGCTTCTGGGAAGGCTTGGTGAGGGCAGTGAGAGGTGCCGCGGTTGAACTGAAGCCCCAGATAAATCCCTGATAAAAATTGGCGAAATCCCACAAAACGTTGCAGCTGTTTAAACATCCTGGGTAGGGGCCAAGAATGCACAGCCTCCAGCTTGTGAGAATCCATGGCCACACCCTGCAGAGAGATGATGAAGCCAAGGATTGGGCTGGTGCACTGGTGGAAAGCACATTGCTCCAACTTAGTACAATTAGTGGGCCTGCAACCTCTTGAGAACTGCCCAGACATGCTGGGTATGTTCTTCCATGGTCCGGGAGAAGATGAGGATATCATTCAGATAGGCACCATCCTCCAAGAGGTTGGCAGGAGGCAGAGTTCCTGACAAGCCAGGCCCCACTGAAATGATGGGGTCATGTTTCATTAGCCATGGATGACCCAGAATGAGAGGATTGGATGTGACTCTAGTGACAATAAAAGGAAGTTCTTCTTTGTGTTCCTCTATTTTGATTTTGGGCAGAGATAACACCTCAAGTTCCACCCCCAACTGAGCAGCATAAGTTTGATCGACAAAGTTACCAGCCACTCCCTATTCACAAAGGTGGTGGTAGCAATCTGTTTGTGGCTCAGTTGGAAATGTACCCAAATCAAAGGCCAGGAGACAGGCTGTAGGCAGAAGATAAGTAAGTAAGTAAGCAAGTGAAGGTTTTTTGTCATCTCAGCCATATACACAGCACACAGTGAGACGAAATATCCTCCTCCTGGACTATAGGTACATAGAAAATGACAGAACAGCAGTACTCAGACAGATCAACAGTGAGGGTAAAAGGTGGGGATTACAAGTTAACCTATATATTTATAAATATAAGCATTCTTATATGCATGTTTACACATACATTCATGGCCAAAATTGTTGGCATCTGTGAAATTTTTCAAAATCATCGAGTATTTCTCACAGAAAAGTATTGCATTAACACGTTTTGTTAAACACATGTTTATTCTCTTTGTGTGTATTGGAACAAAACAAAAACAGGAGGAAAAAAGCTAATTTGACAGAATGTCACACAAAACTCAAAAAATCTGCTGGACAAAATTATTGGCACCCTTTCAAAATTGTGGATAAATAAGATTGTTTCAAGCATGTGATGCTCCTTTAAACTCACCTGGGGCAAGTAACAGGTGTGGACAATATAAAAATCACACCTGAAAGCAGATAAAAAGGAAAGAAGTTCACTTAGTCTTTGCATTGTGTGCCACACTAAGCATGGACAACAGAAAGAGGAAAAGAGAATGTGCGAGGACTTGAGAACCAAAATTGTGGAAAAATATATCAACAATCTCAAGGTTACAAGTCCATCTCCAGAGATCTAGATTTGTCTTTGTCTTCAGTGCGCAACATTATCAAGAATTTTGCTAATGGTACTGTAGCTAATCTCCCTGTTCGTGGACGGAAGAGAAAAAATGATGAAAGGTTGCAACGCAGTGTGGTCCGGATGGTGGATAAGCAGCACCAAACAGGTTCCAATGAAATTCAAGCTGTCCTACAGGCTCAGGGAGTATCAGTGTCAGCACAAACTATCCGTCGATTTCAAACGCTATGGCAGGGGACCCAGGAGGACCCCAGTGCTGACAGAGAGACATAACAAAGCAAGACTATAGTTTGCCAAAATGTACTTGAGTAAGCCAAAATCCTTCTGGGAAAATGTCTTCTGGACAGATGAGACCAAGATAGAGCTTATAGGGCTTTTTTTCAGTCTACTGTTTACTGAAAACAGAATGAGGCCTACAAAGAAAAGAACACAGTACCTACAGTCAAACATGGTGGAGGTTGAATGGTGTTTTGGGGTACTTTTGCTGCCTCTGGCACTGGGTGCCTTGACTGTGTGCAAGGCATCATGAAATCTGAGGATTACCAAAGGATTTTGGGTCTCACTGTAGGGCCCAGTGTCAGAAAGCTGGGTTTGCGTCCGAGGTCTTAGGTCGTCCAGCAGGACAATGACCCCAAACATACTTCAAAAAATGTTTTGTGAGACATTATGTCAAATTAACTTTTTTTCCTCCTGTTTTTGTTTTGTTCCAATACACACAAAGAGAATAAACATGTGTATAGCAAAACATGTGTTAATGCTGGCCAGACCATTTCCCGGATGGAGAGGAAGAGGTGATCGGGGGATGCGCAATAGGCACAGAGACTGCTGGAAATCGATAGGTTGAGCTGGAGGTGGTAGAGGTAGAGGGTTCAGTGGCTGGCTTTGAAAATATTCATGGTATACACTGGAATAAAATTTTGAAATGGTCTAAAATTACCTTGTTACATCTTCTGTATAGTTCCTTATTTAGATTCAAAATGATACTGTGTATATACATTTCATTCAATATATTATTAGTATAACAATGAATATGTATATATTAATCTTATCAACCTAAACAATATCACAAAATTAATCATTTTATCAAATATATTTGTGGTCCAACTGCTGGTACAAAAACTCTGTGCAACCTCTGTTTGCAAAGACAATAGCTCTTGGGTCTTCTCCTATTATGCTTAAAGAGATTGGAGAAACAAACCAGATCAATCAGATTTCAAGGTTGTTCCTCATGGGCTCTCCTCTTCAGCTCACCCCTCAGGTTTTCTATGTGGTTTAAGCCAGAGGACTGGGCTTGCAAAATCTTTATTCCGGGGTCAGTGAACGATTTTTTCTGTGGATTTTGAGATGTGCTTTGTATCACTATCCTGCTGGAAGATTCAACCTGGCAAGGTATAAAAACAAACGTGTGTGTAATGGTGGTGTGGTGTGTTTCAAAGAGATGAATACACAGGGAAATTTTTTAATGTTCTATTGCAGTGAAATTAAAATCCACATAAACACAATGAGAGCTAAAGTTGAAATAAGTCAAGCCTCATGAAATAAGTCAAGAGTCCAGTGCTGCAGTGTCAATGGCGACACTTCTATTGCAAATTAGGGGCTAGGGAAACAGTTTGTTAATGACGCAACAGATCCACCTTTGCAGAGCCCACCATGATGTAGTGGTGAAAGGCCTGTGGATCACCAGGTCTAGCTATGAATTGTCTTCCCAGTCAGCATGGGAGGGAAACTGCCATGTCTATTGTTTTCCACACATGCCTAAGAGGTGCCAGATCCAGCCGCTTAGTTGGTGTGATTGCAGCAATCAAAATGTTGCTTTTAAGTTTCTAACTTTACTTTATAATTCTTTAAATACCCAGAAACGTGCTGCTTCACATACAAGCTCATACAGAATTTTGGAATGGTTCCAAAACATTCAACACCCATCCATCAAAACATCCAATAATTTTCAGTCCCCCATTTTTGTCCATGTACTGTGGGTGAAAAATGTATTAATGTTTGAGCCTCTCGCATGTGCACTTTTTCACACTCGTTTTCAGGTGTGAGCCGTTCACCCATTTTCATCCTTAATTATAAATGACATCTTTATACTGTCAGCAGACCACTTCTCTATAGCTCAAAGGAGTAGAGGAACTAGAAACGCTTAATCCTGGGCTCAGTGGGACATTTTATTGCCCATAAAACCAACATTTGGGGGCCTCTCTCTGTGCAAAAGTTTGAGTTAAGCACTGGCACTCCTCTTGTTACGAAGAAGTACTGGTACTGTCTTTTTGACCAAAGTTTTACATCACCTCATCACCATCACCATTGAAACAGCAAACACCTAGAAACACCTTAGCAACCACTGGTTACCATAGCAACTAGGTTGCTACTCCTTAGCAGTTACCTGCAGGGCCATAGTAACCACTTAGCAACAACACAGCAAACACTTAATAACAACCATAGCAACTGCACAATCACACTTCACATTTTCACATTTTATTATTATTATTGTTATCATTGTTATTATTGTTACATTATTATAATTATTATTATTATTATTATTATTATTATTATTATTATTAAACAGGTTAAGTTAGCAGTTTTTGTGCTGAATTGAGCTTTTTCTTCATTTCACATCCATGCACGTTACTTTGGTTTCCATGGTCCACAAGCTTCTGCGATCCATAGGAACCACAAAACGTTTCTAGATTCTGTAGTTTACAGCAATTTATCCATGATAAAAGCATTTCATACGACCATATACATAAGCTTGCACAGAAAATATAAATATAACATATGTATATCATGCTTGGCTAAGTGTTTGGTTGCTGGGGGTCAGTTAAGGTGCACAGCTTACAGGTTGAAAACTGCTGCCATAATTATAGGTAGGTTTAGTTTATGTGTATACATTTTGCTTTTAAAAGGATTGCACAAAGAAATAGCAAAATATGTTCTGCATATATTAAGGTATCTCTGAGCAAAAGCAACATGTTTCTTCGTTTCAATATTTTATCATAAGCCATCTAAGGTTATGGTCCTGTCCTACAAATACATAAAAACAGAGAGATACCACAGGTTAGACTATGGTGTGTGTGGGTGGGTGTGGCTGTGTGCGCGTGTGTGTGTGCGTGTGTGTGTGTGTGTGTGTGTGTGTGTGTGTGTGTGTGACTGCAGGTGTTTAAAATGCAAACACTGAGTGTTCTTTAACCTGACATCATACAACTCCAATATGTATGGCCCTCAGCTCATTCAGGCTGCATTTGAATGTTTTCAACTTTGTGCTCCTTTGCCTCTCATTTATAAAACATTACTGTTGCCTCTTGGGGAAAGGCCAGAAAACCTTTAACATTTTCATCTGAATCTCATCGCAGAAACCAAGGCTAGACAGCTATTGATTTTACTGAGCTGGAATGTGAAAAGAAGTTTATGCTTAAGACTGCATTCAGAGATGTTGGAAGCCCACAGCAAAGTTAGCTATTTCCCAAAAGCAAAAGCTCATTGTCAAGTTCAAAAAGCATTTCTTGCTTGTCATGATGATATACTGTCATCTGCTATACCATGATACTTGAGGACAGTTTAACGAGAATGTCACCACAGAACAAAAGAATGAAAAAAGGAGAAAAAAGAAAAGCTATGCTTGTTGTGACTGAGGCAATGGTAACACGCAGACCTGTTTTATGTAAAGAACAAATGCTGTTATTTACATTCTTGCTTAATTAGATGAGCTTATGTTGAAAACATTCTGGTAATTTATTTGAAATGTTCGTGCTGCTACCGTATCACTTCCATCTTCTTTCACTCTGCTGTCCCTGACTCACATCGAATTGTCATCAGTCTGTCAGATTGCGTTACTCTCAGTCTTGTAAATTTATGTATAGGTTTGTGGGGGTGATGTGTCTGTGTAAAATACTCTACCTTAATCATATTATATACTGTGACATAATGCATGCTATTACCAGTGTTTGAGCTATTTGTATGAAAGACAATAGAAATGGTTCATGTAGGATTAGAAATAATGAGGACTGAGAGGGAGCCAGTTGGTACCTGATCCATATTTATACCTTTGAATAAAGCTGCAAATGTATTACTCAGTACAACTATCTACCTATCTTATGGTGAGTAATTAAAATTTGAAAAAAGTATTTTTTTATCTCTGAAATGCGAAAATGAGTACAACCTCTGCAGAGAATCAGAATCAGACTCAGATTCAATTAAAGCTCCATTAAAATGACAGAGGCTGCACATAACTGAGCGTGGCAAAGCATGCTAAAAGACATTCGTAATCCACAATGGCTGTACAACTGTTTGTTTTATTAACAAAAGCATGTTGTAATACTGTATTATATAATATCAAAGAAGGCCATTAGAACTACTGATATGATTGAATTAAACGCAGAACTGTTGTTTTGTATTGAAATTCAAGTGGTTCAATATCTCATTTTTCATTCTGCAGAAAGAACTTTCACTCTTCTGATCAGTTCATCCTAAAGCAGCTTGATGGGGTTTAAGTCTGGATACTTCTGGGCACTCCATGTTTTCACTCCACCTTTTTTCTAAGAACAAAATGTAATACATTATAGCCTACCTTCTTCTTACAGCTCAAAAACAGACAGTTTGTGTGGAGGTAGTAGGCTAATACCAAATATTATAAATTCATAAATTACGCTAAATGTTTTGTTCCATTAAAACGCTTAGAAATACTGAGAAATTAAATGTACACTTAATGTTTATTACTACATGACATCCTGTGTGATTTAGCTTTGCTTTGTGCCATATCTAATATACAAAGCTGCAAGATGGTGCATCCTGTGTGTAGAGGCCTTAAGACCTTGAGGAGTTAACTTGCAGGCAGGCATAACTGCAAGCAGCTAGGCCCATAAAGGTGAGGTGGGGGTTGTCTTGCAGCAAGGCATTTTTTAAATATGTTTTGTCTTTTAACTTTATCCCCCCACGAAATGTGCTTGCAGCTTTTCTAGGCGGGGCAACCATCAATCTCTGTGAAACTTTACAGTTTCACATTTAGAGTGTTAGATATATTTTTCATATTGAACATTTAGATTTAAGATAAGTATGTAGTACAGCCCCCTCCTAAGTAACAGCCAATTGTAATCACGGGGCGTGGCCAATTATCATATCTCACTGTTTGTAAAAGTGCTACATTTAGATTTAGAGCATAATATTTCTGGTTTTTTAACACATTTAGAAAATTGTGTGAAAATTGTGCTAAATAATGAAAAAAGGACACCTCTAAATTTGTTACGCTGTTTTTAAAAAGGGTACCCCATAGGGGACATATTATGGTTTCGTTCTTAGTCAGACTGGAGATTCATTGTTCTCCACTTTCACCCAGGTATGTGAGTGATCACGCACATAATCCGAGAATCGACTGGCTTTTCTACTAACACTCATTCACTCTCAACCAATCACACGTCACATTCACACAACTCATTCAGCTGGACACGTCACAAGCACCAGGCAACCCAGCCTTCCTTTTATTAAACGTAACCTAAGACTGGTTTGCCTAGTTACTCCTAACCATTCACACACATATTCTCACACAGACCCTTGTACGTCCCGAGCCGTCACCCCCCTAATACTCAAGTGACTGGCTCCATTGTGTGTGCAACTGAGATGGCCCAACCATTACAAGCAAGTATCGGATTTGTATCATAACAAATTTTCCAAATTTTCAGTATCAGTATCGGACATAAAAAAAAGTGCCATGTCTAATTTAAACATCACATATGTGGCTATGCCTCTTTAATCGGCACTTGCTTTGATTTAATTGAGAAATTGTATGCAGCCAGCTTTTATTTATCAAACAATTTCCATATTTCTGAGGAAATTATCCAGTGGGCTACACTAAAAAGGCCAAATCAGAGGCAGCCAATACATATCCTTTTCTCACACTGACTTGACATATTCAGGGTCTTATAAGACCCTAATCCGCTGCAGTATGTTTGCTCGTAATGGCAGAGTACAAGTTTAAAGTTGATGATCTGGTAATAGGGCTGTCAATCACTTGGATTATACCCTCACCAGAATAGAGTGTTTTCCCACTGTAAGCAGTGCGCTGGGAAACAGAGGTCGAATAGGTAATTGCTGTTTTCCTTGGCTCTCTGCTTAACCAGCTGTAACATTTCAATTGCCCATTAAAATGCAAATGGTTCCATTAATTGCACACAGGGGTATGGTAAGAGCAGGGTGCATATATTGTGTTTTCCTAGGTAAATAAAATAAATAAACAAATAAATACATGAATAGAAACTTGTAATGATCATAAAGCGGTGATGAAGATACTGGAGCATGTTCTTTACATTCAAGCAAAAATCACTGGTTATTGCACAATTTAGGTACACTGACTACTTTATTATTGTCTGGGAATTGCCATCAAATACTGACTTTGCAGTACTGATTTTGAAGTAATTCCATTAGGACATTTACATTAACAGTTCGTTTGGCATTGTGTGCTCTATTTGACTAAAACAAATAGTGAATTTACTCCATTCAGCTGTGCACATCTGCATCACATGAATAAAATATATTACAGCATATAATATATTGCAGCAACATGATTAGTGCTTAAATATCATGGGCTAATGTAGTGGGACAGAATTGGGGCTGTTTAAAACATCCCCCTTTCTCTCCGGTAATTTTGTGGCAGTAATGCTGAT
>JBBIGB010000129.1:14086308-14096809 GCA_037577075.1 Alestopetersius hilgendorfi
ACACACACACACACACACACACACACACACACCCACACACACACACACCCACACACACACACACACACACACACACAAAGATTAAGTGCCTTAAGTGTTTCCAGGCAACTACTTAAAACAATACAGAACTTCGCTAAATCAGCACTTCCTGGCTCTAGACAGTTGTACAAGAGCTAAGGTTTCCAGTAAAGCATTAAGGCGGTTGTTGATTCCTCGAGGTGGCTGTGTGATGAAGGCACTCTGCTCTAATATTACACCTTATGTGTTATAGCATAATTTATAGCTAGTGAGAATGCGCTTCTGATATTGCATAAATCAGGAAAACTGTCTAATAATACATCCTCTATTAATCCTTTAACAGGCACACAGTGAGGGACTTACAAAGAAGTCCTTGGGGAGTTCATACCTGGATTTTGGATACTGAAAAAGAAAGAAAAGAGTAATGGGAAAAGCAACACAACTATGGATTCTGTTGTACTCACTATTGTTTTTGTGTTAGCTTTTATTTTTCATTTAAATTAAGATGATTCGTAACCCATGATGTACTTCAGTGCAAGACATTGACACAACTTTAAAGAAATAATTTAGGTGAACATCTGTCCATGCACTAGACAGAGGAAAAGACAAAGGCTACAAGTAAGGGTCTAAACAGTTTGTTTGACCACCAAAGTGTGGTTCGTTTGACCAGTGTGAGTGCTCCGAACCATGCCCGGGCGCGGTTCATTTAGCTGTCCCTGGCCCGTTTGGAAGAGGTGTGCGGTTCGCATGTAGTGTGAGCGCTAACTGTGTTGGAGCACGAACCAGGACGCGTGACGTCACGTTTTTGCAACGCTCCAACTGTAGTCAATAATCAAAGCTGCAAAGTTCTTGCTGCACTTCAGCTGGTATCTCTTCATGCCACAAAAGCGATAGACCTGTTTAGCAACAGACTGTGAGAGGGATGTGAACCACCGTGGACCAAAGAACTCAAAATTACTATCAACAAAGTAACCAGAGTGATGGACTCCATTGCGTTCAGCGAAAGCGCCACTCTTCCTGGTTTTCCTGAAACCAGGAAGAGTGGAAAGCATGCTCCGACATGAAAGCTGAAACCCTATGTGAGTGCAGGCCAGAGAGGGAGTGACAATCATACTTGGGCCCGGTTCACGGCAACCATGCCTAGTTTGAGTACACCCTTAATCTGAGAAGAAAAATAAAATGCAAAAACAATGGGAGGGCAAATGGGATAAAGACATTTCAAAAAAGGACACACAATACACATTGTGATCTGAGAATAGCAGTTAATGATAATGCTGGCATTTGGGCCTAAAATTAAAACATCATGGGTTACGAATCATCTTAATTTAAACGAAAAATAAAAGCAAACACAAAAACAATAGTAATGTGCAAAAATCTGTTTTGACTGCTCATGGACATACCATCACAGTAAATGTGTGTCATGTTTGAGGCCCAGAACCACCATTTTTTTATCAGTGAATTACCAAAAACTAGAGCTGGAGTTTAACTTCAGTATCAAAATATAACACAGCACAAATAAAATGTGGCTCATTTTACCTTCCATTTTTCACAACGACCAGTCAAAAACCCAGTTAAGAGGTAACCATAACCACTAAGCATTTGCAAAGCTTCTCTGCATAGGATGTTCTCATGGTTCACAAGAAATTTTATGAGTTTATCGAGTACTGCATTAGCAGTGTTACTTTCAGCATTTTAAAGATAAGTTTGGGCAAGTTTGAATATTGCATGGGTTTAAGGACTGAAAATGTTTTAAGCACAAAAATAGCATTAGATAAACCCCATAACCTGAAAATCTATTCCAGATGTGTTAGACTAAATATATCTACTCACTTGTACTTATCTCCTTATTTTATCTTGTGTCTTTGACAATTCAATTTTCTTCTACTTAAAATTTTCTTATTGTCTATAGTGTTTGCAGAAGGAGCAGTTCAGGATACATTCCACTGCGTGTTGTACCTGTATGACTATGAATATGACAAATAAAGATTCTTGAATCTTGAATCTTGAAAAGTTCATCAACTCATTGAAGCTATGTTGGTTATTATTGCTCCTGTATGTATGTGTTTGTGTTTATGAGATTTTTTATGTTTTATGTTAAGGTTGATTAACAAGGTGTGTTTCTTACTGCAGTTTTTTTTCCAGCAGTTGTGGTTAAATGTTCTTCAGACACCTCAGTGATGTTTAGATCCTCTACCCATAGAGTGAAAATTCATTCTGTCCCACCTGCAATTTTAGCATGCCCTCTCAAAACAGCAATCCCTGCAACTGGTCTGATCATGCTATTAAGTTTCTAGATTACTAATGGAAGAACACGGAGAGGTAGCAAAATTATTGTTGTTTCACCCAGGGGGGATGAGGGGTTAGCGAAAGGGATTTCAAAACAGTGCTGGATGTTGCTAGTGTGCTCATCATTATGTGGTTTCCAATTTTGGACACTATACAACATGGTGTGTAAAACCATTATACTGAGACAGTAATACAGTTAGAAGACTCCAGTACTGTAATACTAGTAAAAAAGGTATATTGAGAAAATATTATGCAAAAATCACCTCATAGGCTTTCCCTCTAGGGTACCCCATTAGAGCTCTGCCACAATGAACTGGACATGAGCAAATGGCTGTGCAAGTTGCAATTAGTTAAATAGAAATAGTTAAAACTTTTTAAACACATCAATGTAATATTCTCTGTTTAGGAAACATCGTTTAACACAAATAATAACAAACAAAAGTGTGTCCCTACTCAGCTAACGGCTATTTGGAGAAAACAGAGGAAATTTCAGCAAAACAGTCAAATTATTAATATGTTTATTGGGCCTTGGAGAATGAGTGGTTTTCTGCTCTTTACGGGGGTGAGATATTGTTTCTGAGGACATCATTAAAATGTTCCCTCAGACCACATGAATTAATTACAGCCTTCACACTCTCTCTCTACCTCTATCCCTCTCTCTCTCCCACTTTCTTATTCTTCCTGCTTTTGCCTACATCCCCCTCTCCCCACTTCTTTCTCTCTCTCTATCTCCCTCCCTCCCTTAGCTCTTTTCTCTCACTCCTGATAATGAAGAAGGAAAGCAATTACAGCACGATGCTCTGCAAGCTGCAAGTGAACACACATGCTGACACCACACACACACATACACATACACACACACACACACACACAAATGCATCTGGCAATTATAGCATGTGGCAATTACAAGCTAAGTCCTCAGAGGTACAGTACTTAGGTACGGTATTCCTGGAAGGTCTCCACCACTCCAGGACTTTCCCTGGTAGAGCATGACTAATTCAGCTCTTGAAGAGGTTTGAGAATAAGCTGATTTTGAAGCCGACGTGACAGAAGAGACAACACTGGGCCTGGTAGACAGAACTGCTAGAACAGGTGTCTTACAATTGTAGTATTACCATCACAGCCTGGAGAATGCATAGTACAGAGAGCACAAAGAAGATAAGTGAAACAACGTGCCAAATCTGATTGCTTGTTATAAAACAATACAGAGAACCATGGCAGCTGGAACAAAATCCTGGGGAGGGCTTTTACTCTTTGGATCCGCATTACCCACCCCTGCCCTGCACTCAGTTACTGTACAAAACAAAGGCTGCTTATAACCAACAACAGAAAGATTAAAAAATGTTTGTGTATTGGTGACTTTGTTACATTTTTACATTTCCTGATTTACTTTCTACTTTATAGCTTCACAATGTTTTATTTCACAACTTCACATTTGCATGAGCTTCTCCTCTTTACTCCAGTAACGTTCAAACTGTGCGCTTCATCATTTCATTTTAGCAAAGACATTCAGTTCCTAACGCAGTTCATTTTCTGTGTTGATGCATGTACAAATAAAGGCCTACTGCAGTTCTGTTCTACTGCAGGTAAGGACTAGAAAATTTCACTCAGAGGTTGTCGGCCTTTGCCATGGACATTGACACACTAGAGAAATGTGGACTGGGGCAGGTTGTATGTTTAGAAGACCCCTGCCAAACCTCTAAATCTCAACCACTGAGTGGATGGAGATTATTTGGGCCAGCAATTCCATTCTCAGGCTTTGCATCCACATTAGCAAGTCTGCTAAGGCTAACATACTGTAACGATCTGGCCCTTTAGGGGTTAACTGGGGTTCATGTGTGGGCCAGAGGGGGTGCATGGTGTACGTGATGTGTGTGGGGGAGGTGATGCGCCACACCTGTGCATCACCATGGATAATGGCGGGCTTTTGGGGGAGTAAGGGAGGGGCTGAGGGGAGTAGCCCCTCAGTTTGAGGGTAGCAGAGGAAGAGGGAGGTTGGCTGCTGAGTGAGTGGGAGAAGGAGCTAGACCAGCACGGGAGCAGCGTGCCTGCTGCTTCCGTGGCTGTGGAGGGTTGAGTTGGTGCCTGCCTTTACCACAAATAAAAGCTACAAAAAGGAATTCTCTGAGTGTGTGTGTCGCCTTCCTCCACCGGTCGCCACAATACATTCACATGTGGTCCTGTGAGCACAAGTGAGTGAAACACCTGTGTCACCATAAGAGTTACTGGAGAAGGAGGTGTTATGTCCTGTCACCACTTTATTTGTTGAGGCATAAAAGTAATGAAGTTAATCAAGGATAAATCCTTTCATAAAAATATAGTGCATATTACACTTTACTGTCAAAACTGAGAGTGGATTAGGTTCACAAGCAAACAATTATAGGAAAACAGCGACATTTCTCTTGGTTGTATGTTGTAATGTAATGTAATTTGCTTATCACTTGTCGTCCTTTGACCTTATCTAGAAATTAGATTTAAATATGAAGCTTGAGAACCCCTGATTTAGGATGTCAGGTCTCAGCCAGTGGCCGGTAGGGGCCACTGTTTTGTTTTTGTTTTGGGGACTTGAATGGTGGAGAGTCGGAGGGTAGTGATGGGGACCTGGACTCCTGGTGGAGCGGGTGGATCGACGGATCCCCGATCCTGGGTCTGGAGCGTTTTGTGGATCCTCACGTCTCTGACTCGACCGCAGACGAGCTCCCGTACAGGCTCGCCTACAAGCGAGATGTGAGATCCGCGGTCCGACATCGACGTAGACGTGGGTGTTCACGTGGAATGTGGGGGAACGACAAGAGGGGTGAACTGGGATGCGGTCCTTGCCGCCGCCCTCCCTCTCTCCCTCCCTCCCTCCCTCCCTCCCTCCCTCGTGTTTTTTCTGTTTTGGGGCCTTGCCGCTCCGGGGTTGCAGCTTTGAGGGGGGGGGCTACTGTCAGGTCTCGTCCAGTGGCCGGTAGGGGCCACT
This sequence comes from Alestopetersius hilgendorfi, assembly GCA_037577075.1. Taxonomy (NCBI): domain Eukaryota; kingdom Metazoa; phylum Chordata; class Actinopteri; order Characiformes; family Alestidae; genus Alestopetersius; species Alestopetersius hilgendorfi. The sequence continues at coordinate 14,091,575 of JBBIGB010000129.1, forward strand.
GTTTTGGCTTTGTTTTGGGGGCTTTTATTTTGGTATTTTTGCATGTTTGTGTCTTGTTTCACAGTTACAGGTGTCTGGTGTTTAGTCTGAGTGATTATGTTCTGTGATTGGTTTCTGTCCGAGTCCGTCTGTGTATTTCAGTTCAGTTCAGTTCATGTGGACCGCTGTATCGGTCCATCACCCTTAACACCCTTTTCATGTTCTGTTTGAAAAAAATAAATAAAGAATGCAAAGATGGAAGCCTGCCTCTGTCGTCGATGGGAAAAAGCACGGCAGCCGTGACATAGGGTCAAAGTTTTAATCTCATACAGTGAGATGAGATGACATGGCCCCAGATTTTACAAAGAACAAAGACACGGAGCAAATATATATAAATATACTATGAATATAAACTAGAAGTAAAATGTGCAGTTTGGTTTGGTACAATGTGGTAAAATGTATTTTTTTCATCCAATAAAATGTGTAAATGCTGCATCAGCAGTCAGGCGGAAAATGTAGATGTGCTTTGTATGTGACTGAAGATAAAGTTTCAAAAGGATTTACAGCAACTAGAAATGACTCTAGTTAACTGAATTAAGTTACCTGAATACTGCCCTGTTTATTGTGTTCTTAGTGGCTGTTTCAGTCTAATGTTTGTCTTTCATGGCATCCCATTATAGATTTCAGTCCAGAGTTTCTCAATATCAGAAATTCAAATTGAACAAGAAAGGTTTTTTATTAATCAGTATTTCCTTTAAAGCTGCTTGAAATATATAACATAAACAGGTAATATGTCAGTTTTATTACATCAAATTACATAATTTTATTAGTCCTAGAAACATGGTTTACTTCTTTGTGGATTAAAAGTTTTGTCCACTACATGGCCAAATGTACTGGGACACTTTTAATTACTGAAATTTGGTGGCCCCTTACTTCCCATGAAGGGCAACGTTTTTGGACAACGCCATATGGTTCCACCTTTGTAGTTTGAAGAAGAACCTGACTTCCCCTTCAACACCTTTGAGAAAAAATGGACCAGAGATTGTGAGCCAGGCCTTCTTGTTAAACATCAGTGCCTGACCTCATAAATGCTCTACAGAAGGAATGTGCACAAATATGCCACAGAAACTCCAAAATCTTGTGGAAAGCCTTCCAAGAAGAGCGCAAGCTGTCAAAAATGCAAAGGGAGCCCAACTCCATAAGGAAGTCTATGTATCTGAATCCAATGTCATTAAACTCCTGTTGGTGTAATGGTCAGTCGTCCCTTTTTCCGTATAGTTTATTTTACATACTCTTTCAGTCTAGTTATGTTTCAATCCGCTGTCGCCAGGCGCCACTAATCATCTTCTGTGGCGAAGAACACTCAACAGCAGTCTATGTCATATCCCTCCGCCAAATACAATAGTCACCCCAGACATCAGTCTTTACCAGATGTGATATGACGCCAGTAGCACGTTCAGAAAAGATTTTAAGATCTATGTATTACACTGTCTAACATTATGAATATTTGAGATTAATAAGTGGTGGTTGGTGGTCACCCCTGTGCTCTGCTCTGCTCTGCTGTGTGGTCCTGTCTCAGCGTGATGACGCGCCATGTGTGGAGATTTGCATTGTTTTGGTTCGTGCTGTTCTTCTGCATAACATCTTCTCAAAAGCTCTTTTACCATTAAAACGCAGGTCAGTGCTGATTCCTCAAGCTCACGTGGCTTCGTCTGTGCAGTTTTCAATCTTTATTTAGAAACGAAACGACTCTTCGGAGTGTTTTTTTCCGTTCAGTTCGTTCTCTAGTTCTCCAGGGTAAGCTAAAGAGGCTAACTGACTGTTAGCCTCCTGCACAGGAGGCACATAGAACTATTGGGTGTTTCTTTACATTAACCCTAAGGTCAGAGCTTTTTGGAATAACCCTGGACACTGTGTCGATTAAATATACTATAATCTGTTCTGTAGGCCTTTTAAGAGTTTGTCCAGAATGGTGTTTGTGTGTCAGTGCCTGTTATTCTCAGAGAAACTGGACCTTATGTTTCTGTATGAGATTTTGCCTAAACAGGCTGTACATTAGGGGATATATATATATATAGAGAGAGAGAGAGAGAGATAGAACAATCTAATACTAATACCTTATTGAGGCCAGTATAATTATCTTATTTCTGCTGCAAAGAAATAGCACGCCTTAGTCATAGAGTCAGAAGGTTATTAAAAGCAGAAGTGTATACATACATACATATATATAACCAGTATTCGCTGCAGTAAAAGTGCAACTGCTTACAGGAAATGATTTTAGTGTAGGATGAACCTTAAACAGGCAAATAGGTCCTTACAGTTACAGTTGTGAGAATGGTTAAGCTAGTATACAGTAAAATGCAGGACAAAGCATAAAGAGCTGTGGTGGTAAAGAATTTGTTTGTGTCCTGCAGTTGTGTGTGAAGGGTTGGAGGTTATGGAAGAACAGAGTGGTTCACCTGGAGCGAACACAGATAACAGCAGCCAGAGGAATGGAGAAGAGGTAACACAGTAGCTGATTTAACCTTTTTTTTTTTTCTTTTCATGTTTTCAGGACTAACAGTTTAATGGTTTAATAGTAATTAAACAAAAGTACTGGAACACCTGACCATTGCATCAACAGGGAGCTAAATGAGATTGCATTCAAATAAATAGACTTTAATATGGAGTTGGTCCCTCCTTGCAGCTATAACATCTTCCATTCTTTTTGGAAGGCTTTTCACAAGATTATCACGTGACAAAAACAAAACGAGACGCAACGTTAATGCTGGTCATGTGATGATAACTATAACGAAACGTATAATGTAATATTGTTGACGAATAAGAACGAGACTGACACACACACACACAGCATTTTGATAAGCAGCCTTTCCCATATCCATACAAAAAGCTGATCCTACATTGTTCTGATGTGGTTTTGTAGTCTATAGCTGTTTCCGAAAAGTGCACTCGTTCACTATGAAGGGCACTATGTAGTGAGACAGCCATTTTGTAGTGGTGACCAAAATTTCACCCACTAGTTAGTGCACTACAAAATCAACGCCCTAAAATCTAGTGTTCAGACACTGTACACTATATGAATACACATATACCATCTTGCACTGCAGGTTTCTTTTGCCACGCCCTACATAGTGAACGAGTGCACATTTCAGAGACACTGCACATTACTTTTATAGCGCAAAGCAAAGAAGAGGAGTGAGACAGAGGGAGGGAGACGGTGGGGCTTCACACGGAGGAGATTCAGTCACACTTGCACAATCTGGGTCGGAAGACGGGATTCTTCCCCCGGCCCAAAATTGACATTGTGGACTGGGAATTTGCCCGGTGGGCCAATGTCAAGTTTGGGCTGGCGCAGAATCCTGTCTACCGGTACGGATTGCGTACCATGGCCCGCACATTAGACGTGTGTTTATGCGACAGAGATAAAATGCCAAGATCCGACGCACTATCTAAGCAACAGTTAGTAAAAACGTAACATCCCAGAAGTCAGAAATTAACTACCCCTTGTTCACTAGTTAGTTCTCTATATAGCAAACACGACGTAGTGAAAGAGTGAACAAGTGCACTTTTTGGACACAGTTAATATTTGTTCAGGAATAAAAGAAAATTCAGGTAAGTTCAGGCCAACACACTAAAGACTTTTAGCAGTTTTACAAATGTGGATTTTGTTTGCACTTTTTAGTGATGTATGTTATTTTATTTATAAATCGTAAATTTGGAATGAATTTATAGTCATAAATTCTGGAATGGATGTACAGTATTCTTGAGTCTATAAGGTAAAAATAATATAATAATAAAGAGAACCTTGTTTGAATTGGGAAATAGTTTTGACTAAAAGAAATGTTTGATTTTTGTCTATTATACTGTCTACTATACTTATACTATACTGACTGGGCAGAAACACAGGAACTTATTAAAAAGAGGGCGTGGCCAATTAGCATATCTTGGCATTTATAAAAGTGCTACATCCCACATTTAGAGCCGCAGTTTGTACACGTGTAACATTTGGATTTAGAGCGCAACATTTAGGTTTTTTAAACACATTTAGCTCTAAATGTGTGAAAATTGCACTAAATGATGAAAAAAGGACACCTATAAATTGAAGCTCTTTTTTACAAACATTACTATACCATGTTCTCTGTGCAATGTTTCCCTTATTTTATCACAGTTATGATTTTTGTATTTGTGTTAAGGTATACAAAATGTATCCGGACATTTTTTGAAAGCATTATTTTTTGTTTTCTGTTCAGTAAAAGACCTTGCGAGTATCGGATTTGTATCGTATCGGCAGATATCCAAGTTTACAATATCAGTATCAGACATTAAAAAGTTGTATCGTACCATGTCTAAAGATTACCCTTCACTGGAAGTAAAGGGACACCTGAATTCAGTAATTAAGAGGTGTGTCATAATACTTTTGTCCATGTGTTGTAGATTTCCTTATCTTGTCTTTATGAATATCACTTCTATGTCACTAATAAAAAGTGACACAACTTCAGCATGTATTTCTGTGAGTCGACTGTCTTTCTCTGACCATGCAGAAGCCACGACGAGCAAGCTGGACTAAAGGGAGGAAGAGGAAGAAGCCCTTGAAGGACAGTAATGCCCCAAAAGCTCCTTTAACAGGATATGTGCGTTTTATGAATGACCGGCGGGAGCAGCTACGGGCTGAAAGGCCAGACGTTCCCTTCCCAGAGATCACCAGGATGCTTGGCAATGAGTGGAGCAAACTGCCTCCTGATGAGAAACAGGTCAGGAAACTAGGCATCACTTAGGTATCTCATTATAGATAAGAGGACTAGTACAGGATACTAGTGTTGATCATATTTTTACATATTGCAAATGCCTTGCAGAATATAAAAATGCATTGGTTAAGTGGTAACTTTTCATGGAAAAAGTGTATCCTGCATGATCAGAATAATTCATTTTCACAACAACAGAAGCACGAAAAAAAAAATTATGATTAGTGTGGATTAGGGCTGCACGATATTAGGAAAACATGCAATATGCGATCATGATGTTGAGTGTTGCGAAGGTGATATCACATGCGATAAGTGAGTAAAAAGTTAGCCTTTATAGTGTTAATGTCTTTCTGCTTTGGATTTGTTGTGATAAAGACTCCAGACGCTGACTAGTCTATGCAGGAAAAAATTAAGTGCAATATTTCCATTCCAACATGTTTTTTTAAAAAAAGAATTTACTTAAACAGAGCATTTAATGCCTCCCATAAAACATTTGAACCATTGAACATTGTTG
>JBBIGB010000129.1:14148570-14159186 GCA_037577075.1 Alestopetersius hilgendorfi
CGCTTATAACAAGTGACCAATACAATTTCACTGTGATGTTTGGTTAACCAATGACTGTCACTGATTGATGATGTCATTTCATATTTGACAGATTCTCTGAATGAACTAATTGTGACGGCTGATTGGACAGCTAAGTGACATATTTTTTTTATGTTTCTCCGCATAATGATTTTTTAAAATGTATTCTTAGCATATTTTTAAAAAATATTTTTAAAATGATAATAATAATACTGACAGTAAAACCCGCTAAATATTTTAATAAACAGCCCAAATTTTATAGACCCGCCCAATGCCAATTTTCCCAGCCCAGCATAAGCAAAAGAAGCCCAATTGGGCGGAAAACCGCCCAATCTGGCAACACTGAACCTGGGTTGTACGGTATATAGGCTTTTTTTTTTTTTTTACAGCCAGTGTGATATTTGGAAGTATTGCGAAGTACTGCCTCTCAACCAATCAACAGACCGAGACGCTCAGTTTTGGGGACGTCACGCGGCCCACAGCCAATCAAAGAGCAGAACGCCCCTCGCTGCAGGATTTGAATCGTGGAGAGAAAAACGGCCGCAGCTTAACGGAGTCGATTGAGGACGAGAGTGGCCTGTGTATACATGAGCTCTCAACGAAAGAATTTTATTATCTTTTTTAATGCTGGTATACGTCTGAGTGTGTTCTTGGAGCGCCAACGATGAGGAAGAGGTAAAACCCTTTAGTCTTATTTAAAAACTGCAGAAATAAACACAACAGATTGGTCGGTAGATTGGCTTCTCAGTAGGAAACTGGTCCTGAAGTTACTAAACGAGTATACGCTAGTATTTTTCATCTAATTCATTGTAGCTGGATATCTTCTCTTACTTTTACTGTCATGGAAGTAATGGCATGTGGTAAACTAATTTAGCTTTTTTAAAAAAAACAGCGTTGCTAATCGTTAGCTGTCCTCTGGTGCAGCCAGTTAACCTAATGTATAATTAAAGTTGGATAGAAAAACATTGAGGTTGTGAAGCCTACTTGCAACTGTTGTGGCTTAATATTGGCATGAACACCCCCACATTGTACCCTAATGTTTAGAATAGTTATGTGAAACGTGGCACATTTATGAGTAGGATAAGCGGTTGAAGGAAACGTTAGTCTATTGGCAATTCAGTCATTTTTTCTTGATTTAAGCAAGAAGGGTTTGTCACAGATCAACGCAGCACATAGTGTGAACAGTGTAATACTCTTTCCCTGCATTTAGCCCATTCACCAAGTGAAGCAGTGGACAAGTGAGGGACCTCAACTGTACCTATGGCAGTCCTGAGATTCGAACCCATAAACCTCTGATCACATTGGCGACGCTCTAGGCCACCTAAATTACCTGCGATAGGTGGAAATTCTATACACAGCTGTGCTGACAAAATTGTGTTGTAAAACGTTTGGTGCATTGACAGTTATGTATGCACTTGTCATTTTGACTCTGTGCAGTGAGATGCACGCCGCAGAGTCCGTGGCCTGTCTCAATGAAGCACTGAACCACCTCAAAGACATCTGGGAGGAGATAGGAATCCCTGAGGACCAGAGGGTTCAGCGGACTGATGCGGTTAGAATGCATGTCAAGGTACTTAATGTTTTTTTTAAATTAATTTCTCTTCTGACAGTCCCTTTATGACTCCTTGTTTTGTCTTCTTTATCACACTAATGTTGTATTTCTGTGTCTTCATCTCATAGGACCTCTTGGATATGATGATAGCAGAGGAGAAAGGACTAAAGATGAAGTTGCTAAAAAGCATTGAAGCTTGTCGAAAAAAACTGGGCAGATTACTTGAGGAGCTTCAGCTTCCTATTTTTGAGGTATGCCTTACTGATGCTGATATAATGGCTGGTTATGTACTGTGGAATGTTTTTGTGCGTCTGGAGTTCAGATTTTTAGTTCTGATCTATTCTGTTCATCAGGAGGAGGATGGTCTGAGCATGCTACAGCTGGAAAAGCAGATTCGTACCCATCTGAATCTGGTGTTGAAACTGAAGGATCAAAGGATGGATGATCTGAAAAATCTGATGAGGCAGGACCAGGAGCTGTGCGATGTTCTGTGTGAGATCCCGTACGTCATTGACCCTGAGCGCGTACCATCCGCTCAGAAGCTGGAGGACTACGGACAGCATATTGTGAAACGCAACCAGGAAAAGGTAAAGTGGATTGGATGCAGTAACAAAATACACCTTAGAAATGAATGTCACAGTTTTACTATCCTATGTATTATGAACAAAACCAGAAATTCATTGTACCAGTATCTTACCAGTGAGGTTGTACTTATCAAAATCTGTCTATTTAGGAGCATCGTCATGCAGAGTTTGTGACCATCAAACGCCAGATCACTGAGTGCATGAAGGATCTTGAGCAAACACCAGAAACTAGTTTTGAGAAGGACGTCGTTTGTGAAGATGAGGAAGCATTCTGTCTTTCAATAGAAAATATCGCTGCCCTCAAAGTGCTACTGAGCCAGGTATACACATGTGCACACACCCCACCACCATAATCACTTGTGGGAATGATCTTCTCCCATATGACTTTTGACTAATTTTAAATAGAGCCTTATTGTATCCCACTCATCAAAGTTTGCTTTGTCCTTGAAATAAACCGTTCACTTTCATGTACACTTTCAAGTCACATTAATCTGTTTAACATCCTGCTATGGTTTTTCACTAGTCCTTAGTCTCCGTTTTGGTTTCAGTGCTTATAATGTCAAACTGAGTGCATTATTTAATAACGTCTGAACTGAGGTATAGTTTGTACTCATTTGACAGCAGGAGACTGAGTATATATGAAAGTAAGGCTACACTGCTTCATACTAAGCTGTGTTTTTGGGTTCTAGTTGGAGAATCAAAAAGCAAAGAATGAAGCACTGTGTGTATCCTACCGTGACCGTATTGGGGAGCTGTGGGAGAGGCTGCAGATCTCCCAGGAAGAGAGAGACCTTCTTGCTGAACACATGATGAACAACAAAAAAATTAACATGGAGGCCGTGAGTATAAACCTACGTCCGTCACACAGCAAATAATGTAATAATGATGGCTCATGTAAGCCATGAGTTATAATTTTCTACTTTAAATGCACAAACCACTTTGCATATGCCAAAATAAACTAGATGCATTCCTGTGAAAAAATGTGAGGTGTGGTTGCTATAAAACTAGTAGTCTCGCGTAGCCAGACCTTCAGACTGACGGCTGAAGGTCTGGAACTCATAGCAGCTTTTTTTTTGGCTATGGCCCGCCCATAAGGCCGTTTGACCGACATGTCAAACAACCAATCACAGTTCGTTTCGTTCAGCGTCACGTTTCGGGGTGTGGAAATCTACAGACCGGTGTGCAACAAGTCAGTCAGCATAGAAAATCAAAAAAGGAGAAGAAAACCAGCAGTAAGTCATTGATCTGTTCGTGCATGTTTAACAACAATGGCGTCTGCATTACCACATCTGATCAAAACCCAGGGTAAATCAGTAGATCACACGTCTGCGATCACAAGTCTGCGATCACACGTCTGTGCTTTGTTTCCCGGCGGACCGAAAATAAACGTGACACTCGCGCCCCCCGGAAATCCGATAAAATTCAACCAATAATATGACGACTTCGACATTCCTGAAGTGTTTCCAGTTAAGTGTGCCATATGCATCAGACGTTTAGCCAACGTTCCGTGGGCGTGATGTCTGAGGCTGAGGCTATAGAACTAGTTTTTGAGGACACTGACGACGGTTTTATGGTCAAAAGTTTGGTTTTAAAAAAATCTGATTGCATCTTGGATTCAAACCTGGGATCTTATGATTTAGTGCCCAGGATTTTATCCGTAAACCAAATCAGTATCTAGATATTTATGGTGAAGGATGGCTGAATGTTGTACTTGAATTAAAAATCATGATATGAATGCAGCTACTCAAACAATAACCTGGGCTTTAGTGTCTGTGTTTTGCTCAGCATATTGTTCCTTATCGGCAACCTTAGTCTTGATGTCAGCGACTCTGTCCAAAAGGAGTTTTGCAGGTGACTTGACCATCAGCGCTTTCTTCATATATATTGCAGAGGTCCCTGTTCAACCTCTCAAAAATCTGAATACATGCACACTGCACTCTATAAACGTTTTGACCGGAATAATTCAATATGGGCTCCGAATAAAAGCAGTGCCCGTTTAATCGCACTGATAAATAAATGATTATTAAATCAGTAATAAAGGATCTTATGTTAGACAACACTTCGACCTTTAAAATGAGTCATTAGTGCACTTTGTAGTGCCATGAAAATGTTCAGTGTTTCAACACTTGACACAGCTGTGATCTTTGTACACGCATGCAAACGGGTAATAGTATAATTGCTGCTTTAAATGCTTTCCCTTTTCTTATGGCCATGTGTACACGCTGTGACCGCTGCCTTTTGTACATGTTTTTTCTCGTTCAGCTGCACTCGGAGCTGGCACGTCTGGAAGAGTTGAAAATGAAGAACATACAAAGTGTGATTGAGACCATCAGAGCTGAAATTGCACTCCTCTGGGAGAAATGCTACTACAGCCTGGACCAGAAACAAGCCTTCACTCCATACTATAGCGGTATGTCAACTCTGTGCTGTCGCTGTGCTTAAGAGTGAGTCCCTTCCGCAGCAAAATATCACAACTAAACATGGAACACGGTCATGCTGTCCTTTGTCTTGCCTTAATTTTATGTAGACCTAGCCTTTGTTCATTTGCATCTAATCCACTTGGTGCAATCTTTTAACACTAGCTGAGCCCCAAATCCCCTGTGCCCTCTGTGTTTCTCTTTCCCCATTGTCATTATTAGTTTTAACTGACTTCAGTGTAAAAGCATTTTTGTATGTTCTTTTTTTTATTAGATGATTTCTCGGAGGAACTTCTGACTATGCATGAGCAAGAGGAACAACTGCTGAAAGAGCTTTATGTGAAGCACCAAGAGCTTTATGAAGGAGTCACCAACTGGCAGAACAACTGGACTCTCTTCCAGGAACTTGAGGTGAGGTCTTGCTTTGCCCTAATCGTTTGCATTCTGCACTGTGACTGTCGTGCATCTCTTAAATGAACTTGATCACATTCCTGTAAATTCAGGATGTTACCTCAGCTATACAATGAGAGATGGATTATTTCTGGTTCAGCAAGAACTAAATTTCTTTCTGCGTTTAGAAAAAGGCCACTGATCCAGCTCGTTTTAACAACCGGGGAGGCAATCTGCTGCGGGAGGAGAAACAGAGGGCAGAGCTGCAGAAAAGTCTGCCCAAGGTCAGTCTGTCGTCACTGTCGCAAATACTAATTTATGCATACCCAAGTCTGCTGTCAAGCACTGAACTGTGTTGATGTGAATTCTAGATACTCTATATTCATATATGATTTGTGTGTAAATGCCTGTTTTGTGTTTCTCATTGCACAGCTAGAGAAGAGTCTAAAAAGCCAGATTGAGCAGTGGGAGGCAGCACAGGGGACGGAGTTCCTGGTCAGAGGGCAGCGCTTCATGCAGTATGTGGAGGAGCAGTGGAACCTGCACCAACTGGAAAAAGAGAGAGAAAAGTTGGAGAGGGTAACTAATGATTACATATGAATAATCATAATACTTCATGGAAAGGCTGAGAAACTCAATGGTAGCAGGTCTATTTAAAACGATTATGATGACAATTAATACAGAGTGGGAGAAGTAGCTAAGAGTAAAAGGCCTATTTGAAAGTGTTATCATACGGATAATTAGGTTTATAAAGAAATGAAGGGAAGGATAAAAGGGAAATCATGACAATAACAGCCACAATATGGGAGCCTGAATTTGTATTTGCTATAGCTTCAAGTCCATTATAAGGAGAAGGTCCAAGTTAGTTTATCATAATGTTTCTCATGTCATGTATCTGTTTTCAGCAAATGAAGAAGAGTAAGCAGACTGAAGAGGATATGCTGTTCGGCACTCTTCGGACACCCTCCAAGAGGAGGTTAGCTGGAACACCCACACCAGGGAAATCACGCAAGGTACCGCAACATCTTCGTGCGCATACTTTGATCCAGATTTTGTTGGTCTTGTAACACTGAACAAATTTTTTCCCCCTTAAGCTTAATTCTACATCTAGTATCGCTGCCTCCACCCCCAATACCACACTCCGCTCCATTTGTTCTTCTCCTTCCTTGAGACTGCCTCCCTCATCCGGCAAGGTATGGTCACAGTTTGGCCGTTGCAATAGTGCAGCTATTGTACTTGACAATTATATATGGTGTCGGACACCATCTATTGAATTTGTACCATTTTTAATAGCCCTTACATATATATATATATCTTTAGAACAGGGCAATGGAACATTTTATAGCAGCGAAAGAAAATGCATCTGTGCTAGCACTTACTAGATCTAAAAAATAAATAAATAAAAAAAAAACTAGTTTTTGATGGACATGGTAGCACCGTTCTGTGTCTTTACACTTGTGCTGATACGGTTTTGGTTTATCTCAGACTGGTCCGTTGTTGCGTACGCCAGTCCATGCTCGAACCCCTCGTGGTCTGGAGAGAAATAAGGAGAACCTATCTCAGCTGAGTGGAGCCTTGCGCGCCGTGACATCCAGCCCACAACGAAACTACTCCATCAGTTCAGTTGCCAGCTCCTACTCTGAGTTTGCGGTAAATACCCTTCTCTGAACTTCATTACTGTTGTCAGCAGCACTCAGTCCAGTCTCATGGAGAGGAAGCGTGTAAAATGAACCCCAATTTTCCTGACTTGCCAGATTTAAGTGATTATAGCCCCTACATAGTGTATAGCACGTGTCTAATGACCCGTCTTTGACCTATTTAGAGAGAAAATGCTGGACTGGGATTAGTTCCCTGCATTGTTTATTCTCAACAGATCCAGAATTTGAGAACCCCTGTGTAGGTACTTAGTGCTCTCGGCTGTCTAACTGTGCATTCTGTTTATAGAGGGATTGTGTCAACCTTGAGTCCACTGCTATCTCCAGGTCTGTATGCGTTATACCATGGGCCGTATTATTAACATCTCCCTTTTACTTATTAGCTTTTTATTCACTTACTTAAAAAAAAAAAAAAATAACCATTAGTACATTCATGCTCTCTAATTCTCTAACCTGAGTAATGGTCACATCTCAGCACATAAGAGCTGTGATGCATGTGTGTATCTTTTGCTTCCTGCTCAAACTTCCTATTTGACTGGACTGTAGGCCGTTGGCTGTTTGGGTTAAAAACACTGCTGTCTACGCTCACCCGCTGTTTCTTCCTCATTCACTTAAGTATTTCAGTGCATGTGTATACAAGAGTCGAGAAGAAGGTGGGTCCTCTGTGTAAATATTGTAATGCTAATTAACATAGTAATTAGGTGAAGGGCTAGTTTTTCTTTCTCTACGTACATAATTTCATGGGGTGGGCAATATGTCCATATCCATCTATGCTGCAGTACATAGCAGTATGCTTTATTACAAGAGAACATAATTGTCATATTTAATTGGATTTAAGGCAGATTTCTTTTAACAACATTGCACTAGTCATGAAAGTACCTTGAAGGTTATTGTCCACCCCTAGATTTAAATATTTGACATCTTGTAGGTGTTAAACTTTTTTTTTTTTTTTTTCCACTACTTCACTACATATATTTACTCCATCAACCTTCATAGATGATGTATCAGCACTGGTTACGATTTACATGTGGCGTGTGTGTAATCTAGTGGGTTTTATTATTTTTTGTTTTTTTCCAGCGAGAACTCTCTCAGGCCTCGAAATCCAGCTGCAGTACTGGAGCTCTGAACTCTACAGTCACACGCTGAGCCCTGGTCCAGGGGAACTGTGGCTCTGACTGTGACCATCTCTACACTGCTTTAATGGAGGAAAAGGTGTTTAACAGAGTATGGAATGTACATTGTTGCACAAAGATGCTTGTGCAAAAACTGTAAATAGTTCTTTCTTTTAAATATGCATCACATTTTAAAACACATGTCTTTCTTGTGATGTCATGTGAACCTCACCAAGATCAGTAGTTTTTATGAAAACTCTTTTGCAATAAACTTATCACTTTTCATGGGACCTTGTACAGTACATGATGGTTTGAAATCCCAAAGATTTGGCTGCTTTATTCATTGTATTTTAATCTTTTCCTGCTACCTTCCTAACACTAGTTATCTGTTCTTAAAATGTTTTAGTTCACACTTGACATGGCTATTGGCAACCTGTAAAATAAATGGTTTCGCTCAGCACTGTTTCCAGCGGATGTATTAAAGGGATCACATTAGCGGCATGTCTCAGTGTTGGTGTTACGGCTGGAAGAGTAAAGGTATTCAGAAGAGACTTTTTTTGTTTGTGTCTTGAAATGCTCTTGTTATTGCAAGGTAATGGATTAGAATGCCACAGACCTCTGGTCAGTGTGTTTATGCTGTTGGCAGTCCACATGACTGGAGTGCTCAATTATGTCACAGAAACAGCAGTTTAACAGTTTGGGGAATTTTCTTAGATCAGGATTCATAATGTGGACAAAAGTTTTGGGACACGCCTTAATTACTAAATTCAGGTGGCCACTTTCTCATAAAGGCTGTTCTTCATGCTTCAGTAGACAAATATTTTTTGGAGAACACCAAGCTTCTAATGTTGTGGACACAGTTTGGGGGAGGTTGCTGTGCACAAAGCAAACTTCCATGAAGAACTTGACTGGCCCAAACAGACCTGACCTCAACCCCATCCAACACCTTCAGAATGAACTGGAACGGCCTTCTCGTCCAACACCAGTGCCTGATAGAATGAAAGGGCACAAGTTTTCCCACAGAAATACTCTATTAAAGTCTTTGTATTTGAATGCAATGTCATTGGGGTAATGACCTGGTGTCCCAAAACTTCTTTCCATGTAGTGTAAGTAAAACATGAGAATACTGGGTGTCTCCCGAAATCCAGGAACACGGAGAATCTATGGGACGTAACACAGCAGTCATCACACGGTCTGTGTTACCACATTACATAGAAGCCCGTGTGGAGCTGTGCTGAGGGGCGTGGTCATGTTTAATCGTCAGTCTACTGAAGCAGTAAAAATGAACAGAAACTCCATCGTGTGATAAAATAAATGGTACGTGCATTTAAAAGAAGGAAATACTGAGGCAGTATGGGACCATGCTGACCTCGGGGGATCTCCAGGACTCTCCCAGGGAGGGAGAGAAGCTGTGTGTGTGAGAGAGAGAGGAGCTGTGTGGTGGAGCGCTGGAAGTTGCATTGCAGGGGTGGGACTCTGCATTCTCTCTCTCTCTCTCTCTCTCTCTCTCTCTCTCTCTCTCTCTCTCTCTCTCTCTCTCTGCCTCTGTGTTCTAATCGTCTCTCCCGGTCAGTAGTGTTTGTGTGCAGTATGTCCCCGTGATGCTGGTGCTGAGTCTGTCCTCGTGTTGATGGAGAGAGGTTCGTGAGGGCTGCAGGAGGGAGAGCGGACTTCCCCCTCTTCGTTGCACCAAAAAAACTCCTCCAAGGTAAGATCGCCATCACCTCCTCCAGTACCAGAGGGTCCAGCCGAGCCCGAGCCGGGACTGCTCAGAGTGGTCCTGCTGCACTCCAGCTACCGGGGGGCTCAACTCCGAGAGTGCTGCAGCTTAATTAACTCTGAGGTACTGAGGCTGATCTGCATGTATGAAGCCTGTGTGACTTTAAGTTAAATAATATTTGCACATATTCCACACATGGCTCATCAGAAGCGGCCGGAGTATAATATGCACTTAAATGTGTGTGCCGTAAATGCGCACATAACTGGGCGTTTTACTATTAACACTGATTACAGCACACGAACCCAGCTATATATATATATATACACACACACACACACACACATTCATGGCTGGTCAGTAAATTGGCCAGTGAAGCCTTGAAAAGTACAATAAAACAACAAAAAACTGCAGAATCCATGACTTACTATTTTTCTTATGGAGAAGTGACGTCCTACTTGAGATGTGCCAGTAAGGCTCTTCCCTGTTACGCAAGCCTGAGCTGTACCTGCTGTGTTGATATCCGGCCTTAGTCTGTGTGAGGAGGTGTTGAAGGGGGTATTTGTGCTGCTGCACACTTTTTAATAACCCATTTCTCCCTTGATGACAGAAACGCACTACTGCTCGCAAGGTTGTCATGGTCACCACCATGCTGCAGCCCCTCTGCTCTCTGCCCAGTGCTTTATTATTGTTGTGGTGGTGGTGCTGGGGGAAGGGGTGGTGGGTCTTCAGCCAAAGCATTCATTATTTAACACCTACACCCCGTTAACCCTCACTCTTATGCTGTTTTATGATCATAGGCAATATTAGATGGTTAGATACAACCCAGTACCTGTGTGTGAGCTCCACCCTGTTTGTTCCACTCACGGTGAAACAAGCACACACAGACTGTGCTGCTATTTTTATGTCTGTGATTGATCTGGGTGGTGATTCACTGTGAGTGGGAGCTTCCGCTGAAGTTTTCTTCTCTGAGCATCATTTCTGAGCTTGGTAGGGTGTGTGAAAAAGTGTGTATGTGTGTTTGTGTAGGTGTGTGTGTATGTGCAGTTGTTTTTAAGCATTTTCAGTACAGAATTTTGTTGAGTTTGTAGAAAAAGCAGAGAAAAACATCCAAATAGAATTGCCTTGACTTGAAAAAACTAAAAAACAACAAATGGTTATTGTTAGGGTT
>JBBIGB010000129.1:14170111-14183125 GCA_037577075.1 Alestopetersius hilgendorfi
AAAGTGGCGTTTTAAAAGAGATTTAAAATCAGAAACAGAAGAAGCCTGTCTGATGTGCAAAGGCAACCCATTCCAAACTCTTCACTTATTTAAGAGTTCTGCTTTATTACAACTGCAGTAGGTAATATATACAGTGTCTACATTTGAAGACATGCATGATTTCAAAGCAAACGGTTGAATAACTCTGCTCTAATTAGTTAACATCACTGTCAGTTACATTTCTTTTCAGGCTCTGAGCCATGATGTGGCTTTGGCAAATTCACTACCGTCAGGTCACTACTGTCAGTATTTTATTGTAATTTAACTGTAGCACCGTATATTAGAGTCAAAACCAAAATCTGAGACTTAAGCTTAAAGAAGAACATGAATATGAGCTTAAGATGCGGAATTTCAGCTTCAGTTTGGGAATATTTACTCTATGTGTGTCCACTACAATGATTTTATCATCATCAGAAAAACAGCAAAAACATTAGATGTGGTATAATCTTTAAAAGAAATCAATACACTCTGAAACAACAATAGACCTCTGAAAAAGCTCAGAAAACACTTCTGGTGGAATACACAGATGAAGAGAACCCCCTTCACAATGTTTGGCCAGAAGGATGTAGGTGTTTCCGTGTCATTGTCAACTATCAAGAGAAGATGTTACCAGAATTGTTGCCACAAAACATCAGGAAAACCATGTACACTTCTGGAACAACATCCTGCAGACAGATGAAACAAAGATCAACTTCAGCTTCAGAATTCTGGAAAGAGAAGAGTATAGACTAAGACAGGAACTGTGCTTGGACATGAATGGTTAGCAGTGAAACATCAGTATTTACTGAGGTGACTTGAAATTTAATGAAATTGAATATATCAATTATCTGTTCAGTTTCACTCAAATACTTCGGAGCAGAGTCTATTGCAAAAGCAACTTTGTAAAAGTAGACTGCAGTGGTCAAATCATTCAATTGATCTCAGTCTAAGCAAACGTGCATTACACTTGCTGAAGCAATTCACGTCCGCCCTAAGAATATTTGCTCTACGGACTAGACAGAGCATCACAAGGGAAGAAATACATCTAGTGAAGAATATTAAACTGCATTAAATACAGTAAACATTTAAAAATCAATTTGATTGTTAGTTGATTAAGTTAGATAATCGACGGGGGTGTGGGGGGGAGGGTTCTAGGGGTAGGATACTTGCCTCTGGACCAAGAGGTCATGGGTTCGAATCCTACCTTCAGCACCACTCCTGGGTCCCTGAGCAAGACCCTTAACCCTAAGTTGTTCCAGGGAGACTGCCCTCTGTAGGTAGGGAATGGAAGTCGCTTTGGATAAAAGCATCTGATAAATGCCAGAATGTAAACGATGTATGATTGTATACACCGAAACATTGTGATAAAATTGTGCAAAAAGGTGATGCTGTGCGTTGTGGCGATGTGGCAGGACATGAGGATGGACATTCTGCACGTTCATGTTCCACCCCATATACCTCAAGCCTCCCAGCTTTACTGTTGTTAGGTACGCAACAATATCATTGCAGTCTTCATAATCCTACATGAAAATTAGTTTGAAGTGTTGTTAATTAAATTGAATCATTACACCCCTAATTGTTAGTCTATCCCTTTGCTTTTGAGGCTGTAAAAATGAAGGAAAATAGTTGTAATTTTTACAGCACTGGATGAAAGTGCGCTTAAATGAAATCTTAAAGTCTGCACTTTGAACTCATACTTCTGTTCATTAATTTAAAACCCTGCAGAACCAAAACAGCAACAACTTTGTCAGCATCCAAATATCTGTAGTATTGGCTATATTTTAATGTAGCTATCCTTCATCTTCAGGAAAAAAATAACCATTAGCAAGTCAGTAATTCTGTATGCAGTTTGAATAATTTATTTATGAGTTCTTTAATCAGCATTTTACTGTAACAACATTCAGGGCAGCTATGTGTAACTAAGCTAAGCAACTCTTTATTCTAGTGATGCAGCTCAAAATGTCACTTTTATACTACTTTTACCTTTTATTTAATTATATATTCAGATAATTCCACAGATGATAAGATTTAGTTATATTTGCTTAAAATATCTATCAAACACTCTGCTGCCTTGAAAAATAAATAAAAGGCTTAAATTGTGTTACATTAATCCAAAGAGATGGTATTTGTCTTTTTAGCGCATTGCCCTTCAAATTGAGCCCTGCATATCACTCTCAGAAATATGATTATGAAGTATAAAGCCACTCTAGGGCTGCAGAGATTAGTCACTTAGTTTTTAAGAAAATGTGTGGATTCCAGGCCTTCAGGACCGAACATCCACACAGTAATGTTCATGTAATACATGTGATGGCCACTGCATCAGATTACAGTACCCTGCAGGAGGTGTTGGGGCAGTATAGTTTATATTGTTTAGCTGCACTGTAAAAGAAACTACTGATCACTCAGACGAATGATGCTGGTGCTGTAATGGGGTAAAGGAAACTGCAGAAAGCATGATTTTTGGATCTGCAAACATTAGAAGGCATAATCTGATGAATTAAAAAATATAACTGAACACAAACCATAATCCTACACTGCAGCCTTAAGTGGCATCACAAGGAGCTTCAGTAATCTGTCACCTGAACATCAGTCACTAGAGTTTCTCAGTGCTGATGAGCAGCAGTGGCTCTGTATTACAGCTACACAGAGAGGATCATAATGCAGTCCAAATGGCCCTCATTCAGCTAGCAGTGCTGAGGGAGGAGGGGGGGCAAGAAAGAGATGACATCAGCATTTCTGCTCAGCCTGGCCCCAGAGCCAAAGGAGCCGTCATTCTCCTCATCTCTGCTCTTAGTGCATAAATATGGATGAGAGCCTATCCCAGCATGTAAAAACCCTCCAAACGGAAAAAAAACCCCGTCTATCTGCTTGGAGGCTGATGAAATACAGATATAAACTCTATCTTGGAATTCACCACCACTAAAACAGAACAGTGCAGATCCAATCTCACCCAGTTTGACCACTCAAATGTGACACTGTCCGTCACACTGTTTTGTATCATAAATGGCCAGTTTAAGATTCCACAAACCAAGCATCATTTCTACATTCTCAGTTAGTAAGAGCAATTACTTAACTGTGCCTATATTCCGAATATATATATGAAATGTAGTGAAGCTCTTATTTGGAAATACATAAAACAGTTTATCCAAAGTGCCTGGATTTTCTGATCACATTTTTAAGCTTTTTGTGATAGTGATGTGCTGTACATTTATACTGTCTATTAATACTAGTGGTATCGGATACTGGCATTTTGCACTCAATGGGTGTGACAGATATTTGATGTCTCACACCATTGAATCTTACAAATAAAATTGGACTGAATATTTTTTTAATTCAAACATAGTGGAATGTGTAGCACTGTTGCCTCACGTCTCCGTTGGCTGGTGCACGTGCTCAGGTTGAGTACCTCGCCTCGCGCCCGTAGACCCTGGGCTAGGCTCTGGATTCCTGTGACTCTAAGGAATAAGCAGTTACAGAAAATGAATGAATGTTGAAGGACAAAGATGCTCATAGTTGCACGGGGTTGAGGAATCAAGCAGTAGCTCTGATGGCTCCTCTTCTTCTGCTATGTATAATCAGATCAACACATAACTGTGTTAAATTGTCTGGCGGGGAATTAGAATTTCTAAGGCTGGACATTTCACACTTTTTGCTCTAATTTGGAATTATTTGAAGTTCACTTCCACTTGTGTTTGGAAAACTGAGCTTCCTCTTTATGCAGGTCACACAGGGGGGTGTCCTGGCTTTGTGAAGATATTTGATGATGTTGGCATTCCTCCAATCATTTCCACTCTGAGATTCCTAATCATGCTGTAAGGGCTATGATAGTTGAATCAGGCAACTGGGCCAGTAGTGACGCTTCCACTTGGCAGTTCTCAGCCTGAGCAGGTGGTCAGTGTTTATAGGCGTGACTCTAGTCGGTGACTGTGTGGAGAAGGTTAGCTGGCTGAAGGCCCGTTCAGCCATGGTGCTGTTCTAAAGAGCCGAGAGCAGCACTGCTGCCTTTTCCTTCACTGACACAAAACTGAATCTGATTAAAGTGCTTTCAATCTCTTTTTAATCTGTGATTACCCATAAACCTATTTTCTTTGGAAAACACTGTGCTAACAAAAGGCCTAGATTTTTTTTTTTTAATAGGAGAGCTTTAGTGATAAATTGTACACAATTATTATATACTGTATGTTGTTAGAATACTCAGATTTGAAAATACTGTGCTTATAAACATAACACTGAATACCATATAAGCTTACATTTAGAAATTTGTTTACTGCTTACTGATGGTGACTAAATGTAGAAATGTAGCAGCCGTCTGTGCACCTATAATGTATGTTTTGTGAATTTTTTTGTGAATTTTCAGTCATTGTTGCTTGCATTTCCTTTGACCTAAATTTAAAAGCACCACTGTCACTTTAAATATTTTAAGTAATTGTATGTCAGCTCTTCTTAGCATCCTTACTGCTGTGGCTAAATGATGTTTTCTGATGCACCACTGACTTCTGCAGATTCAGAGCAACGCCTTCACCGTGGTTTTTGATGAACGCTTCTCAGTCCCGTTTGATGCGGCCGGCCTGGAGGACAACAGCCTGCGCTTTGCTGCATTTGGGATGGATTCGGATGAAAGGAATATCAGCGCAGGAGTGGCTGAACTTAAGCTGTCTGATCTGGATCTGTCCATCCGGCCCTTCAACGCCTGGCTCTACCTGCAGGACATGAACAAGGTTCTGATCAAGCGCCTAAGCGTTTGATCCACTTTTTTCTGAAGGACAGTTATTTATATCCGGTATAAGAATCCAAAGGGCTTACTGACACACAGCTACCCTAGAAAAACACTCCATGAGCTGAAACTGGTAACTGTATGGCATCTGGATCAAAAGCAGTCAATGGAAAGGACCCAGAACAAGCTATGCACTGATTAGTAGTTGTGTTTAACAGTATAATGTTGGTTGTATACTTCATTGAGTACAAATTATGTGATATTTGTACTCAAACCACTGTTGTGTTTTTACTTCGAAATGAAGTGTACAGCCAACATTATACGCTCATATGGTAATAATCATTAAGACAAAGCTGTTGAGGAATGGAAAATAAGATAGACACTAGACATGTGTGAACTATGGACCCACCGTCATAGAAATACTCATATAAACATAACACACAACAGCTATATTGTGTATATATACTTATAGGCTGTGTTGTTTGTTTCAGTCTGGATTAGCAATGATAACAGCTAATCAAACAGTCTCTGTTGAAATTTGAACTCAGTTAAAGGCCAATTGCTTTATCTTGATCTGGGAAATTGTGCCTAAGGTCCCATCAATAACTGCAGTCAGTGCAGCGGAGCGGTTATTGTGCCCTCACTAACTATTTTACAAATACATTATTCATCAGTTCATTCTTCAGGTCAGTTAACTGCTTAGGGCTGATTCCTAACTATAACACAGCAGTGGTGTTTTGATGTGTCGGTTTTTATTGTAAGTGACCAGGCTGTTTACTGTTCATGCAGGCTGTGGATGCTGTTGGGGAGGTTCTGCTCTCTCTCAGCTACCTGCCCACTGCTGAGCGTCTCACTGTGGTTGTGGCTAAAGCGAAGAACCTGGTCTGGACCAATGGCAAAACAACTGCAGGTCAGTAAAGCTGCACAAACCTGTTTTGCAGTTTAGTTTAAACGAAACTTTCCCTTCCCTTTCTGTCCTGCTCTCTGACCTGCCATTACTGTCTGACTGGCACTCTGTCTTTGAACAGATCCATTTGTGAAGGTTTACCTCCTCCAAGACGGCAGGAAAATCAGTAAGAAGAAAACCTCCATAAAGAGAGACGACACTAACCCGATCTTCAACGAGGCTATGATTTTCTCTGTGCCTGCTATTGTGCTTCAGGTAATATAAACATTCAAAGCAAAAACAAACTGAAGAAACAAACAAAAAAGCAGATTATCCATTATACAACACGGTGTCACTCCAAAAGAGATATCAGGGGCAGTATGAGGCAGCAGAAATTAAGCCCAGTTGTTGCAGTTAAATGCTTGATCTGACCAGAGTACAAAGGCAAACAAACTGCACACCTTGGCAACTTAGCCTTCTTTCTCTGGCAGGTGCTAATGAATGCAAACATGTGTTCAGTGCACCTTTCTGGAATACAAAGAATTGTTTGCATCCAGCTTTCTGATGACAACTGAATAATTCTAGTAGCAAAATTCTTATTTATTCAGTAACTCATGTGATTAGAATTTGAACTGTTTCAGCAGTACTTGCATTACTGTAACTTGGTACTTTATATTACGCCCTCTGCTGGTGACTGGTTATAAACTATATCATTTCATATTACAGTTCGTTACAGTGTTTCTTGCGGTCCCACTCTGGGATCGGAGCCTCCCTGCATGCTGTGGGTGCTCTCTGTCATGTCTGAGATGTGTAATGCATGTGTTCTGTGTGCAGGACCTGTCTCTGAGAGTGACGGTGGCTGAGAACACAAGCGATGGCCGTGGGGAGAACGTTGGTCATGTGATCATCGGGCCTGAAGCCAGCGGGATGGGCATCACTCACTGGAACCAGATGCTGGCGACGCTGCGGAAACCCGTCTCCATGTGGCACCCGCTCCGGAGGACCTAACCTGACCTGCGCCGGCCTGCATGGTGCCTACTGTCTCAGCGACCCGACCTGAAAGACTCTTAAAAGACCAAGAGAGTGTCTTTTTTTTTTCAGGAAACTAAGTATTGTCTTTTTAAAGCAGAGGTACAGTCAGAGCCACAAAGCAGATCTGTCCTTGTAAGAGTAAAACTGAAACTCTGCTTTAAATCCCAGGTCCTTTTATCCAGGTTAAACAGTCTTCATTTGTAGCAGTTATAACAGGGTGGCTGACCTGAATAAGAAGACTGGAAAGCCAACACCACATTGTGCTCATTTGTTCAGTTATGCAGTTGTGTCATGAATTACAGTAGCTACACTTTCTATTCGAGTAATGGTTATTATTAATGTTATTACTATTATTACTTATTCTACTGTTATTCAGACTTTTGTTTTTATATTCAGTAAATAGCAATAGAACAGTGTGTGTGTTGAACAGACCTTCCTCCTCTCTTCCTCCCTGAGTGTGCAGTAGTTCAATCAGAGTGATAATCGCCATCGCTTCCACACCTCCTTCCTGCAGAGTAATGGCAGTGGAGAGAGACACTGGGGTTTTGGTGCTGTTGGGATGCTCAGCATTGTAATATAGTTGATGTTTTATTTTCCGCACTCTACACGTACCTTGTGTTTGCCTGCATTTCAACCTTTTGAGGTCTCTGAATTTAGAGTTAGGATTTCTTCCAGTCATTCTTGATACATACGAAGGCTTCGTTTAGTTCACCTTCGCCTCTTCAACTCAACTACCACGAGTACTTATGGCAATAAAATGTCCCTCCTTCAACAAAAATTCAGTTAACACATTCATATTCTGCCAAAAAAGCAAAAGATTTCCATCAAGTCACCGGTGAGGTTTCTTTTTAAAAGAAAAAAATCACAGAAAAAAAACTAGATGTGTGTTTTCTTACTGTAGCCTACTTGATAGCCTGTATTAAATATCTCAGTGCAGAGGTCTGTTTCATAACTAACTACATTTTACACAACACACAGCTTCAGCCTGTGCCAAACTCACCACTAGAGAAGCAATATTTTCATTTAGGCTTCAGACTACATTTAATGTTTGTGACACTTGACGAGGTTAAAAGTGAAAAAAAAAAAACATTTTACAGTGCATGACAATGTTATGGATATGGCATTCTGATGTTCAAATATAAGACTCTTTAAATAAATAAATGCCTGATATTGTTTTTTCTGCTTTGAAAATTGCTATATAACTCATACACCACCAGAAAAAAACAGCAAAGCATGTGTCATTGCACAACTAGTATACATGCTGGCAGAAATGCATCACTTTATGTCCCGCAAAAAATCTGATAATTATAATGAATGATGGTTTTAAAAAAAATCTGATGCTGCAAAGTGTTTCTGACATGTGTCCTACTGGGTAACAGGAGTACGAACTTGTAAGGTAAAACAAATCATTACTGTGCATCTGTTGTGCCTTAATAAGGTTCATTCTAGAGCAATGGTTTTTAACCTGCAGGCCACACATTTTCAGAGCTATTGGTTGGAACTCCTCCAAAGAATTAACGTTGGGCATGGTGCTATTGCTACTCCTATTTCTATACATACACTAGATAGACAATATTTTTGGGACACCAACAGGAACTTTAATGCCATTGTATTCAAATGCATAAACTTTTATATAGAGTTGGGCCCCCTTTGCAGCTATAACAGCCTCCACTCCTTCCACAAGGTGTCTGTGGGAATTTGTGCTCATTCATTCTGTTGCAGTTATGAGGCGTGACACTGATGTTGGATGAGAAGGCCTGGCTCGCAATCTCTGTTCCATTTCATCCCAAAAGTGTTGGAAGGGGTTGAGGTCTTGTTTGGTGCACTATGGCACACTCATGCTCGAATAGAAAAAGGCGTTCCCCAAACTGTCCACAAGGTTGGCATTGTCCAAATTGTCTTGGTACGTTGAAGCATTAAGATTGCTCTTCACTGGAAGTAAGAGGCCACATTAATTGGAGTCCCATAACTATTTATACATATGAGGCCATTGTACATAATCATAGTCGACACAGTTGTTTGTGACAGACAGGTCGGTGTGTCCAGTGACCAATAGGATTGCGGGTTTGGAGCACGGGGGCGGAGCCTGTTGAAGTTCAGTGACCAAAGCTCTCAGAGCTACTCTCATCCAACTGCAGTCAGGCTGAACTGTGTGCACTGAAACAGTAGCCAGGATGGCGGATAACAGGGATAAAGCCACGGACCAGATGAAATCATGGAAAGATAATAGAGGGTCTCAGGTTTGCATGTGTATTTCTTATGTTTTGTGTTCATTATTGCTTTGCATGGCCAGTTAGCTCTCTAGCTAAAGCGCTAGCTGCGTAGATGCTAACTGAGGCAAAGGTCGAGCAGAGAGCTCAGAATTTAAACTCTGTTTATTGTTTCTTTTACGTTTGTCTTTTTGTGTCATAATCAAGCTCTAGTTGGTGTAGGATTAGGAGACGGGGCCAGGGTTTGTTGTGCAGGTGTTGTAATAGCTAATTCACAACTCCTGCTCTCTTTTAGCTACAAAAACATCTGCTCGCAGCTAACTTGGGCAAAAATAATGACACAAATAGCTTCTTATGTCTCCAGAATGCGTCAACTTTGAACCTTGATTGTAAAACCCCAATCCAGACGTGCATAGGTGTGCATTGCAACACCTCTTGTGTTATCCACACACCCCAGATGTTTTGGGATTTTCCTACATATAAGTTCAAGTTTATTTATAGAGCACTGAAAGCTCATTCAGTGTGCTTTACAGATAGAATGTGAAATAGAAAAATATAACGGAATAGATAAAAAAAATACATAAAAGAGAATAGAATGTGCTGTAGAAGTGCAAATATTTAAAGGAAAGAAGAGTAATGCAGTTTTAGCTGCTACAGGTGATATAACAGGTAACTTAAGTTAATATGAGCTCCAGTGTAGTTTTGACGAGATGTGGCCCACGGTACTTAGGCTCTCGTTTCCCTTAGTGGGCTCTCCCGCCTCCTTCCAATGACGGGATTGGCCCAAAAAAAGTCAGACAACAGAGAACCAACCAGACCACAGCCGCTTTATTCACCCACAGAGCGAAGTGCTACTTCACTGCTGTTGATTTTTAACAGGACCCTTGAACAGGCTGCTTATGTAACTACTGCTGACCAAGGACGGTCAGAGAATAATGGGGCAAAGGCCTATAATTAGGCCAGGCCAACTTAGGTCAGTTTGTTTTATGGAAACTACACTGAAAAAATATTATTTCAGTCATTAATGGATCTGTCATTCTTTGTATTAATTCTTACACTACCATGTTACCATGATACTACAAATGTGTCTCAAAACAAACTCATGCCATCAGAACACTAGTACTCTTGCAGCACGAATGCATGGTGTTTCTTGGGCGCTTGTGCAGTGACCAAGTCTACTATTTCATGTAAATCAAAGTTATCTTCCTTTTGTTAGAAAAAAAAATCTCCTAGGAAAATTTTACAAAAGGGGATGGTTTATCTGTGCTCTACAGGAAAAATTATGAGCTAGAAGCAAAAAACTTTATACTTAAACACAGTATTGGGCCTTTATCAGTCAAGGGAGGACTTCAGCTGTGATTGGCACAGTCTGCAATGTGTTTTTTTTTTTGTTTTTTTTTTTAAATGATCAATTATGTCATTTATTATTGTGTTTGGTCAGTTTAACAGTTCTCGCATATGCAGGCATTTACAATCTGACATTTAAAAATGCTGAGTCTGAGAAAGGAATTTAAAAATGAATTGTGTTGTGTGAATTTTGTATTCAAACAAAAAATGATTTGGTGCAGATGGATAGTTACTGTGCTCATTATCTGAAGAAATCTGAAGAAACTACTGTTTATGATTGTAAAACTTGCCTAAAGTGTATATTGTATTGTTTGTGCTGCATTGTATTGTTTGCTCAGCTTAATGGTCTTGAAGCAGCAAACGGTTCTAATTGTGAGCTTTAATAGTAACTTTTTTTTTTTTTACTGATATTTCAAGAATTAGGTGTGTAGAACACATTAACTAGGTACACACAGAACTCTTGACTCTTTTCTTTTCTCAGCGAGCAGATATTCTGACCACGGGAGCTGGTGTCCCGGTAGGTGATAAGCTCAATCTTCAGACGGCAGGGCCGCGGGGACCTCTTCTGGTACAGGATGTCGTCTTTACGGACGAGATGGCTCACTTCGACCGGGAGCGCATTCCTGAGAGAGTGGTGCATGCTAAAGGAGCAGGTCTGTCATAATTAACACACATTTAAGAGCTGATCAACAGGTCCATTTTTGCTGCATGTAAGATTCTTTGGCATTGCTCTGTAAATCTTGAGGGATGTAAATAAAAGCCCTAATGTGATTCAAGTAGATAATTTGCAGTGATTTATGGTGTATGTTTCAGAAAATAAGATTAATGCTCTCCTCCCTTCTCCATAGGTGCATTTGGCTACTTTGAGGTGACCCATGACATCACACGCTACTGCAAGGCCAAGGTGTTTGAACATGTTGGCAAAACGACCCCCATCGCTGTGCGCTTCTCTACTGTGGGTAAGACACTGTTTTGTTTCTGCTCTCCCATGACTTCTGGTCTCCCTGTACAAATTATGGTCTAAATAAGTAGGAACAAACAGGTAAGATATAATTGTTGCATAACTGTTTGCTAGCTAGAGCTCAGTGCTTGGATGCCAAATCTGCAGGAGTTTGGACTCTGTGTATTGCCTGTTTTTTGGTGGAAAGTAGAATTGCAGAGTAATGCTGGCATAACGGATGCCTTGACAGTCGCCCCATTGGAATAAAGCCAAAGAGAACTTGTGTAAAAGCCTGTGGGGGAGTGTTTCGTGAGCCTCAATGCAAAGAGGCAGTCTGCAGAAGTTGGCAAACTGTTTTAGGCAGTCAGCATTTTTATATATTTATAACATATTTGCTGGAATATATTCAGCTTTGTGTGTGTGTGTGTGTGTGTGTGTGTTTTCTTACATTCGACTTTCTTGCTAAACCAGTGAAAGCAGCTAAAGTATAACTCCATAAAAAGCAAATATTTCAGATTTAAGGTGGTTGTTATTATTATTATTATTATTATTATTATTTAATGAAAGCTTTTTTTTTAAGATTATATTTGAAGTTATGACTAGGTGTAAGAATATCCTTATTGCATATAGATACTTTCATAAACATATGACATCTGTTTGATTCCCTATATTGACAAAAAATGTATAAACCTTGTGTTTGTGCAGCTGGTGAGGCTGGCTCATCTGATACCGTGCGGGATCCTCGAGGTTTCGCTGTTAAGTTCTACACTGACGAAGGCAACTGGGACCTGACTGGTAACAACACCCCTATCTTCTTCATCAGAGATGCGATGCTGGTAAGGGGGGCCTACAGAGTCTGTTGAGAGAATGCACAGAGAAAGTGATGTTCTAGACTAGAAACCAGTTTTCTTATAGCATGAAGAGTCTGGATGTATTTGGGGTTCATCAATGTCTGTGTCTCTTCAGTTCCCGTCCTTCATCCACTCTCAGAAGAGGAATCCTCAGACTCATCTGAAGGATCCTGACATGGTGTGGGACTTTTGGGGCTTGCGTCCAGAATCTCTGCATCAGGTGTAGTGTCTCCTCTAGAAGAATATTGTGGGTCGCACTGTTGTGTTTTTTAAAAATTTTTTTTTTTTTTTTTTTGGGAGATTGCCAAAACTAAATGTGGTTCCAGTTGGTTTGTTGGAAGCCTTTTTCCCCATATTCATTTAATCAGGCATAACAGAAATTAAAATACCTAAAACCTCTGTGAATAAGTAAAAATAAACAGGACACTGAGAAGAGTGTGATAGTTTTTGTAAGATGTTGGAGGTTAGCACACTGTTCACATGGATTAAAGTTCTCCGTCGCTATGACGGATTTCCGTCAACTGAGGGCACTAAAGGTTAATAATGAGATTGATGCAGATCCGAAGGGGATGAAATGGGGAACGAGGCGTTGAGCTGAACACGCTTCGGTAGACAAAGTTCTGGAAAGGCTGTCTTTTTCTCTGGTTTAATTATGATTTAATTATTTTTCCTAAAAATAAACATTATGGTTTCGGCAGTTCTCTTAAACACTGACTGCTGCGGAGTAGCTACTGCTTGCGAGCTGTTTCTCGACACTCGACGAAGCTCGATATTCAGGACAGTGGCTCCGGTGTTGCGAGTGCTGCGAAAGCTTGTGCTCCATTAAAAATAAATAAACAGCAGTAGTTTTGGAGTCTGTTATCTTGCTGTTAAAAGAGGAATGGCAGTGGGAAGTAGTGATTTGTCGTTCACAATCTTTTAAGTATGTTCACCTATAATTAGGGATGCACCGATCGATCGGCCACCGATCGAAATCGGCCGATTTTTGGCCTGATCGGCCTGATCGGTGATCGGCC
>JBBIGB010000129.1:14209482-14225497 GCA_037577075.1 Alestopetersius hilgendorfi
TGCACAGTTTGTGTTAGTCTTTCATTAGTCACTTTTGTCTCAGTATTTTGGTTGGTGGGCTATACTGTTCAGTACACGCCCCAAACATCTGCTGTGCAGAGAATGATCCACCACACAAATAGCAACTTCTCTCTGGTGCTTCTGTCTGATCAGTGTCGAATGCTGTAAAAGGGGCTAACGGATTAGCCTGAAAACAATAAAATGCACCTGTATGGAAAATAGCTGATTAAATGGACAATGTGTTTACATTACATAATAAATCAGTTTGTATGGAACTGTAAACAGGGAGTTCAGACGATCTCCGATACAAATTTGTTTGTTTACAGGTGTCTGGGCAGCACTCACCAATGCCATAAGTGACCTTAATTGGCTCAGTCTTGCACAGCATGGCCACCCCACTGTAGCCCTCTTTATCTTCAGAACCTGCCCAGTACTTATGTGGAAACTCAGGCATGGAAGTGATGTCTGCTGGGAGGGCTTTCTCAGCACACTTAGTTTCCTGGAGACAGAGCACATCCGGAGCCTCCTGCCGCACCCACTGTAGGGAAAATGATCTGCATTTAGAATCCATCGTCACTCAGTGACCGGGAACAGTGTGGATTAAGGAATATGATGTGAAAAAGAACTGCATTACAGCATGCATCAGTACGGTACTCTGCCAGAGCCAAATGAGCAAATAATAATACAGAATATCGATAATACCTTAATTTTAAATGAGCAATTATTGATCTTCCTGATTAAACTCACATCAAGGCCTTTCTTCTTCACCCAGGCCCGGAGGCCATCCACGTTCCAGGAGGTTATCTTCATGTTGGCTTCTCGGCCATCTTTGCTGGTCAGCTTATCTGGAGGATCTTCATACAAAATTGGGGCCTCTGGTTCCTTTGCTTTCTTCCCCTTTTTTGCTGCTGGTTCTACAGTTTGTAAAGGGAGGGTGCTATTATGGCTTACAACTGATTAGATAGAGAAAATGCACTAACAAAGCAAGCATGTGTCCAGGACTGCTTACCTGCTCCACCGTCGTTTTCTGCAGAAGCCTCGTTTTTCTTGGCCCTCTTGGACATTTCTCTGCTCGCTCTGAGGCTGCACACTCCCCGCACACACACACTCACACGAGCACCTGAACAGAAACAGGTCAGCACTGCTTACACAACTGCACACAACTTTAATTCAACCCGCACTGAGCTACAGTTAGGACGGCGAGGGTAAAAGATAAGACGCTGTTTTTGGTTTTAGTCAGTTTGTGTTAAATGTGACGCGCTGAAGCGACAGAGAATTCATCCCAGAGACAAAAACACTTCAGTGTTCAGCTTTGCTGTCTGAGCTCACGGGTTCAAACTGAATGAATGAATGATCGAGCACAACACGAAGGCTCCCCGAACACACAATGTTACTAAGAATTAGCTTTCAATTGCAAAAACTAAGAAAAGGGAATGCTATATACCTAGCAGCTCCACAGTAAAGAGCTGATTGTGTTTCTGTCCTACGGCTCCGGGACAAAGACCGAACTGCACATGTTCCCCACACAGCTGACCCAACACTGCCTGAACACATTAACTCTGCCAACACAACACGACGCAGAACCTGGGTGCATATTCGGAAATCTGGATTGTTTCTGATAAACCCGAATAGGTGTTAGATGATACGCGCTTCAGCATTTTATGTTTCCCTTTTCAACATTTTGTGTGGGCAAGGAGGAGGACAGCTATTTGAATGTTGTCATGGTCCTCTCCCACGAGTCCACAGCTGGAAGCGAAGAGTGAAACGGGTGAGTTTAGACATTTGTAGTATTATTATTTTAACATGTAGCTGTATTTATTATGTGATGAGACACGTTTGGTCTGCTTGGTGCAGAAAACAGTGGTTTTGTTCATCTTGACAGCTAATTTCTGAGTATTTCTGACTTTATATTATATAACTTATTTACAATAGATTCACTGTTGATGTGTAAAGTGATCTGTGAATTGATGTAAAGTGGTCTTTTATGTCACCAAAGGTGTTTTCTCGTTATGTTCTTGGCGGCGGCTGTAGTAGTACCTTCACAGATAAGTAACTGGATGAAGATAAATCATGGCGATCTGAGGCTGGGGATCAGGACACGTATTTAACGATACTGGCAATGAATTAACCAAGCCTTAATGCAGCTGGAGGCTGAAATGCTAACAGATGATCTCTAGTTTGTAATATGTAGTAATTAAATGCAAATAAATGGTCTGTACATAATACATGATGTCTGTACATAAATGATGTGAATTCTGTTTTACCAGCAGTGATGACTGTGGTCATTGGGTTCGAGGGCAGTGCCAATAAGATTGGTATAGGCATTGTGAGAGATGGGGAGGTCCTATCAAACCCTAGACGTACTTATATCACTCCACCTGGGCAAGGTAAGCTAAAATATCAAGTTTGTCACAGTCCTTACAGAGGGCAACAAATAGTTGTGCATCATACTGTATAGTGATTGCTGATCTATATTAAGTGTTAAGAATGGATATTGTAATTGGACTCATTGTCAGTATACATCTCCTCCCAGGTTTTCTTCCTAGTGAAACAGCTAAACATCACCGTGGTGCTATTCTAACCGTCCTACGAGAGGCACTGAACGAAGCTGGATTGAAACCTACTGATATTGACTGTGTAGCCTACACCAAAGGTAAACAACCCAAAGCCTGTACGTTCCTTCAATTGGCTAATGCTGTGAAATCAAAAGATTTACAGTATTCTCCAAACTGGTACTTTTTGTACCTGTTGCTGACGTGGGCATTTAGTTTATGATCTCCCTGGAAAAACACTGCCAGTGAGTGGGGTGCTCTGGAGGAACTTTTTGGCACCTAGTGTGAAGCCTGTCCAGAACAGCAGAGTAGCTGGGACAAAGTGGAGATTTCTGGACTACAGCTCTCTTCAGTGGAGAATCTCCATTCAGATTCATGGGTAGTCCAGGACTACACATGATATGTGACAGAATCAAAGTTATTGGATATGTGTTTTGCAGAAAATGTCAGATTGTCAAACAAAAGCATTACTTTTTTTTAATGAAAAATCAAAGTTGAGGGTCATGAACATCATTTAAAAGTGGTCCTCAGAACTAATAATAACCTGCCTAATCTGATTTACATTGTCAGTTAATCCAAATAATGGATCTCATAGCCACCAGTTACTCTGTTGTCTTTCAGTCCCAGGCCTTGGGACCCACTGCACTGAATAGTTTCAGGGAATCTCCAACACATCTGGCTCTTTAAGATCTTGATAATTATCAGGTGTGTGGACTGTCCAGGACAGTGGGTCCCCAGAACTAGAAAAAATGGAAATTTAAGATTACTCCAAGAAACCATGGAAAGTATTTATATCTACAAATATTCACAAACAAGCCTTGATGGTACTGTAAAGAAGTGGAGGTACCAAAATGGCGACTAAGTGACTTCATGTTGCTGTGTATGGAATCGTGTTAGCGGTCTTGGTCTCTAATATGTGGGTCCATGTTTAAACCTGACACATTTGTTTTCCATGTAAATGTCACCTGATCTCCAGGACCAGGAATGGGTGCCCCTTTGGTCACTGTGGCTTTGGTGGCCAGGACAGTCGCCCAACTTTGGGGAAAGCCATTGATTGGTGTGAACCACTGCATTGGGCACATTGAAATGGGCCGACTGATTACAGGAGCTAACAACCCTACAGTGCTTTACGTCAGTGGAGGCAACACTCAGGTGGGTACTTTAAACAGCTGGCTGTCACATAAACGAGTACTAGCAGCTTGTCGTTTAGTCATAAATGATTTTGTCTTACTGAAATTGAGTTGAGTTGTTACCTCATTCTTCTTTAGGTGATTGCTTACTCTGAAAGACATTACAGAATTTTCGGGGAAACAATAGACATTGCTGTGGGAAACTGCCTGGACCGCTTTGCCAGAGTCATCAAGGTCAATATTCTGCTTTCCTTCACATTTTTGTAAAGTTTGTAACCTTTTTTTTTTTTTAAACCTAGGTTTGACTTTTTTCCGCAGATATCTAATGACCCCAGTCCTGGATACAACATTGAACAGATGGCAAAGAAGTAAGTGCACAAATCAGGTACACATTGTTCTTTTGTCAGAATTCCTGGTTTGGCCTTCTTTTGTGGAGAGATTTTACTTTAATGCTTTGTATTTATTATGATATTTAAAACACTGCCGCATCGACTGAAAACATCTTGTAGTTGTTTGTTTTCAGCAAAATCGTCTTTCCACTGGTCGGTTATTTCTCATCTGTACACACATGGGTCGAGGGAGGTGCAAATGAACAATCTTGAAATGGCTTTCTGTAGAGCCTTTTTATGAGGCAAATTGGTTGGAAATTAATATTTATGTACTAACAAATTACAAATCAAATCTACATACTTGCATTTGTGCTCTTTTACCCCCATAATGAGGACCGCAGAATTAAACACCCAGAGTAAAGTACATAAGGAGAAGGTGCCACACTCAAAACTGAAGCTGTTTATAAACCTCTGTGGTTGTCTGAATTGTTTTTAAGCAAACAGTGAACTATATGATAGCCACTGCCATCCTCTTAAACACGAGAAAACAATATTGTTGCATGTGACAGTTACAAATGTATTGCATTTTTCAAAAGTTTTTGTATTAGAGCCAAACCTGCAGCTGTGAAGTGGCCTCTGAATATTACTGAAAGTGGTACACTATACAGAACACTGTACAGAACCATGGAGGAGTTGATGCTGATTAATGATTGATGTGAACCGTCTACTTCATGTGTCTTTTTAGGGGGAAAAACTATATAGAGCTTCCATATACAGTGAAAGGAATGGATGTTTCATTCTCGGGAATTTTATCATACATAGAGGTAACAGGATATCTGTCTTCAAATTATGATAAAAGTTGTATTGACGATTATTAATAAAAGTCATAGATGGATGAATGGGTGAATAAATAGAGATGCACCTGCATCTTGTAGACAAAGTGAGTTTGTGTTTTTAAAGACTATATTTGTCTTCTCTTGCTCTCCCATTGAAAACTAGGCGGCAGCACAGAAGATGTTGAGTTCTGGGCAGTGTACAGCAGAGGACCTGTGCTTTTCATTGCAGGCACGGAATGAAGTCAACTCACTAACCAATGAATTCTGTACAGCAGTGTGAACAATGGCGTGTGTCTTACAAAAGCCCATCTTCTCTGATCTGTAGGAGACTGTCTTCTCTATGCTGGTGGAGATCACAGAGCGGGCCATGGCTCACTGCGGCTCTCAGGAGGTCCTGATTGTGGGAGGAGTAGGCTGTGAGTGTGTGGTTTACCTTACAGATAGCAGTTTTGCCATCAACAGTCAAACATTTCTACATCACTTCTCATTTACATATGAAATAACTGCATATTGTGTTATTAATCCTAGGCTTATTATTTAGTAGCGGTTACTATGAAATGATATTTCAGGAAAGAGTTACTAAATGCCCACTTCAGGTTTCACCTGTGGGACCGTTTAAGATAGAAGCTCATCTGAACATTGAATAAGAAAGCACAGTAGTTGGTAATTCCATGTCTACCATTAAATATGTTCACATGCTCCTGGTATCTACATTAACCTCCCAGGACCACCAATCAACAGGTATTACTTGGGTGGGGAATCATACTCAGCACTCAGACTGTGTGGGTGTGTGGAACAGGTGGTGTATTCTCAGGCCAGGAGTGACAATGAGGTGTTTAAAAGCTCAGCCCAGGCTGTACTGGCATAGTGGTTAGAGCAGGGGTCGAAAAAAAACGGTAAAACTATGTATGAGTATCTGATGAAGTGCCTCATCAGTCTTTTAACTGATTTTGGGGGTTACATGATTATTTAAGTGGTCCTGTAAAAATCATACTATGATCTCTTACAATCAGATTAAAGCTGTTATCAACCATCATGTGACCTGCATTTTAACTCCCCAATCAGGTTATTCGGTACAGATGTACAGTTAATCTAGTACATTTTAAAGTATAATTCATATTTTATATTGATCTTTGACACTGCATCAGCACTAGCATGTTGTATGTTTTTTCTTTGAGTAACTTATTGACAAGTTACAAATCAGTTTTAGTGGTGCATACATCATATATTCAGAAAGAAATCCAGTTATCCCCTCACTCAGGTAGACGAGGTTAGATTGTCTGAGCAATGTGCACACTGTAACTAAAGACAGTTTGAGTCTCATTCTTCCCATTTACTGATAATGGTTTGTTACTCTTATTTGTTCAGTTACTAGGTTACACTGTGCATTCCCTTATAGGTAACCTCCGTCTGCAGGAGATGATGGGCGTCATGTGTGAAGAGAGAGGTGCTCGACTCTTTGCCACAGATGAGAGGTGAGTTAGAGCAGCCCTGATCCTGGAGGCGCTGCTCTACACATTTTAGAGCTTACCATGTTTTAAACACACCTGATCTAACTCCTCGACTAATTAACAAGCCTTTTCTAAGCTGAAGTGTGTGGTACAGCAAGGAAAACACTACAGTGTGAAGGCCAGGGAGGCTCCGGGCCAAGACCGGAACCAAAGGGTTAGAGATTCAGTACAGCGAGCATTCAGCTGTTTTGAATTAGCAGTGCGTTGTTATGGGCCACAAGGGCTTTGCACTGTGACTGAGCACTCAGCAGCTAATACCGTGTGCATCCCACACAGCGTAAATAACTTGACTTGCTTTCAAGGTTCTGCATTGACAACGGAGCAATGATTGCACAGGCTGGATGGGAAATGTTCCGCGTGGGACAGACAACAGAGCTTCCCGACTCCTGGATCACACAAAGGTATGGAATTTTCTGTTTTCAAACTGATGTTGGAATCGTTTGTCATATTAAGAATTATTCTTATTTTATTTTATGTTGAAATAAAATGTAACAAGTAGATAGTAATACTAAACAGAACCTAAGATGTATTTTTAGAATCTCTGTTGGTTCAAGATGTAATTAAATGCTAAATAATGTAAAGTAATAATGCCCAAACGTTTATGGACACCTGGTCATCCAAAGTTTCCTCTGGAATGAAGGGTATTAATAAGAGTTTATCCTCCCTTTGCTGCGGTAACAACCTGTACTCTTCTGAGAAGGCTTTGCATTAGAAGTGGGAACATTGCTTTAAGGATTCGATTGAATTCAGACACAAGAGCATTACTGATATTTTTTCTGGGTCACAAATGCTACTCCAGCTAATGTCAGAGGTACTGGAGGAATGCTTTATACCCCTCTAGCTGGGGGTTAGTATCAGGCATGGTGAACTTAGACTGCTTTATGCTTTTTTTATCTTTCTGAAACCAATACTGTTGCTTATATTACAGTTTTATATGCACATCTGGAACAAATGTTTATGCTATACTAATGAAAACATGGCAGTCAGACATTTAAAACCAAGTGTATATTGAACAGAAGCTCATGTAAAATAAAAGCACATGTAATTTACTTGGTTATAGTCATTCAGTGAGTGTTTCTTCAACAGGTACAGGACAGATGAAGTAGAAGTCACCTGGAGAGACTGACCTGTTACAAATCTAAATATCTATTCTGAAGACTGTGGGGTTTTGATTCTACTGTATGTGGTTCCTTTTCATCACTCAGTCATACATCCACCTTGAACTGTTCTACAGGTTTAGCTCAAAGGAATATTTTGTAACTCGGACAGTTGCTCACAAGGTCTTGTGATAAGAGCACCAAATCTTCTCAGACTTTGTGATAAGGCTCTTAGGAAGTTTATTTTGTGATTGGCTGGAACATTAATTGGCTTTTTATTCACTATGCTACTGTTTTTGTTTGATTTTGTTCTCAAAGAAGGATGGATCTGTATGTAATTTGAGAAAAAACATCATACAAAGTAATAATGTATAATAAAAGCCTTTTTAAAAGCTGTCTGGTCATGTTTCCATGGAGTGCATGTGAAGTGAAATGAATGATTTTTTTTATTATCCACCACTTTCTACATTTCTACACTTTCTTGCACGGATTGTCAAAAATTCATGTGTTTGCAAGTAATGTTTTAAGATGAAAACGTTCCAAATAAGGGATAAGCCTAAACACCAGTTCTATCACAAGGAACACACACAGTTACACTTCAGGGCAGTTTAGCATCTTCAATTCACCTGACATGCTTTGGTCAGTTGGGGGAACAAAATAACACAACTGACAGGATACATCTGGAAAAAAAATTGAAGCATTAAAACATTCACAGAATGTTAATGAAGACTTTAAATGTAATACAACATTTCTGCTGATGCGCAGATTGTGCCAAAGCAGACCTTGTTCCACTGCACCATAGAGACCAACATAGAGAGTGCTGCCTGATGCTGGTTTGATGCAAAGTGTATGGCAGAGGAGTTCCTGCAAGTAGTGTTTTTTTGTTTAAAAATCTACCTTAATCATGTTTAAGAGGTGTCTTGTCTTTTCACCTTCCTTGTTTTTCTTTCTGAGAATGCCTGCTGTCCACTGTGTGGAGGAAAAACACCTCCAAATTCCTCCTCTGTTGCAACTAGAAAGTCTCTGCTGTTGGGACATTAAATGCACATGCAGTCCTTCAGGTTTGAGTCTACATGTTTTTGCCTCTAATGAATCAGAGAAAATGTCGGTCTGGTGGTTTTGTTTTTGGTACAGGTGTAGTATTTGTGGATGTTGTCCACTTGGGCGCGGCAGAAAACCAAACTTCTGTGTCCTTCTCTTTCCACAAGATAACTTCCTCACTGGATCTGCCTGACTCTGAATTTTGATGTATTCTTGTCTTTTTCTGAATTTGTTGTTTTTTTGTTGTTTTAAGTGATTCCTTCAGAGCCCAAATATCCCTGTATCAGTTCTCTACCTTGTTCCTTCTCTGCCTGAAATTCACCATGACATCTTTCTTTATACCCGTTGAACAGAATAAAAATAATACATCGTTACTCTAACCTTAACATAATTTCATAACAAAATCTATTGTTAAACCTTGATCTCTGAGGCTGCGGATCCACTTCAGGACTCGGGTTGAGTAACTTGTTTCTCTACCCCTTACTCTCTCTGCTCTAGTCTTGCGCTGTTCTCCAATATGCTTGTTTCCTTCGCTTCCCCTTTCACTTAAATCTTTCACCATCTTTACCTTTCCTACCTTTGTTCCCCTCATGCCACTTCTCTGTGTTTCTGTAAATATGAAGCTCTTCTCACAGGGTCATCATTATGACGAGCCCCGCACTGGCACTGCTTCTCCGTGTAGTGCATGTACCATTTCTGTGGATCATATTACACAACTGACAGCAGTAACCCATTCTTTCAAATCACTGAATCATATCGAAATGATCCCTGCTTCATTCGTTTATTGATACGACTATATAATTGTAACTGACTTGTTCATATTTCACAATGTAATGTCTGAATAATATTTTTAAAATCAAGAATACTCAGTGTAAGCATAAGCCATGGCAATACCCCACCAACACTGTCAACTGTGTTAATCCCTGTCAGTTATGTTACACTTGTTGATTAACGGTATTGATACTAACACAGTTGACTTTATTTCAACTCAACACAAGCAACACAAAAACATGTTAACACAACTGACGAGCAACCGACCCCCTCTATGTGCAGATAACAAAAAGAGAAGAAGAAACCACACGGCATTCAAAATTCCCTCCCATGAAGTAAATGGCATCATGTGGTGTTGGTCATGTGACTGGAGCATTATGTAAAGTGAATTATGTATTTTAAGTCAAATAGCTTTTAAAACATCGTTCTTAATGATGACACAGGTGAAAAGCATCAGAGAAAGGTTTGTGGGTTTTGTAGTGATTTTCATGCTAATTTCAATTCTGTTTAGTTTTTCCTGCATGTACAGTTTTTGTGAACCTTTTGTGAAAGTGTATCTGAGTGACACTGATCATTAGATCTATGCCACAGTGTGGCCTGTCTGACTTCACAGAGAAAACATTGAAACAGTTACTTGATTAGTGTTGCGGTTTAAATAAATCCACGTGTCTATTGCACATCTAATATAACTCAATTCAAAAAGTTGATGTGACTGAAAAAAACTGAAAGCAGATCTTAATTCAGCATGAAAAAATGGTTAGAAAAGTGTGTTGTGGTTTCTGATGATTACAAAGTCGTTTTTTTGTTGACCTGTTATTTGTAACAAATAATGGTGAAAATAATATACAAAATAATAGTCTAGGGTTATTTCAATCGCAAAACGTGAGCTTTTGCAAATCAGACGGCACAAAAAAGGAAATTGCACTCAAACACTTTTTCTTCAAAATAATGAATTCAGTAGGTTCTTCATATTAATAAGAAATGTTCAATATAAAACTGATTTCTTGAATTGTCTTGATACTGTCTTCTGACGCCTTATTATTGCAGGCAAATGACCTCGTGCGTCAGTTGACCCAGGGTGCCAAGGAGCTGCAACCAGTTCACCGATTTCTCATTTTTCCATCTTTAGACAAATCACCAGTAAGAACTGACTGTTCAACCTATTGGCCAGTGCCACAGTAATGAGATGATCAGTCAGGTCCAGCTTATCGAACTTTTAAAAACTTAAGCACAATTAATTAACCTAATTTTGGAAATCCTAAAATATGATTCTAAATCCAGTTAACTGGGATTATTTCAGAAGTGCTATCATTTGCACAATCAAAAGAAACCAGACACTAAAATACTTACGGGAAGTGATTTTTTTAAAAATTGTGTTATAGTGAACATAATAAAAGAACAAGAAACCTCAGAGATGAACTTTTATAACTTGCTTTTATTATGCAACACTGTTCAGTTAAACTTCTAAATCTCTTGCAGTGCCCCCTTTAAAAAAATCCCCATGTTTGACATTCAAACTAGGGTGAAAATATATTTTAAAAACAGCACTAAGAACAGGCATTAGAACAGGATGCTGCCATAACGTGCCAGCTGCAACCATGTAAACGCCATCAAAATGTATGCACACGATTGGTGTGGAGACAGAGGGGCACAAAAAAAACCCCAAAAAAACAAAAGATGAAGTTACAAAGATACGATTCTAAAAACAGATGGTCTAGATAGATGAACGTGTTTAACAAGAGTACGAAAGTGCTTGAGAGGCAACTTGTACATTAACTGGAGAAGGAAATTATAATTTAAAGTGAAACTTCAGTTCTTTACAATACTATGTCCAAATCTTGACAGATATGCTAAATTATATATATACTTTTAAAAAGTAAACAAAAGTGACATGATAATGATGTGGGGGCAGGTCTCCACACCAAAGGTTCAATTTTAAGGCAACCATGCATTCGAGACATCATTTCTTTCTTCACAAATTGGGGGGGGGGGGGTTTGATGTGGAGGTGAGTGAAAAGAGTAGACCGTGTGGAAGAACAACCTGAGCATCATTTAAGTTTTACTGGGGAGAGAAAGAATACAGAGTGCGAATGTGAGTATGAGAGAAATGGTTGATCAGTTGTCCGCTGGGCTACAAGGATTCCTTGTACCAAATGACCTTTACTGGATCTGAAAAATTAAAAACAGCTGTGAGACTGAAATCAAGACATTCCAACACAGACATTTTAGAATAAAGGGAACATTGCCCCACGGAACTCAAATACAACAGTTACTGTCAGGAGCAGGTTGGAGAGGACCACACTAGAAGCTCAGAACTTTGTTATGCTCGTAAGGTCCAGTTCCTCCACACACAGCCTTTATGCAGAGCTTCAGCTAGAGTCAGCGATTAACTTTTTTTTTTTTTAATCTGCTGTAATTTTAGGTTTTGGCTTAGAAAACAATGACTGTCAGCACTACCACTTGAATCCATTCTTTTCCTTCTCTTCGTCACACTTTCAAAATTCAGTCTTACAAATCACCACACTGCTAATGGCAATACTTCACAGGGGATGACTATCTCAGGGTTTGCTCAAAGGCAGCTCTCACTCCAACATTGATTACTCTGATCACCAACTAGTTCTATAGATTAAACCCCACATTGTTTTTCTGACAGTTCAGAGCTAATTCACCAGAAAAAGCACAAGCAAACAATAATCATGAAAACGAACACAGTGGCTTTAAAGGGGCAAGACAGCTCTGTTCTCACCCATTCTTTACATGTACTCACCTTGTTTCTGTTGCCACAGTATTGCACTCCATTCTACAAAAAAAGATATTCACATAGAGCAGTCAGGATACAAAAAGCATTACCACATACAAACCTCATTCTTCTAACATGAAAACCTTCAATAATTTAACTGAAACATGTAAACACATGAGAATACCTTGTGTATGATACTCCACAGCCTCTGCTAGATGGTGACAGCTCAGCAGCAAATCCTCACACTTCCCAGGTTCCTTTGGAGACTGGCTGTGTGTAGATGCAGAGGATGATGGGGCTGAATTTTCAGTGGCCACCTCTCCAGCAACAGGGTGTGGGCTTGCAGTTGGGCTCCTATCTTGCGGAGCTGCATTTTCTGCTGCTGGGCCATCGCTGATGAAACTGAGGCCCCACTGGTTCTGCAGAAGCACCCTGATACCTGGCGGTTCTTCTACAACTCCTCCAGAGGCTCCAGTTGCCTTCACTTTGGAGGCGTAACTGACTGCAGGCTGCAGCTTGGCAGGGCTGTCCTTTACTGGGAAGGCAGGCGGGGGTTTGAGAGACGTCAAAGTGTCTCCCACCCACCGTTCCTTCTGTGTGTGGGTCTGAGTGGATCGTAGCGCTTTCTCCCCAGCACGTGCCCCTTGACCAGCTCCCTCTTGACGAGAGCCTCTGTAAGCCCTGTAGGCCCGCTGCTCCCTGTGCAGGCTGGAGGTAAAGACTTGTGTGTGGCCTGTCCTATGTGTTGAGCTTTCACTGGAGCTGTTTGATGAAGTCTGGCGGTTGGACTGTTTGTCCACTCCTGTGCCGCAGCCCCCTCCTCCTCCGCCACAGCTCCCGGAACCAGGAGAAAGGCGCCGGTTCCGGATGTGTGGCTCTGGTTTCGGGGCGGCGACCAGGACAGCAGGGTCACATAAGGGGTCAGACTCACACACTGCATTATTTGCCTCCCAAGTACCTGACAAAGGAAATGTACACAATTATGTCCCTTTCTCCATTCCTCACAAGTAGAGGCTTTAGAGGACGTCATCTCAAACTGGTTTTCAATGATTTTAATATTTCTTCTGGTGTTCATGTTTCATACTCTTAGATATCCCCAGATGCGAGGTCATTGCAACATAGTTCATCTCACCAAATTCGAAGCAGGCATATGTACCTATACCGTTTACCCATAGTGCCATACGTTGTCAGTCCTCAAAATCAACCCCATTCGATGTAATTTCATTAAACTGATTCATAAATTACAGATCGGTGGAAAATCGACTGGATGTTGCACCAAATATTACGTTTTCATTATACATTCCTTTCCCCAAATCCTGAACACAGCAACGCAAACGAGCGGGTCCGTTTGTTAGGAGGGGCAGCACTCCTCAGCGGGCAGTGTGGCCACGTGTGATGAGCAAGTTTACCACAGTCCGACTGCAGTCAAGATTATTATTAGAGCGCACTTGTTCTGAAAACTTTCTCTTAACGTTTTTACTCTGCATGTAGGGACTCATTCACTTTGCATATGCGATCCAGGTCAGTTGGGTAACACCGTTCACGTGCACTCCAACCGTTTAGTTTCACCGTCAACAGTAAAAACTAAAACTGCAGCGTGTTCGGGCCTACACTGCACCATCAGATTAACACCACAAAGAATCAACTCAG
Organism: Alestopetersius hilgendorfi; assembly: GCA_037577075.1. Taxonomy (NCBI): domain Eukaryota; kingdom Metazoa; phylum Chordata; class Actinopteri; order Characiformes; family Alestidae; genus Alestopetersius; species Alestopetersius hilgendorfi. The sequence continues at coordinate 14,223,140 of JBBIGB010000129.1, forward strand.
ACACTCCCCATTTAGTACTGTAAGAGTCAAATGTGCAGTTTTAAACACGAAAAAGAGGGATAGTACAAACAGACGGTACCGAGTGTTCAGTTCAGCTGTTAGGGCGGGAACGCAGCTCCGCTCGCGAGACTCTTGTCTGAAAACGTCCTCAACACATTCGCCATTTATTCCGTTAAATACATTTTTTGTTTTAATTCAGAAAATAAACTATAACAGCCAGGCGCCACCGCTCGGCCGGGGTTCTCTTGGCCGGGTGTTGGTGCAGGTTGCTCTCAGGAGGAAAACACTGAAATTTAAGATGAGCTAGCATTAGCCGCGCTAGCCACGTTAGCCAGCAAAGTTGGAGTGAAACTCCTGAACGACTGGCCCGTGCTTGCGATTCAGTATATTAGTCTGAATTCGCACTTAAACCACTACTTCACACAATAAATGCTTTATCGGTCTACCTGGTGAAGACCTGTGTGAGAGCTTCAGTCGTACAGTGACTCAGTTTGGGAGTTAGCTCGAGGCTAGCTGGAGTGTAGCACCGGAGGACCGGAGTCAGTCTGGACTGTTCTCCCGGACCGGCCTCGAGTTCAGGTCCTGCTACCGAGTGTTCCGTCCAGGACAGAGTTTAATACTCAGTGAGACTCACAAAAGTCCCGCTTCAGGAGAAAGTTTCAGAGTCTGGGCTCCACTCCGGCCGCTTAACTCCCGGAGAGGAGACTCGCCCGGGCGGACACAGACCTTTGCGAGCACGAAGTGATAAAGACTCAGCCCCGCTCTAAAAGACCCTCACCTGTTTTGATGTGCATGTCGACGCGTTAAGCTTCCGAGTGAGTGGGCTGTGAGATGAGGAGGTTTTGGTGGGACGGCGTGTTGGTGGTCTTCTCGCACGGAGGGAGGTGAACCGGGTGGAAGTAGTTTCTCGTAAGTTCCGCCTGTGGAGACGCCCCTACAACACTGACTCAGCCTTTCATAACCGCACAGTTCACCCTTTCAGTTTCTTCACAGCTCATCCTCAGAGGTAAACAAAGTCAGTCAGAGAGATCTGGTGAGAAATGGTGCTCCAGAGACAGCAGGAGGGGTCACAACCTCGATCGCACAAACACAGCCAGTTAAAATAAACTCTCCACTGAAATAAAACACGTCCTTTATTTAATGGTTTTCAGCAGTTAATGGTAATTCAAAGTACATTTTATTTTGATAGTATTGTGGCAATCTGGGCCTTTAGGGGTTAATGGAAGGGGTATGGTGGGTTCACTGGGGGTCCATGCTTGGGCCAGGGGTGGTGTGGGGGACGCGTGATCAGCGCGTGGGTGCGGGAGGGGCGACGAGCTGCACCTGGGCTCGTCGCCGTGGCAACTCCCGGGTTTTCTGGGGACCATGTAAGGGGAGGGGCGGTGCCTAGCAGCAGTTCGGAGTAGGAGTTGGAGGAGAGAGCAAGGGAGAGAGAGTGCGAGCCAGCACTGGGGCAGCATGCTGCTGTGTCTGCTTGGTGCCAAATAAAAGGGGTGAAAAAGAACTTCTCTGCCTCCCTCTGAGTGTGTGTGTCGCCTTCCTCCACCGGTCGCCACAGTATTTTGCCATACCACACCCTGCACAGCCCTCTATTATAAGCACATATACCTCGTATGTACATTAGGGTTGCACATTATGGACAAAATATTATATTGTGGTGAGCTGGCCCCTTTAAGGGTTATTTAGGGTTCAGGGTTTTTTTGGTGTATGTGATGTGTGGGGGGGTTGATGAGCTGAAGGTGCAGCTCATCAGCATTCTGGCGGGAGACTGAATGTTTGGGGAGGGGCCAAGAGGGTCTGCTCTAGTGCTGTGCAATACCACAAAATTTGGTATCGATCCGATACCAAGTAAATACAGACCCAGTATCGCCGATACTGATACCGATACTTTTTTTTTTTTTTTACCTTTTTAAAGGTGGATGCATCATCAAAATGATAAAACTGAATGGATTTGCCTGTCCTTTAAGTGTTTTTGTGTTTATTCCTTTGTATTATTAAATTAAAACCCAGGACAGAATTTGAGCCAAGTTATAAGTAGAAATATACTTTATCATAATAACATTAACAATAAAACAATAATAATTAAAAATAATTTGAAAATAAACAGTTAGTGAAATTACAGTAAAGTGCAATTAAAACAACCCCTGAAGAAATAAAGAAATATAAATGATTAAGTAGCACATCTATTTGTTGCTGAAATATAGCAATTATCACAGTTAACACAAAAGGGTCATTATATTCAATCAAATCTGAGCCGTATTATATGCAGTGTATTTGTTTTAATTCCAGTAAATTTATTCATTTAAATAACACCTTTCAGAGGATAAATGTACTGTATCTAGGTCGTAACATAACTTT
>JBBIGB010000129.1:14270644-14281983 GCA_037577075.1 Alestopetersius hilgendorfi
CGCTCTTAAGTCACGTGACAGTACAACATCAAAACACAGGAGGGGGAAGAAAGCAGAGAGATCTCCGTGCTGTGACTGGAGTGGCACTTGAAAGTACCGACACTAAAGTTTCAATCTTATGACACTGGTATTGATCGATATCAATCCCCGCTTTGATAGTATCGATATTTGGATCGATCCGCCCACCACTAGTAAACTGTACTGAGTTGTGGCCTAGAAGGAATCCAGCCTTAATTTAGCCTTAATTTGGCCCTTAATTTAGCCACAGATAGGCATAGCTAGCTTAGCTATAAATACAGCCACACCACTTCAGATTCTCAGTTATGCTTCACCTTTATAATGCAATCAGCAAGGACCTTTGCTGAAAGCACAACAAATAGTATATTGTCATGATACAGCAAAACTTCTTATATGGCTGATGCTCAAAGTCAGATGTCATGCTGAGCTTGGTTTGGTTATTTTAGCTTAAAATATAATAATAACCGCTAATGGGCTTTTAAAAATGCTGTCACACACAAATGCCCACAAAGACAAAAGCGCCCAAATTTCTTTTATCTTAGGTCTCAGAAACAAACAGAAAAATACAATATTTTTGAACCTGGGAGAACTTTCAGAATTGTTTCTGCCTACTAGTGGGTGGGAAAAACTCACAGAGATAGGCATGAGCCAAAGAGTGGCCAAAGAGTGTTGGAGAGCGCACACTAGGTTTTTTACATTGTTTTTTTCTAAGGGTTTCTAAGTTCTAAGGGTTTAAATGGTTAAATATAGTATTGGGAATCACAGGTAATTTTTATTTATAATGCTTGTCAATCATGTTGGAGAACTTACAGTACTCACACTCACATTTACGCACACACACACAAACACACACACACACACCCCACCGACCGGCACCAGTCACTTTGTGTAGTATTAGTGCTCTGCTAACTACCTCTTACTACTACCCAATTATTACTACCCTCATTCTACCTCTAAAGATTTTGTCTGTTATAATTGTCATCTTGCTCTTTTTGCACCATATTTTTATAGATTATATGTATAACTGTATTTGTTTGTATTTTAAAAATTGCACCTTTTGTATTTAATGTTACATGTATGAACCTGGGGTTTGAGAGTAACCTAAATTCAATTCTCTGTATGTCTGGTACGTATGGCAGAACTGACAATAAAGTTGACTTTGACTTTGAAATAAGTATTTGATACCCAAGCAAAACTTTGGAGAAACCCTTATTGGCAAGCACAGCTGTAACGATTCTCATAGTCGGTCACCAGGTTTGCACACATCTCAAGAGGGATTCTGGACCACTTCACTTTACAGAAACTCTCTAAATCCTGTAGGTTTCTTGGCTGCTCCTTGGCAACTCAAATCTTTAGGTCCCTCCACAGATTTTCTACATGATTGAGGTCTGGAGACTGGTTGGGCCACTACAGGACCTTCATGTGCTTCTTTTTGAGCCACTAGCAGTAAGTTTTGGGTCGTTGTCCGGCTGTAAGACTCACAACCCATCTTCAGTGTTCTGGCTGAGGGAAGAAGTTCTCATCCAAGATTTTACGGTACATGGCCCCCATCAATTGGCCCCTGTGATGAAGTCATTCTCATACTCAGCATTTCTCTTCCTCCTAACATCCCAAAGCTCGATTTTGGTCTCATCTGACCACAGTATTTTCTCCCAAGCCTTTTCTGAATCATTTAGATGTTCACTGGAAAACTTACAATTGGCTGTACATGTGCCTTCTTGGGCAGAGAGACCTTGATTTCAATCCATTATGGAGTTACCAATGGTGTTCTTAGTGACTGTGGTCCCAACTGCCTTCAGATCATTATCAAGCTCCTCCTGTGTGGTTCTGGGCTGATCCCTCACCTTTCTCATGATCATCCTCACCCCATGAAGCAAGATACTGCATAGAGATCCAGACTGAGGGCAGCTGATTTTATTTCATTTTATATTTCTTCCATTTCTGAATAATCGCACCAACAGTTGTAATCCAGCTTTGTGCATATCTACAGTCTTGCCCCTCACATCCTTTGATAGCTCTTTGTTCTTGCCCATGGTGATGGAGATATTAGAATGCAAGAAATTGATTATATAACCAGGTGTGCTTTTTACATATAACTAGTTAAGATCAGGAGCATCTGTAATAGATTGTAATCTGTGGGCAACATGGGCACACAGCCAGTCTGTGGGAGCCAGATATCTGGCTGGGTTGTAGGCTATCAAATACTTTTTTCACTCAATGGCATGCAAATCTATTTCTAACTTTTATGTAACATTTTGGTTGTTCTGTGTCTCTCCATAAAAATGAAAATACCATATAAATTAGAGACTGCTGTTTGTTGTTTTGTAAGTCAGCAAACTTACAAATTCAGCAGTGGATCAAAAAAAAAATCCCCCTCTGTATATATATGTGATGACTGAAAAGGACTGAAACAAAACAACATCATGGACTAAGATTCCTAACCTGTATCTACTACACATGCATATGAGCTTTCATATAACTGCTTTGTACAGAGAGTTTCAGTCACTCGCTCTCAGTTGCTTTCAATCCTTTCACCAGATATAAGATATTGCCTGCTGAGCTCGTGATTGATTTTTGCAGCACTCAAAAACCTTTGAGTAGTCCTTTCATCATGGAATCAGAGGATGAATGCTGTCACTCTACACATGAGACAGCACAATCGATTTGTTAATGGCAGATCAAAAAGAGCTGACCAAACAAAAAGATCCCCATTTGACAAGATATCAACAGCATTTTCATTTGTATTAAGCTCACATATGCAAAATATTTCTGTCAGTCCTCTCTTAATAATAATAATTCTACATGGGTTCTTGGCTTAGACATGGTTTGACTTAGTAAAAGCTGTATAGAGAGAAGCTCCATTATGTGGAGCTTCTGAAAATATTAAAAATGTTCTTAACACTCACATCTCCTTTAGAAGAAATTCTTTTTCATCCATTTTATCCACAATTATTGTCCACTGAAATGTTCTTTTGGGAACCAAAATTGTTCTTCTGGCAACATATTCCAGCTCAGATTAGGGTGCTGAGAACTACACAAAATTGTTGTGTGGCTTCCTCTTTGCACAATATAGCTTCAGGGATTATTTCTTGTTGCGGAGGCAGTTTGTATTCAGCAGCAGTGATTTCCCGAGCCTATGTGGCTATGTCCGCTACAGTTGCATGACAGTTTCTAATTCAACACCATCTAAGGGCTCTAAGGTCACGCACATTCAGCAGCAGTTTCCGCGCTCTGCGTTTATGCACAGAGATTTCTCCCAACTCCCTAAATCTTTTCACACTGTAGTTGGTGACCTAAATTACTTGCTATATTTTGCTGAGAAATTAATTTTTTTACTTGTTTTTTAAGTGTCTCAACGTTTTTGGAACTGGGGTTTGTGCAAAATAGCACGGACCCCATGCTCCAGTGGAATAAAATGTGCCACAAAGAGAATTATGACACAAACAATAAACTTCTAATTACAGAACATTCTTTTGCTAACAGTTTAGATACTTGATAAGTTTAGTGCAGAATCTACAATAATCAAGGTAATATTCTTGAAAATGGTGTGTGGAGCTGTTAATCTGTTAAGCAGCTTTGACCACGCTCTACAACAAGCTAGTTACTAGCAATGAGGCTAACTGTTTTACACATAGTTTACACATACATTTTAGAGAACTAGATCTGGCAACAGACTGGTTGACACCTCACTGACACAAGTTTAAAGGAAAGACTTGAAAATGAGTTTGTGACGTCAACTGACTTGAATTACAGTGAATTCTGAATTGATAGTTCACACAACACGGCCCACAGCTTAGTAACAGTTCAGTCCAGAAATAACAGTTCAATTGAAGATAACGTTTTAGTTTCTCATCCACCCTATCATTATTAACAGACTTATTGTTGCTTAAACTGGTATGACTACTATGTGGTTCAGGATTAAAAATAATTATTTAATTATTTAAGAATACTTTTTTAGTTTTTGAGTGATATGTAAAGTGTAATGGCTGGATATTTTACACAAGTTTAAGTTTTAAAGATCAACAATAAATCAATCAAACCTTATGCTATAAACAGTGTTAAACCTACTGATTTTTTTATTCCTATTAAAATAAAGTTTATTCTCATTAAAATAAAGTGTGCCTCCATGTGTGCCTGTACATGTTCAGTACACTTCAGTACTGCCTCAGCAAATGTGGTTATAAGTCAAAACGAAGCTCACAAAAACTAGAGGGATAAACAAGTCATTATGACATTCAGGAAAGAAACATCTCACTGACATCTGGGTCAGCTGTCTGCTCTTCAGATACCAACAGAAATTCTACTCTATTAGAATTCAAGGAGAGTCTTTGGGAAATCACAAACATAGCTGGATGGCCCGACAGAAAAGTACTGTAGATGTTCTACATGATCAGATGAGAAGTAATATTATGCAGGTTTCCTGATGTCCCAAATGTAGCGAAAAACGTTTGGTGTCTGAAGTTTGCTCCAGAGCAAACCATGGACAAAATTCAGGCCTTAAGAAAATGGCCTCATACAGATGTGTCCAATTTTTTAGATGAAAGACTGTCATGTAGAGTCAGAAAGCTCATTAACAAATCTTTGAGATCTCTGTACACCTTGATGTAGTTTGAGGCAAGTGTGTGATGAGTTAGGCCTAAAGTGCTCATTAATTGTTTGTAAGCTTTCATTTATAGTTATCTACATTATCTTACATTAATTACTTAAATACTTAATTAAATGATCACGATATTACAAAAAACATTTCATCGCTTCACATCTTATGGACATAAGTTTCTGGGAATGCTCTACAAGCCCTTTAATGCAAGCCCTGCTTGTTTTGGGTGCTTTATGACTGTTTCAAGTAAATTAATTAAATGAACTGAAAGCTGATGTCGAGCAGATGCTGTCTGTGTCCCCAGAACTCAATGGAAGACAGTTCATTAAGTGGTGTACCGCATTAACAGAAAATATTTCACATTTTTAACAAGGAGCTCATCAGAATGCAAAAAATTGAACAAGTTTTAAGCAGTCCTAGATACTAGATACTAAACAAGCCACAGTAGATAGGGCCTGTCATTAAGGGTTGACAGAGCATCTCATTTTGTAAATATTTGACAATCTGACATAAAATTAACATTTAATACATTTTGTGTCATGTAATAATCTATAGTGCAGCTTTCACTGCTTAGTCTCACCAGTTTGAAAGAAATCACAAATTTATATCCTTTTTCAGTTTCATCCACCAGTGTTATCTAACTACAACACCCAGCATGTACTGCATGACATCCAATAAATAAATGTACTTATGTACCTTTAATAATTTGCCAATAAATACAAACAATACAAAATGTCCCTAGCAGTGGCTACTGCCTCCTGTTGCTTTTCAAAAGTACTCTCCATCGAAGATAATCAGAAAGGGCTTTTTATATCATTTTACACTACAGTGACTACAGAGACTACAGTGGCACTACTGTAGGAGGCACATGCAGCAGTGGTTAAATTGCTGGCCAGAGTGGCAAAATTAGCAGGGAAACCCATATATACAAAACACTTACTACAATAATACAACTACAACACTTTTTCTCTCAGACAATGTCCAGAGAAATGACAAAGGACAAATTGGAACAAAGTACAAATATGTGGGCTATGGTCATTAACTGTCAGCCTAGCCCTTCTCTTGCTCACTTGTGGGTGAAGCTGTCAGAGCTGGTGGTGAAGTTGAGCTGCATGATGGCCTGAAATTCGGTCTCATTGCAGCAGTACTTGAAGGCGGTGTTGTTATGGTGACAGCAGAACATGTAGGTCTTGTTGTCAGAGAGGCGTGGGCAGTGGAAGCCGAAGTGATAGCGCCCCTTGTGGTCCGAATAGGGCTCACAAACCCTGAAGTGTGCTGAAAGAGCTGTCCAAATAAGAAAAAAGAAGAGAGTTGTTTTGAAAAAAAAAAAAGATATTGTACTCAATGTTACCGTTATGAATGTAACATAATTGTAACAAGGGTTGTACCAAAATGAAGTATGGCAACATACTGGTTCTCTATTTATTCTAAATAAGTAGACGCTAATTACTACTGAGTCTCTGTCTTCTATTCATATAATACACAAATACATAAAAGTATGCATTATGAATACATTTCTAGTGTTCAATAAGCCAACATTATAATTTGAAAAACCTCTTATTTCTGTGTAAACTGGGTGATCATACCCTCAAAAAGTTGAATTGGCAGGTCCCATCCACAGAGCAAATAGCACATGAAAGCTAATGAATTTAGACAATATTTGGTGCACATATTTATACAGCCTATTGTGCTAAAGAGTGTATTTGAGCTGTCTCCGACTGCAAAGTTCAGCTTGTTTGAGGCTGCTTGCTATCTTCTAACCCCTTGCCGTGGGGTTAGTCACATTGAGTTAGCTACGGTGTTGCTAGTTAGCTTAACCTATTACTTGAACTGCATTCATCTGGTCTGAGCCATATACTATGGCATTTCCAGTCAGTGCTGTTTAGTGTAGTAGAACTGTTTTCAACTAGTAGGTTAAGTTTTTTGAAGCTGCTTACTCTCTGTCTGTCTGTCTGTTCACCCTAAATTTCTGTCCTTGACATTTTGACTTGCTAGGTATCTTAGCCTTGTCTTCTAATTGCTTTCAGCTAGGCTGAGTTGACGGGCTGTGAATTGCTAGGTGGGTCCAGCAGTAACTATTTATAGTGCCATGTACTCTTTAAATACCTCTGCACTTTCGTGTATGTATTCTTCCTAATTAAGCTCAGAACCAGTTTCGCTCTTTGTGTTTCTGCCTGCTTTTATAATGTTCATTTTCCCAATGGCTGGACACGCATACCACCATCCTAGAAGATGTGTTCATTATCAGAAGAGCAGTAATCCCAATGATGTTTTGCTTCCGTCTCTGTCCAAGTGTTCTCTAACATCGTATCATGATGAACTATGGATCTCCCTATGGGTCCATCTTCTTTTCACTCATTACACTTTTTCGCTCTTACTGAAATTTGGCAACACCAGCAGCAACACCTTTTGTCTTCTTGCACTCCTCTCACAAGACTGGATGAGGAGGGGCACAGTACTGCTTCTCTCCCACAAATGGTGCTTCACACCTCTCTCCTGTTCACACCTCAATATTTTGTCTTTTGAATTCGAATATATCTCTGTAAATCATCCTCCCTACCAGACTGCACATCAAGACATGCTTAATGCTTATCCATTTAATAGTACAATATTAACGCTGGGATGGAAAAGCTTAAGCTGTCAGATAAGTCATTGCTACTGTGATGGTATGACTGTATGAGGCTCATTCCTGACGTCTAAGTTTTGGCAACAGTTATAAGCTTGTATGTCTACCTTTGTATATTATAGGTACATATAGGTAGATCCTTGTATAAACCTATAATGAACTATATTTGTATATGCAGTAGATAGTAAAATTTCTCACCCTTGATTTGAACTTCTATAATATCTTTGAATCTAACTGCTAACTCAACAGACCTTATTTCATATAAACAGTTATGTTTTCATTCAAACAAGTAGTCTATTCAGTACAACACATTTTACATAGCACACATTATGTACTTGTCTAGGAGACAAGATCAATTTATGGTGACATTCAGGAAGCATGATTCATTCATAAAACAATTCATTCTGACTGTCTTGTGTGCTTGCACATGTTCTTCAGATGAAGGCAGCAAAGAAATTAATGTGTATTCATGTGTTGCGCTAAATGCTTGAAAGCAAAGTTATTGTCCTTGCAAGTCCATTGTCTTCCCACCTAGGCCCTTGTCCATAGCTCATGGCAGAGGACTCTTCACTTTCTCAACCAAACCACCATTAAATAGGCTTGACATAAGTAATTACACTCAACTGAGAGAGCCTGATGATCTGTGAAAGGTTCTAATATTTGAGCACATAAGAGGGCAGAGCACTGTCATGGTCATCGTCCCTTATAATAAAAAACACCCCAGAATAATTCCAAAAATCTCTGTTTGCTCATTGAGAACCAACCACTGAGCCAGTCTACATCCGCAGCTGTTAAACCTCCAAACTCATATCTGGACTTGTGGAGGAAGAACATAGACACACCATCATTTGCATATAGATGAGAGTTGTCGAGGTCTGATGGACAGATAAATGGGAAGGACAGAAGAACTCAGGTGAGAACTGCTGACGTCCTTTCTCTATCTACATTTGCTGGTTTATCAGCTACACATACCTTACAAGTGTTCTTACTGGATGCCATCTGCTGCTGCACAATTTATCAGCCCTACCTAAACCATCAAGATTTGTCATCCCTGACAAAGGCCACCGAAGGACCAGCACTAACCACATATTATTTCACTGGTGGTTCATTCTCAGCACAATTGTGATTATTGTGACATAGTATTGTATAGTATTTGCTGGTACAAGTGTATCAAGCTCAAAACATGTAATGGAATGTTTATACAGTACAGTAATCTCCTGCTTTTCGCGGGGGTTACGTTCCAAGAGCACCTGCGTATATTGAAAAACCGTGTTGTTGTGTTTTGGTTAAAAAATGCCTAAAATGTCTATTTTTATGGTGTAAACCCTAAATATACCCCCAAATATGCTCCCAGAACACTTTAATTTTATTTAAAAAACAGTTTAATGCATTACCCATAAAGTGATGCAAAGGTAAATAAATTACCCAAAAAATGTAAAGGTGAATAAATAATCATAATACGAAAACTTGTTTAAAAAAACATTAGCATTAGCGGTTAGAATTAGCAGTGGGCAAACATGACCGCTCTCTGTGCTGATGTTCAGTTAAGTCAGGGATAAAGTAGGAAATATTGGTTTATTTGTATTTTTCCATGTGCAATATCTAGCCCATGTCTTCTCTGGCTACTCCATGCTAATCACTTTTGTTCTTTTCTAATTTAGCACACCTGATTATACTAATTAATGTGATAGCTTGTCGTGCTAGAGCCCCCTCTAAAACACTAGTGCAAGGGTATCAAACTGGAGTAGCCAGAGAAGACATGACACCCCTGGAGGGCAGGTGTCCAACAGAGTTTGATGGTTCACCTACTCAAACACAACTAATTGTCAGGTTTCTGTGTGTTTCTGAGCAGGGAAATTACCAAAAGGTGCTAGGCCCGGAGTTCGCCACCTCTGCCCTAGTGGGTAGGATACCTGCCACTAGATCAAGAGATCAGGGATTTGAATCCTACTTTCAGCACACCACCACTGGGTTCCTGAGAAAAACCCCACATTGCTCTGGATAAAACTGTCTGCTAAATGCCAGAAATGCAAATGCAGAGCTTTTTCTCTAACAAAGCTAACACTGAGGAGGACAATCACTGAGAAGTCAGTTTTATGTGTCTGCATGCTTTAAGGTACGAATCTATTATAGTAATGTTATGATCCTCTGTGAACAGCAAAACAGGTGGCTATTATCTCTGGACCACAGCTCGTCTTGAGCCTCTGCTGCTTAAAAGAAGAGGGAAACATGCGTCAAGACTCTTCTCGGTTTTGGCTCCCCAGTGGTGGAATGAACTCCCTCTTCCGATCCGATCAGCGGAGTCCTTCGCTGTCTTCTAGCATCGCTTGAAGACCCACCTCTTTAAGGAGAACTATGTCCCTTTCCTGCTGCTTACTTATTCCTTAAAAACAAACAAAAAAAAAAACTTTCTTTCTTTCCCTTGACTTCTCTATGGCTTAGGTCGTTGTTCTATAGCTTATGTATTGTTGGGTAGGTGTTGGCTAATTATTGTTTGACAGTTGTTGTATAGGTGCACCGAATGTGCAGTGTCTCGGTTAAATAGTTGACATGGATTTAAGCCGTGAGCATCAGCCAAATGTCATAAATATAAATGTAAATGTAGACCAGTGATATCTTTTATTTAAAAAAATGTCTGGTTGAACTGACCTGTTTTCTTCTGTAAGATACACTGTATATTTTAAGGCATATATTTAAGGCATATAATGTGTTTTCCACATATGTAACTACATCTTTTGGGTAACTTCAGAAAGGTTGGCCAACACAGCATTTTACAGGATTCAGGACCAGCAAGAACAGAATGATGGGGAATGAAATGAGAACTATGCCTTCTCAGTGTGGACTGAAGACCTGATGTGTTATGGTAAAAAGAAAAAACAATATGTCAGGTTTGGTTACTAAAGTTTCCCTTTTGCTGATAATGACAACTCAAGCTGCTCAAAGTCTTTTGTTTTGTTTAATGAACTTTATTGAATTGTGGATGCAACACAATATTATACAATTTAAACCCGACTCTGAAGGTCCCTTACATTACCTTTGTAGCAGTAAGATTAAATTAATACAAGAATGAGTTCATGCTAATATTCTCATGCTGAATTGACTGTAAATCCACATTTTAAAGCTGATAAAAAAAAAAACTTTCCAGGGATGCATGGAACAGGGCCCATTATCAGTCACCCTTTTCACCCTAATGAGTCTGTATCCTCGGGGTTCAGAACCATATACTACGTCATTGTATCATTTAGCAGTTTTTTAAAGTGCTGACTTATTTTCTGTAACAGAGTTCTGTAATCAATGGAATGAAAAAACAGTGGACAGTCATTTTTTTCTCCTTCTGCTATAATGATATAAAAGGCTGGCTGTATTCATGTCATTAAATAAAATAGAATAAAATCTGCTTGCATGCAAATGAGCATGAAAACAGTTCAAGGAAAATATCTGTAGCTAGAAAAACATTAAAAAATCTTATACAATAAATTAATATTTTGCAAAACAGGAAACAATTTAATGTTTGCCACATTTGACCCCTCATAAAAAAAAGCCCAATTACCTGTGTGCCTGCGCATACAGGCAGGCTGTTAATGGTCGTAATAAATCAGGGCTGATAGAGAGGAGAGCCAAAGAGCCCTCCAGGAACACCTCTGACCTCATAAAGAGCCTTGAATAGCAAGGGAAGTTATTTGGCAGTGCACAAGCTGCATATCCATCAAACAAACAGGCAAGAAGTCAAAACGCGATGCAAGGCACTCATATTTTTGGGGAGGGAAGAAAAGAACAAAAGGAAAAAACAGGCATATGAAATGAAAAACACCTGTTGAGCCCTGTTTTGATTTTCCTCCTTTTTGCTATGGCAGCAAGGGCAAATCAATGCATTTAGATTTTTGATTTCTACATTATTAACACTCTTAACTGCTAATCAGCTTGACCAGCATTCATAGACATTTCCTGCTCCAAAGAATGAATGCTAAATGAGCGTTTCTCCAGAGGGGGCAAAAGAGAGACACACCTCTCTCTCTCTTTATCTCTCCCTCTCTCTCTCTCTCTCTCTCTCTCTCTCTCTCTCTCTCTCTCTCTCTCTCTCTCTCTCTCTCTCTCTCT
>JBBIGB010000129.1:14282083-14305657 GCA_037577075.1 Alestopetersius hilgendorfi
TCTCTCTCTCTCTCTCTCTCTCTCTTTCTCTCTCTCTCTCTCTCTCTCTCTCTCTCTCTCTCTCTCTCTCTCTCCATGGCAACCACTCTAATGTGTGTGTTCATTCAGGGAGCTGGCCATGAGCATAGCCGAGTTACATGCTGAAGTGATTTAGGAGGTAAGCCCCCCTTCCCCACCACCACCATCTCCCGCAGCCCCACAAACCTCCTCCATCTATTTAAAACTGAACTTGGCAAGCCTGCGGAAGCACGTCCTCCTCCTTGTACTATCACCGCACTTTGTTACCATGGCACAAAGGGCACAAAAGAGAGATGTAAATCGTTCCAAATGTTTTGAGATATTTCCTCAAACTTTAAGTGCATCATATGTAGTAAGGGCATCAGTGACCAGACAGAAAAAAAGAAACTTGGATGTTTGTTACTTTACCCCTAAACAACATATGAACACAATATTAATTTGGCCTATATTTTGGTAGAATGGACAGCCACTTACATGAGTTAATGTCCATTCTTATTCACAAAGTCCTGATATTAATAGAATATTGGGCCTACTACATCATTAAACCCAGATACAAGGCTCTGATTGGCAGTGCAAATTCATTGAGGGTAAAAGTCATCTTCCCATGAGATTTTTGGCCGACACCAAGACCCAGCATGTGTTTTCTGGCAAAAGTTTCAGGAGCACAGATCAAGCTGGTTATGATTTCATTATAATGGGAGATTGTGTTTTCTGCTCATAATAACTGGCTGAATGACTGCGAGAAGCATTTCCTTTAAAAGATATTAAATAATGGCAGATGTTTGAAAGTAGACCTTATCCTTAAATGACTTGAAGCAATTGCATCCGTCTATGTTACAATTACCTTGTCTGCCCTGAATGTCAAATGTACGCCATTTTAAGTGATTTAGCAGCCATATCATACATAGACATTCATTTAATGTTTACACTACATTGAATTGGTATTATTTTTTACTTCATTACCCTGTTATGTTACATAAATATTGAGAGATGAATGGGATGAATGTTTTATCAAATTATCTGCTTTCAAATGTGTTTGGGGAGCTCATTTACAACACTAATCAGCTTGATCTGAGCCTTCTGAAGTTTAGTCTTAATAGACTCCTCAAACATCCACAAACCTCTAATTCAGTGTCATTTTAGATAATCTTCAGTGGTGGAGAACCTTAATTATGGAGGGTCAGGAGTGCCAATATTAAATATCTAACTATATAAATATATAAATATTAAATAAATAATTACTTAAATGTGTCATTAAATATTTATATATGTAAGGGTCAGGGGGGTTATGTGCTGGAAGACCGGTAGTGGTCGTTCTTGAATTTCTGTTAATATGTGTGGATATTGTGTTCATGTGGGGCTGGAATGGGTACAGCTGGTTGTTATTTGGGTTTGTGTTGTGTTACTGGTGGGACTGTGTTTGGGAGGTGGTATTTAGGTTCAGTTGAGGTGGACCTAAGTTGTCGGTCCACCATTACGCAAGGTGTATAAAGCTTCTGAGTGTTCCTTTATTTAAAGAGTTTCTGTTGGCCCTCGTGCTGTCTTTCTGTTGTAACTTCTATAAATAAAAGGTGAACGTGAAAATGGAAGCCTGCCTGACTGCAGGCTCTCATTGGGAACATAGTAGGTGAGTGGAGTGGAGCAGCAAGAATTTCCACTCAGAGCATTTCGCGATCACTCCGCTCCAGCTCCACTTTGGCTTTACCATTTTCCGCTCCTCGCTCCCTCTCCACTTGATCCTCGCTCCATGAAAATAATGTCTCTAATTAACGCTCCACTGTAATTTTTCATTATTTATTCATTTTTATATCGAACCTCTGTGCGTTCAGTGAAAAACAAATACACAATACTCAGAGAAAAATATCAACGTGCTTTAGTACAACAGTAGTGTGAATTCGTTCATGCTATAGCTAATGCAGTTCCATTATGGGCCGGAGCGGTAGTGGAGCGCACTCAGAGCGAGAGAAAATTGCGACGCGACTACTCAAGACAGTCAAACATCAGCGTTTGTTCCGCCCCTGTTTGATGGCCCAGACTAACGTCATGAATTCATTTAAACTGTCACTGCAGCACATCCTGTACAGCTAGTCAAGACCAATAGATCCCAGAATACTGGATACATGGCCCATCAACATACTTTGAGACTACTTTGCAGCTTGGAGTGAGAGTGCAGTGCTGTGTGCTCCATGTTGGTAGCAGCTGAGCTGAGCTGGAGCGAGAGAGTTAGAAGATGTCTGCTTTTTAAAAAGCTACTTATGTATTGCCTTTGGTGTTACCAACTACAAAATAAAATAATAATGAAGCGTATGCCCTGTTTTAATTAAAGAATGCGATTAACAAGATCAAAACGTGCTGCAAAATGTGTGGTGAGGTGAAATATGTGAGCAGCAGCACGGTGCTGTCTAGCCGAGGAGACTACTCAAACGAACGCATTGGAAAAAAGCTCAGTTTCCTCCAGTGTTTTTACTGGACAGACAGAGTATGGGTGGGGTGTGGGGGGGCAGAGACCACCACGGTCCACACCTCTGTATTACAAATATTAAATCAGTTTGGGGCAGAACAATTCCACTTTTTTCCTCATAGTGGGAAGTTGATATTTGCCTGGCCCAAAGCGGTTTAAACCTCCAAAATGATTTGGGATTCCTGGCTTCTTATCCAAATGAATGTGCACAGTGCAGTGGAATACCTGCTATGTGCTGGGATAATATGCATTTCATAAATGTGTTCAATCTTAAGCAACATTTAATAAGAATGAGTTAAACAAAGATACATAGACCACCACGCACAGTACTTCATTGTTAAAATGTTTTATAACAAGATGTGAGGATTGTTTATGGCACAGCTTTCACCCCCCTGAACACTCCTCAAAATGATGCGGCAAATAAGGAGCTACTTCAGCCCCGGATTCACACACTGCCGAATAAGAAGCCAATCGAATAGGAAGCTGTGAATAAGTATTTATTTATCATTACATTTCCCATTTTGAACAATTAATAACACATTTAATGATGTATTTAATGACAATTAAAATTGGCACTCCTGACCCTCCATACTTAATAGGTGCTCAGACTATTTTTAACTGATGTGCAACTAAATATTTATTAAATTCAACTGAACCTTAATATTCACTTCAATCTAACACATAAACCTTACCTCATCTCTGATCCTAATCTCAACCTTAACTGTAATGCTAGTGCTAAACCTAATGCTGCTGACAATATAAAGTGTCTGAAATAATCAAGAAGTAACACATTAACAATGTATATAACTACTGGTGACATGTCCTTTGTTACAGATGGATTACAATAACACAGTCTATGTAAAATTTTGCAGGAAAAAACAGTAATTATAGGAGAAATTATAAAGGAGAAAATATTCTGTTTCAACTATCAAAATGCACTTGCTTAATTACATGGGCAAAACTGTAGTGATAGCCCTGTACTGGCCACACCAGTGGCATGCCTGTGTGGCCACAAATGGAACTACCTAGTTAAGGTCCATCCCCTGAAACTTGTACGATTTATTTGGATTCCAGGAAGACAACAACAAAAACGACTGTATGTGGCTCAGTGCATTCGGTCCCAAGCTCACCTGCAGTTGACAGCAGGAGGAAAATGACGGCCAGGGCGTTGAAAGACCAGTGGCCGCACATGGTCATCTCTCTGTCCTCATGAAGAAAAGTGGGTCCAGGAGACAGGGAAGTGTGCCTTGACTCAGTGACTGCACATCCTTCACTTTCCTCTGTTTACATCCCTCATGCTGCACACTGTTAAAAGAAGCAAACACAGATCTGTGTATAGGCAACATCAGCATGTAGCCTGCCAGGGTAAGAAATAACAGCCCTGGTAACCTGAAACATACCCTGTTTAAGAACAAACCTGACATAGTAGGTAAAGTAATTCAGCAAAAACTAATATTCAGTCATTTCTCAGAGATCTCCATGGTGTTCAATGTAGGGAGGAAACTATATTTCAGTTATTGTGATAAATTATTTCGGTACATCTTGAGCATATCACAAACAGAGTTTATTTGCATTTAGTAAAGCCTGGTTGTGGTATTTTAATAGTGTGTCTGAATGTGGGCTTTTTTATTAAAGCTAAAATGAAATATTGTAACACATATATAATGTATCATGAAGTTGCAGCATATCATGATGCTTTAATGATATTGTGCATTTATCACATTTCCAATCCCCAGATATTCAGTGCACAGAGAACAACTGTAAAATATCTTGTTATACTTTTATTTGAATACATTATGAACAAAACAGTCACAGCTGTCGGGTGTTGAGTTAATCAGTTATAGATTTGGATTGGTCCTTGTCCTAAGTTTGTCTGTATTTAAGTTCCAGTGAGTCATATCCTTGTGTCGGTCCACCCTCATGCATTCCTTCACCCTACCCATCATGTTTCGCCTTTTATGTGTATTTCTTGTGTTTTGGCCTTAAGCCGTTCATTGTGATCTTTAGAGTTCGTGTTTTGCTAATAAAAAACAATAAATAAAACCCTTCATCTGTGCCTCGTTTACCAAACCTGCATGTGACAAATGGGCCAACCCTCCCCAGAGCCGCAGCAGGTTCCCCCACAAACTCCCAGGCTCGGATTCCACAGAAGACAGCTGCTCCCACACTGGCCCTCACTAGAGCACACCAGCTCCTGACCCACACAGGTCGCCTTTCATTATCTAAGGGTCTTTTACTTTAAAAAATGTCAGGGTTCACTATGTTTTCATGTTGTATTAGACACAGCTGTCAGGTGTTTAAGTTAAACCATCATAGATTTGGATTGGTCCTTGTCCTAGTTTTGTCCTTATTTAAGTTCCAATGGGTCATATTCCTGTGTTGGTCCACCCTTCACGCATACCCTCTCACACCCTCACCCAGCTGTTCTTCATGTTTTACATGTTTTTAACTGTTTATGTATTTTTTTGTCCATTGTGTTTTTTTATGTTCATTGTGTTCATTTGTTAATAAAAAACAACAAATGGAACCCTGCATCTGTACCTCGCTTACCAAACCCGCATGTTGAACCAGAGGTTTGACAAGTCATATTTCCAGTATTAAATATTTATATTTAATACTGTAAATATTTACTAACATTGCTGACAGCACTTAGCATCTACTGTAGCTTTTAGATTTTGACAAAACCAACCAATAAACTTCCAAAGAGGCTGACCTTCTGTTATTGCCTGTAATCATAATCACAATGATTTTGTTGATAATATGCAATAGGGCTATAATACATATTTGATGTAGGTACAAATATCAAGTAGGACTGCATGATATGGACAGAATATTAGTATTACAAATTCATTTTACTGCTAAAAATTGTGATAGGGATACCCTTCAGTTTATAAAAGTGCCCATATCATGATATGGATTGGTTAAAATGGCTGTTACAAATGGCTGTTACAAATGGCTGTTATGTAAATACTGTTAAAAATTCAAAATGTATGTTCACTCTACCTTTCACACAGTGCAAATATAGAAACAACGCTGTAATAATAGTCTGTTTTCAAGACATAGTATTTGTGATGTCAAACAACCAAAATGTACAGTTTTCTGACCTCCTTATTTAGCCAACAGCTGTTTTCCCCCGCCAATTTCTGCTAAAGTTCTAAGGCATTGATCATCAACTGGTGGCCTGCGGGCCACATCCGGCCCGCCAGAGCTTTCCACCCGCCCCCCTGATTGAAAATGAGTGGACATCTATGGAGCTGGATAGCTAAATTCTGCCCTTGCCCGTGGAAGTGTTCTGAGAGTGGGAGTTCCCCTTGTATTAGAATTTCTCTGATTATTACTGAATCAGGAAAAGTCTAGTGAGGAGGGAAAAGTATGTCCCTTTATTGCAGCTTAAATACATTTATTTTTTTCTAAATTAAATAAAACAATCTGTCAATCTTTAATCTGTCAGTAATCCGCCGGTCACGCCGCTCACACTTCCAGGTTTACTAAGTTCAGCATGCGCTCATGGAAATTACTTTCAGCTGTACTGAGTTACAGGAAGCCGAAACAAATGCCGAAACAAAATCTTCTCTGTAGACAGGGGACTATTTTAAGTTTTTGATTATCCATGTGTTTACTGTGAAATATCTGAGTTTGTTTCAACTAGTTTCTAAGTTTCATGTAATATGAGTTAACATTGACAAAGGCTAAAAAATCACAGAAATTTGGAAGGAAAATAAATATATGAAATAATTATATATTACTTAAGATACAATATTAATTGTATTTAATTTTAGGAGATCATCTGGGTCTCAGAGTGTCTGCTGAAAAAAAACTCTGGCCCTTGAACAAATGTAGTTGACGATCCCTGTTCTATAGAGTGTTCAGCCTTTTGAAAGAGCTGCAATACAGGGTAGCTAATCAGACCAGAGATAATTACATGCATCAGTTTTAGTGGCACAGCAACAAAGAGTTTGGACAGTGACCATACAAGAATGAATTATGATGAATTATGGATTATATTTTTGGTACACCAACTGGCAAAAATGTCAACAAATGCAATAGATTGAAAATGTAGAATTCTGGCCTCTTTAATGTAGGTAAAATACAATGTCAACTTGGTGCAGTCTTTGAAAATAAATTTAAAATAAAAAAATAAACTAAAAAAATGTTAAAGTCAGGTATTAAATTGTTTGCAAACTTGACATTTCTGATGTGCAGATGATACTCTCAAAATTTTTCATGTTGTGCCATTAGCACTCTGACACATGTTCCAGGTGAATTACTGTGGGTGTTTTGATAAAAGGTTCAACCAAAACCATGACTCCGGTCAAAAGAATGCTAATCATTTTTAATGCCTAATCTTCTAATCTTAGATTTAATCTTAGATTTGGACATGGCCAGCATACAGCAGTTTGAAGACATTCTGTGGCCATAAACGTGTAGAAACCTACTCAATCAGTGTTACTTCTGAAATGAAGAGTATTAATTGAGGAGTTTGTCCCTCTTTCTGCAGTAACAGCCTCTATTCTTTCGGAAAGGGTTTACTGTAGAACATTGCTGTGAGAATTTGCTTGCATTCAAACAACATAAGTGAGATCAGCTAATGACATTGGATGAAATGTTCTGGATCACAAACACTACATACTAGAGATGGGCTCGATCCAATATGATATCGGTATTGAGTCCGATATAGCTGTAAGTCCATTATCGGATATCGGTCGGTTCTAATAAGTGTTTATTTGTTCTGTGATGTAACCTTATTAACAAACAGCTCACTTTCCACAAAAATAATGCTATCATTAAAGTAAAAAAATGCATTATGTCGGAATCTGTATCGGTATTGACAGCTGTGTATCGGAATTGTAATGGAACTGGAAAAATGTGGATCTCTTTGAAAAGTATATAAATTCTGCACACATGACATACAGTGTCAGCTGAATTGCAATTAGCCATGTCTGATATTTAAACTTCAATTTTCTTAAAGAGTTTTGGTTTTAACAATGTTTGAGCATTTTTCTTGTGTTTCAGCCTTTAGCTGAGTAAGGGTATCAGCTGTTTGACATTTTCAAGATGGACGGTAAATAGACATTAATAGACAAATAGACAGGAAACAGCAACAGCAAACATAATGCATCACCTTGTCAAATTCACACATTTCACCCCTGTTACGAGAGAGAGAGAGAAAGAGTGAGAGAGAGAGAGTGACCCCTGGTCTAATACATGCTACTGGACAAGAAAGATGGATTCAAGGAGAGACATCTGTAATGCGTAATAAAGACTCTGTATCTCCACATTCTGAAAAAGGTGTATGTCAATAGTTTTAATGACTGCTATCCACACTACACTGCTCTCCTGTACCCCTTTCTCTTTCTATGTAGCCACTAACCACCCTCCCAACATGTTGTGTCACACTGTCTGTGTTTGGTCTACAGCTATGCTAACAACCTCTTAACTTGAAGCCTGACATCCATCATAGAGCATCACAATGCCAAGGCACACCCCTTTTCCTTTCCTTTATTTCTCAAAGAACGCACACTAGCAGTGATAAACACAAAGAACACACTAAATCTCCCTCCACTGCTCACATCTGACATTCACTCCCACACACACCACTGGCTCACCAAGCACACATCACTTATCTCAAATTGCGCATGCATCTTTGAGATGGAATAGGATCTACTGAGATGGTCCACAATGGTTTAATGGAGTTAGTGTTAAAGTGATGGTTTGACCAAAAATGTAGCTTAGAGTTTGCACTTACTTATTATTATTAATCACCTAAACATGCTTGGTGCTTTTTAGTTTTGCACAGGGGCTATAAAGCTAACATAACTGACAATGTAGATACCAAGCAAATTAAGCTGATAACTTTGTGGTTTATGGCACAAATTAATCTACCCTAGTCTTGTGACAAACTAGCCTGAAATTGCTCACACTCAGATTATAGGGTATTGTGATGTTAGCTGCCTATTTTATCCGGTCGTGTGGTGTTTAAAATGTTTGAGCACTATGCCCTCTCAAGTTCACAAAATTGTAATGAATATCGCTTTTCCACTGCATGTTACCAGCTCAACTCAGCTGTATTCGCATTCTGGTACCCGGTGCCACATTTATTTTCCCCTGCAATTAGTACCTTCCTTATGTAGCTGGTGAGAAACTGTCATGATGCTATAATCAATGAAACAAACACATTAGCAAAGAAGAATACTGAAGGGATGGTAATAATTTAGGTGACTCAACAATTGATCAGTGATTAGAATTAATTAGATGTACAGGATGTCCAAGGATATCCTGTGTTATGATTGTTTCTGACTGTGATGTTTTCATTACTGCTAAGCTTGCTTGGAACCACAGCTGAGGAAAAGAACCACATACCAGGCTTATCATTAAGGCAAGTACATTAGGGTAGAGTCCACCCAGCACCATGCAGAAGAAAAGTGCCTTTATTTTGCAGAACTACATTTTTGTTAGTTGCATTAGTTAGTGCCAGACTAAGCAGATATAAAGGGACAACAACTGAACTTTACTTTGTATATTGCTGTTTAACACAAATTAAATACTAATTTGTCACGTTCATTTTGTAGCTGATAAGGCACAGTGCTACTGTGAAATATAGAGAGGTTGCTATGTTAGCTACAAGTCAGTATTCAAAACTGTTACAAACCAGCATGAGAAAGTTCAAATGTGACCTCTGATTACGACAATCTTTCAGGTCCTGACAGCGGCCACCAGGGGTCACTCTTGGTTTAAGCTGGGGTTATTGTGTTTTTGGTTTCGGATCTTTTATTTTGACATCCTGAGTACACCAGGTTTAAGTTAGTCATTAATTTCAGCTGCTGGTGTACTCAGGAATAATTGTATGTGTTTACTGATTGGTTTAAGGAGTTTTGTATGTTGTACTTAAGTTATGTGGATCGTTGTTGTCAGTTCACTGTCGCCCTGGCTCAGATAAGAGCAGTCCTTACTTCTTTTGGTTTGTTGATTGTGGCCCTCGTGATTGTGGCCCTTTTGTTTTGTTTATACTGTGTGTGCTTGCCTGCTTGCATAGTTTGGAAGAAGGGAAATGTGACAGATGGACTGACCCACCAACTGCAGGCACCGCAGATGTGGCCTGGGTGAGCAAGGAGAAGAGCAAGGAGGACCTGTTCGCAGAGTTGGTCAAGCGACGAGGCTGAGGGCCAGAGCAACAAGGAGGCTGTGTACCCTCGCGGCGAGGCTGTGAACACAAGTGCCAGTGAGGCTGTGCACACATGGAGAGGGCTCTACCCCCGAGAACAGTGAGGGGCTCTGAGGGCTCCGGTGGAGACAACTCTATCCCAAAGTACACGGAGGAGGACACGACGGGGCTCCCAGCAGGGGCCTCCACTCAGGGCCCACATTACAGAAACTTCCTAACTTGAAAATCCTATCTTAACTGTGTAGTGACCATGGTAACAGAAGTTTAGGATCTTATTTAGGAAATTTTTTTAGGTGATTATTTAGGTCTTATTTAGGTGATTTTCAAACTGAAGTGTGTGACTGTGAGAGAGAGCGAGAGTGTGTGTCCCTATACTTTTGTCCACATAGTTGAGTATGACAGCTCTGTCCCAGTATTTTGTCCATATTGGCCTATTCGTCTGACTTAAAGTTCAGCGCATGACGTTGTTTAAAATAAAGATTTTGAAGATAGTAATGAAGATTCTCTGACAATACAGTGTTACGGACTGGAGCTTCATGGCAGCAGGTTACAGTTACTTCACAAGATGACATGTTGCGTTAGTTGCTAGGCAACAGACATAAAAGTCGATCATTGATGTTAGATCGCTTATTTAGGATTCCTAACTCGAGATAAAATAGGTTTCCTAAATTCAGTTAGGATTTGCTTCTTTAATACCAAATTGAAAAAAAAAAACCTTAAATATTAAATCGTCCTATCTTAACTTGACACAATCATTTAATTACTTCATCGCTATTATTAAGAGAGGGCTCTCATATGTGAAGTCATTAGTCAACAGTAAAAACAATTTGAGCTAAGCATGTGATCATTTAGGGATACATTTTCTGAACATGTAACCCTTATTATTACTCTCAGAAGAAAGGCGATGCATTTTACAAGCGTCAGAATAATCATACCAAGAGGATAATTCTGGTAGTGCTTGTTCCGGCAGCATTGGTTCTCAGCCCGTTAATACTCCATGTACCATGGCTGCGCATCTCCAAAGGAAGCCAACCCTCTGCTTTTATATGCTAAAAAGAGAAAACACAAACAAACAGCACATAAGGCTATCCTACGCACACAAGGCCTGTGCCACACTGTTACCTTGGAAACACAAAGAAAGGGATGGAGAAAGCAAAGTGTTTTCCCTCTGTCTGCATGCAAGTAATTACAATCTCTTTTGTAGCTCCTATGAAAGAGAAAATAAAACACCGGATGCAAATCATAGCTAAATCGGCACCTCTGTTGTAGGCCTTTGCACACACAGTGAGCTTTAATGTCTTGTAAGAGACCAGATTTGTTAAGTTATAACTTGTGCCTGTGATTTAGGATTTGAAAATGTGTGATTTAAATGTTAATATCAGGTCATCCCTATAATTACAGAAATGCAGTATAGTTTTTGCACAAAACACTTTTCACAGCCCCATTTTCAGCTAGATCAGCAGTTAATAAAGATACATCAAGGGGAAACTACTTTTAAAAGAATAGTCCTAAAAACCTTGTAAGACCTGGTGGACCATTAGATCTGACCCCATCAAACGAGCAGTACTTAAAGCTTTCATGGAAAAGTAATTCAAGCTTCACTGTTGCTACAGATTTGCAACAATTTATTTGGGTTTCTGTGCAGCTTTACATAGTTAGAAGACAATTCAGTGCTGAAAATAAGAATAACAATAAGTAGCTGTCAGTTGTCAAGAGCACAGCCAGTGCCAGGGCAATCTGAATGGAAGGACATGTCAGCTGCTAACAAGGATGAGGTTAATTCATAATAATAAATCTAAGTAGTTAACAATAAACTTTATTTGCTAGCACCATTAATGGTTTAATAATCAGTGTAGTCTGCCACAGTGTTAAATCTAGATCATACACATTTTCTTGTGTTTAGCCAATTAAGAATGCAAACATATGTACAAATTGCCCACACACAGCCCTGTAGCACACAGTTCTAAGCTACAGAAATGATAACAGAATGATTGTTAAAACTGGACATCTCAGCTGGAGTAAAGCTTTATAGGCACTTATGACTGTAAATATGTAAAGCTTCTATGTAATATTCTGTTTGATATGTTTTCTGGAAAATTTATCATTTGTAATGGTTCTATTGTCTGGAAATGATATAAATGAAAGGGAGGTCGCTGACGTTTGCACAGTGAAATTAAGACACTGCTTACAATTCTTTGGCCATTCGTGTATCAGTAACTGGGGTGTCACTAAATGGTCTGACTTTTTCTGAGACTGAAGAAAACTGTTTTGCATGCATGGATAAACTGACTGCAACATCACTGCTGACAACCCAAGAATATTCAAGCTTGACCGGTTCCTGCAGCAGCGCACTGAAACATTCCCGTGACCTGCAGTCATAATTTGTAGAATGATTAATAATAAGCAACATGCTTTAGATGGAAATGTTCATATTTCTTTAGTAATGCCTGAAGACCACTGCAAGCACAGAGGAAAGCCAGAGGATGGTGCGCTGAATCACATTGTTGCCTTCATTGCCTCTACTGTTAAGCCTGACAGTGAGAAAAACAGTGAAAATCTGTTGTGTACAAACAAACTTCTGCCAACATGCTGTTGTAGACCTTGTCACTTATGTTTGTGACTGCTACAAGTGCCATTATACAATAAAGATTCTATGATGATAGATCTATGATATACAAAAGTCATTGCCAGCCATTTGTCGCAGAACAAAGCAAAAAAATCTAAACAAACAAACAGAAATCAAGGCCTTAGTAAAACTGCAGCCGTTATGTGCTGGGAAATATGATGCCAATGTCTGCTGATCACTTTTTAGACATACATAGTAGCACTCACATGTATTGCAGTGGTCACATTCCATGATTTGTAAAGTCATAAAAAGAATATTAGGGTATGACCATCTCCTCTACACTGTAAAAAGTGAAACCAAACAGAAGGTAATCTGAAGTGTTTGTGGGTTTGTGTTGTATTTAAATGAGCTGAATGATATCAGTTAAATTGCTTGTTACCACATGACATACCAAGTTTATTTTTACCCATTAAGTTTTGCTCTGCTCATTAACTGTACCATGAATGTAGAACTTAACACATACTGAAAAATACAATAAATTAAACTTTTGACCACTGTGTTTTGATTGGACAGATCTTTGAGCTGAAGCATGAAAATCTGTTTCCAGTATCCAGTTTCTACAGGAATACTACTGTAGATGTCATATATCACAGCCATAGCAAGTTGTAAATGATCGGTGTATGGATGTGTAGTTCAGGCTTGAAAATACTGCCAGTGAAAAATGGACTCAGAGCAGCCACAGCCTCCACTCGTAAGTGCGTCCCTGGACCCAAACAAAATGCCATTGCTGCCAAAGCCCCAGAGAGTGCTGTACACATGCTGGAAAACACACTGCCTGCTTCTTCTCCCAAGGCCACACTACAGAATGTGTTTATCTATCCCCTAAGGACCTCAGTACATGTTTGTGTGCACAAGTGAGCCAAAGACAGAGACAGAAAGAAAGAGATGCAGACAGAGGAAGTGTGGTAAGAAAATGGAGAGTAAGAAAGACTTCACTTAATTTAAAACAACCGAACCTCAGGGCCCCCTAGCTGGGCCACATTTTTGCTCTATTATAGCTCCGGACTCATTTATAGCAGATATTCAGTGTTCTATACAGTGGTGCTAGGAACCAAAATCAAGCAAAATTATGAACTATCTGTGGGCCATGAGAACTAGTTTGAGAAGAACAAAAACAGCAAACTGCTTAAACAAACTGTACTACCTGACAAAGAGAAGTACCCAACAAGGGAATTTATGCAAATCTCAAAAAGTTATTGGTTGATTGGGAATTATATTGGCGGTTAGTCTGACATTTCAATTTGCTACCATGTTTCTTAAATGTTTCTTTAACTGTAAAGGTATGATGGACAACACTGGTATAACATATTTTTATCAGCACATACCCCTAATTCAGGTATCCTTATTATCAAGTGTCCTTCTTTTATTTTACCTCGAGTAGCTCTACTGTGATATTTCAGACTTTATTTTATACAGAATCTAAATTATCACTGCAAATTCTTGCTAATTCCAGTTACTAATACTGGACTGGTGCCATCTCCTATGTTTTCCCTTTCCCTTCTCCTCACTCACTGCAACAGAGTTCACTCCACTACTGAAAAAAAGAGACTTATAAATTACTTACAATTACACAGGGTTTTCTTTTCAGCAGGCTAATCATAAACAAGGGGACAGAAATGAACACACCCTTAGGTTCCTAGAGACGTTGTCCAAGCCTCTGCCCAATGACTTCCCAGATAGCACCATGTCATTGTTTCAACGTTGAATTATGATTAAATGCATTGAATTATGGTCAGTGTTAAATTATCATCGTTGAAACTGAATTGATTTTTGATCAGATTTTCAATATTGAAATGTTGAGTCAAAAACCTTGATTCAATGTTGATATAAAGTGGCTTTTTCAACATTTAAAATGAGATGCTGAATCAACATTGATATTACTGAAAATATTCAACATTAAATCAACTTATGCTCATGGATGATAAATCAACATTGATTTATGGAGGGCTCTTCAATATTGCATCAATTTATGCTCAGCCATGAAATCAATATTGAAATACGCCTAACGTATTATAGTTTTTCTTGGGTGCTTAACTACATTGAACATGCCATTAGTCCAAGTTGTCAATTCCAAATAAATATATTACATATTATATTATATTACATGGCAAAAAATGTTTTCTTGATTTATGTTTGTATACATACCCAATAAAACCACTTTACCTGCAGAGAAGACATGTTTTCTCATTTT
The DNA here is from genome assembly GCA_037577075.1 of Alestopetersius hilgendorfi. NCBI lineage: Eukaryota > Metazoa > Chordata > Actinopteri > Characiformes > Alestidae > Alestopetersius > Alestopetersius hilgendorfi. Next base: position 14,296,542 of record JBBIGB010000129.1, read on the forward strand.
TGTATGTTGTTTCTCTCTGTATGTGTGTACAGGTTTTACTGCAGTGAGTGAGTGTTTTTTCTGAGAGTGTTCAATGATTGCTCGTATATCTCCTGTTTGACTGATGTGTGTTACTGTTTGAGTGAGTTTTGCAATTTTGCTATGGCTATTTAGTGTTTTGATTCACGTAGAGGTCTTTTGTTAGTGTTATGCAGGCTGCATTGGTTGATTTTAGAATCAGAAAACTTTTTTTCATCTTGAAAGAAATTGCTTTGAGAATGTGGTTATTGTTTTGAAAAAAGTAGTTAAGCATCTAAGAATAGTACTTTTATGTAGACGACACGCATTGTTTAATTTAGAGAAACCGCAGTAAAATATGCAGGCATGAGGTGGATGCGTTCTCACGCATGTGCAGTTGATTTGGCATGCTTCTGGTTTAAACTGGACGCGACAAGAAACAGCACAAAAGCTCGTTAGAGGTCGTCAGAAAATTATACGCGAGTATATTCTACTTTTTAAAAGTCTAAATATGCCAGGCTTATTTTATGTTATAAATGGACATTTGTAGGTTTGTATCACTGGATATTCAAAAATCTATTTTTTTAACCACGATTTGACCTGAGGGCTTAGCAGTGGCAGTATATGTTGTCTTCGGTCGGCATTAAGGCTAAACAGTTAAATACGGATTTTTAAAATTGATGTCAGTGTTTTACGTAGATTATGTATTTGCTTGTGAACTTTTATTTTTCAGTAAATATCGTCCTATAACATTACCTTACACTATTCCTACTAATATGCTAGCCTTCCACCGCATTTACTAGCAAGGTTGCTAATGCTCCCTTCACGCACTGAGAGTTGAAATATCGGTCAGTGTTGATTCGCAGGCTCCGTCACGAATGGTGTGTAATTATTTCGGTTTTCATATTTAAAAAACTATAAACCAAAGTTCTACCAACCACGCTTCTGTACGTATATCCTGACTAAACTCGAGCCTGTTACATGCACCGGGTCATGAGACGATGTCTCGGCAGGTATATAAACAGGTAGTAACCTTCACACTGTCATTGAAGTTACTTCGCGTCATGCCCGAGTGTCGACTCGAATCCACCTCAACTCTACCTTCGCTACTCTCCGGTACCGTGAGTACTCTGATTCTTCGGAGTCCACTTATATACTTGTCTGTGTGCGCGTTTAGAATGCGAGTTCATATTGGTGTGGACTCTAACTCCTCTGGGAGCGTTCTAAGAGTAACTGTGTGGCTTACCGATTCTCTCGTGTCTCTTATGTCCGAGTTCTTCCACCACGATACACTGATGGCACAGTTTACTCCCTCTTCTGCCTCCCATTGTGACAGAGCTGTTATTACAATTTATCTAATGCTATTGTGAGCGAGGGTGAATGTGGGTCATCTATACACTGTACAGTAAACTACATCCAGTGCTCATATTTTTCACAGACATTCTTTTCATATGCTTTTAGGTGACTTTCACTGATTGGAGGAGGTAATGTTGAAGGGACTGTGCGTCGATTGCTCCAAGCAGTCTTGACCAAATAGTTGGCTTTATGAATGAATTTAATTGGGCAGGAAAAGGTCACAAGCAGTGCTTCAGAGATACCAGGCTTCAAACTTGCTTATTTGGTAGGTTTCTGTAAATTTATTTTAATATCTAAATTATATCAAGTCTGCATATTTATATGATAAGTAGTTGTGTAAGCACTAAATAAAAACATAACGCAATGATTTGCAAATCTCATTGACATTTTATTCACAATAGACCGTAGAAAATGTTTAAACTGAGAAAATAAAAGAATAAGGTTGTTTTGAATTTGATGGCAGTAACATGATGGCAGTCTCAAAAAAGTTGTGACAGGTCCATGTTTACTAATGTGTAGCATCTTTATTTTTAACAATCTTGCAGATTGCTGAACGTCTGTCCCTCTTTACATCTGAGAGATTTGCCTCTCTAACATTTTCTTTTTTGCTCAGTAGATTATTGACATGTTGCTACTTAATCCAGTTAGTTGCAATATTTTCTTTCAGTTGTTTTTTTTAGTACTAGTTACTTTTCTGCCTTTTGTTGTCCCTGTCCCAACTTTGCTGCCATTAGATTCAGAATTATCTCATATTTCTAATGAAATACTAAAATGTCTCAGTTTAAGCATTACATATGTGTGTATGTGTGTGTGTGTGTGTGTGTGTGAGTGAGTGAGTGGGTGTGTGAGAGGGAGAGACAGAAACACTGTTAGCATTAGCGTTCAGATGCAAAAACATTGAAATAACTCGCTACTCTCTCCACTCTCTCTATGTTTAGACAAGGCACATCTTACTAATACTAAATAAACTGAAATAACTTGAAAATTGGGGGGTGAGGTTTAAAACACTAAAATAGGAGGACAAGACACAGAGCAGGAACGCTGCTGCTTCTTCTTTTTACGGCGGTTGACAACTTTTCAGTGTATTACTGCCACCGCTGGGCTGGTGGAGGTAATACTTTTTTGCATGGGACTGAATCCACGACTCCTGATCCGTGTAACTCGCATTAAAAAAACTTGCATTAAAATTCACTAGCTTGTTAAAAATTTTAACAAACATATGATGTGACAAGTAAGGTAAACGTACCAATTAAGTTCACCCAAATCTTTTTTTGAACAGTTTTTAAGTAAAAGGCATTATTTTCACAGGGAAATGAGAAGTTACAAAGACACATTAATCCCATATTTAATAGTTTATAACTTCAGGGGTTTTTAAATTAATTTAATTAAAAGATATACAGCTTTAAATGCAAAAAGTCTGCTCTGTGCTTAATGGGTACATGTTGTACCCTTTAAGAACACCCCTGTTCAAAATAAGCTCACAAGCTCACAATTGTGAATTTAGTTTTTATTTAATAAAGGTCAGTTAAAAAAAAGATTAAAAAAAACATCAACGTGGAGTATCATATTGTATATGTTGCATTGTAAAAGTTTAACTTTAAAAAATGTAAGCGCATATAAACTGCATTTATGCAGGAAAATTATGCACAGTCTCTCTTAGATTGTTTGAATGTTACAATGTTTAACTATATATATATATTTTTTTTAATCATTTAGCTGTTGCTGTTATTTTGTTTTTGTCACAACAGTCAAACAGCATTAGGCCTAAAAGCCATAACTTGCATTAACATCATACTGAGAGCCATATGAATGATCACCTTTAAATGTTTTGGGGGAAACAGGTGTTAATCATGACATGCCTCTTTCATTTTGAGGCAGGAGCTGTAATCCTGCCTTGGTTTTGTCATTATAAAACTGTGAAAATATTGTATTGGTCTTTTTAAAAAATTTTTATTGAAATTAATAATAACAATTAGTTCAATTTATGAACTATTTACATTGTCAGTCTATGTAAGTGGGCTTAAATGGAGCACCCTGACCTTAATGGGGACATCAATAATTTTGGAATAAAAATGTAGTGGATTTAATTTTAAGACCAGTAGTTTGTTATATAAATGTTCTTAATTATGTATAAAATCATATACTACTTGCAGGGTCTCTTCTGGGCAAAGTTTTATGGGGCTTTCAAAATGGTTGAGTGAAGGATGAGTGAACACTTGCAGGAAGTTGCCCAAATATGTAGCAGCATGATTGGCTTAAAAAATGCAGGGGACATTTAATAATAACTACATTTATTAATTTAGATATCAAGCAGGAAATTACTTGTTTTTTCTTTACACAATTTGTGTTCCAAATGTGCTTAATGGGTACTTGAACTTAATAGGGGCATGCACCCTGTGCCTGGAAAGAGCTGGAAAGAGCCTGGAAAGAGCTGGAAAGACCCTCATAGTCGCTCCTCTAAACAGCTGCAGGGCCAAATGCAAAGTGTCTTTGGACAGGAATAAGTCACTCTCTGAGCCCTGCAAACCCAAGACAACAATGTACCACAGTTCTCTTCACAGTGACAAAGTGTTACAGTACCAACAAAGTAGCAGATTACAGCAAAACAAATCACCTTCTGTGCTTTTGAAGCAAGAGTTTGCTACAGTATATTGCTTTTCAAACTAAAACGGGGTCAGAATTGCGTCTTGGCTGTCATTATGGTGAGCAGTGATAAGATATCTCCATTAACAATTAGGTAGGGACTAAATCCACTTTGGATTTTTCTCTGGTCACATTAAAAACTAGTGGTGGGCCGTTATCGGCGTTAACGTGCTGTGTTAATGTGAGACTCTTATTGGGCGATAAAAATATATCGCCGTTAAACTATTCACAAAGTTGGGTTGGGAGCTGGGTCTATACTACGCAAGCTATGATGACTTTCACCTTGATATTTTTGCGTGGATGTGTACCTAGCCGAATTGCAGTGTAGGGGGTGAGAACGAATCTTCAAACCTATTGTGAAACATGCCTACTGTGAAACAAGGGGGGCTTAGCCCCCAGAGTTGTAGGAAGGAATTAGCATGTATAGAGGGCTGTGTTTTTCCTGTTTTGGGGCCTTGCTGCCCCAGGGTTGCGGCTTTGAGGCGGGGTACTGTCACGGCTCGGCCAGTGGCCGGTAGGGACTTTTGTTTTGGGATTTTGTTTGGGATGTTTTGTTTCTTGTTTCATAGTTTCAGGTGTCTTGTGTTTGGTTTAGTGATTACGCTTTGTGATGGTTTCTGTCTGAGTCTGTCCGTGTATTTCAGTTCGGTTCGTGTGGACCTCTGTATTGTCCATCACCCTATTACACCCGTATCTCATCTGTTGATGTATGTTTGTAAATAAAGAGAGCATGGATGCCTGCCTGCCTGCCTGTCTTCACTGGGAAAAAGCACGGCAGCGGGGTCACCCCCGCAGCCATGAGAGATATATAATTTAAACATAGTAGAATAATGACTGTATATTTAGGGTGGCTTGGGATCATTTTGGGGGGAGGGGGCTTCAGACCTTTGGCAGATTAATTTAGATTAATTCCAATATTACAGTGAGATTAATCGAGATTTAAAAAATTAATCTATGCCCACCACTATTAAAAACACAATTGCCAGAGTGCAAGTCATCTTGTTCTGGACAGTTGTGAGTGTTGATGATTTTTATGCATTTCATTACTGCTGCTCCAGTTTGTGTGGCCTTTCCAATCAAAAGAGAGTTAAAAAAAACCCATATTGTTTACAGTGGTGTTGACTGGAAAGAAAGACATAAAATTTCAAAACGCATATGTAGGATTACATTAATTTCCAAAAGTAAATAAAATGACTATAGTTGCATTTTAGACATTGCCTACAATCAGTACATTTCTCTTAAATGAACCATTTCAAATCATCTCTCAATGACTGTACTAAGAAATTTTACAAATTGGTGGAATTTTCTTCTAAATACTGTTACTTCTGCACTCTTCAGTGTCAAAGAGCTATACAACCTCTACAGCAATTTGCTGTTTGGTTCTAGAGATTTAGTTACACTTGCCTTTTGTTGGCTAGTGTTTCAAAAGTTTTAGTAATCTTCATTTATTCACAAAAAAAGCAATTATGTACTGCTCCAACAGAAATTCGAGAGTGCCAAAGCCTTTTTCTTCCCATCTTTCTCTCTCTCTCTCTCTCTCTTGCACTCAAGTGCATTTTTATTGCCCAACTGAGTGGATTTGTTTACTTTCACCCGCTGTTGACCCCATCTACTCTCTCTTAATAATGGACAGTCATAGTAACACGTTTTAACAAAGAGCATTGCCCCAATCTAATGCTTACATTGGATTGTTCAGTGAAACATTACCTTCAGAGCCTGAGCTGCAGATTAATGTGTTTACCAGTTACAGACTGAACACTACTTCCTCCATCAGTCAAAGGGAACACCTGGTAAGTGTGCAGCTGAGGAAAAGGGGAGTTTTTCTTCACAGGTGACTTTTTCAAACTGTGTCTTCGATGCAGGCAGATCAGAAACACCCAGGCTTTAACAACTGGGGGGCTTTAAAGAAAAGTCTTCTTTTTGGCTTCTATCCCTTTCCTAAGTCTGTTAAGGGGCAGATAACCCCTGCTACTTTGGTTTGTGGTCTGAAATATTGCTCTCATTAATCCACTACACTTTTTGTCTTCTTCCTAAATGCATTTCTCACCTAAGAGGAATGACGTGTCTGGCCTAAAATTAGTCGCCTAAATGTGGACCCTAATTCAGAGAGACATTTTTTTCCTCTCCCCCATTCCATCTGGACAATGTTTCAGAAAGGTCTGAGTCTGAATAAATATGCCCCATGAAAAATGTTCTGGGAGTCATTTTAAAAAAGTCTTAAAGCACACATCAGAACTACCTGTTCATTAAGAGTCTGCCACTGCCTCATTCAGGCTGAAAGAGCCCTTGGGAAAAAGCCCCTAATCTAGCCAATCTAAAGTGCTCTTTCTCTTCCTCTCTCTCCCTCCTGAACATGTTGATCCATACTGCTCTTTCAACCAGAATGGACATAATCTTGGGATGCTAGCAGTAGAAATATGAATGGCCACTCTATGCACACTTACAAATTGCCCATGGCTAAATCACAAGCTGTGCTAAAGCTAAGGCTCCCACTGCACACCTGTTGGCTGACAGTTTCAGTCTCTGTGAAAATGCAGCTGATGAACCCTAAGCAGCATAATGAACAATAACCTATTTCTTTTTGAGACAAATGTTCTTGGACAGCATAATTGTACACTATGCGGTCAGACAGTCCTTTGGATGAATACTTTTCAGGTGCATCCATCACTGGCACAGGTGTTAAACTGAACACACATAGTTTGTATAATCCCTCTAGCCAATTAAATGGGATGCTATGGAGCTGCCAGACATGACTCACTATACTCAATGAAAGGCAGTGGCTACAGTATAAAGGTGTGGAGCAGTAGAACAATGTGCTCAGGAATAGTGGAGCGCCATCCATTATTTTTATATAGAAATCACAATTTTAAATCAAAATCACAATTTCCAAACTCATTGAAACATAGTGCATGAGAAAATGCTCAAATTATTTCATTTTCTTGTGTGAATTATCTTAGAGTAAACAAAATGACTGATGTAGTTACAGTAAGTAAATGATTTGGTACCACAGAGCATCTGCTGTCTGTGTACCTCTGAGGAACTGGATATTGTACTATATGAATATTGAACTGAATACAGCTTCCAGTTCTACTCATGGTTTTATATCATCACAGCTATTAGACTGGCAGACTGGCTTTCTCACTATTGCTTAAATGAAGGAAAAAATGTTTTTATATTACACAGTTAGATAACATATATATATATATATTTACACACATACATGTATTCATGTGAGACTTTCATATAATTTCTTTTCTTTTAATGGTGCCTGAAATTCACACATAGCAAAGCTGACAAATAAAATTCTGGATTGGGCAAAAGTGGCACAAAAGAGTCAGGCTGGCAAAGGCCTTTCTTTAGTCTTGAAAAGAAAGTATCATGGAAAGTCTCGCAATACTTTATTGATGAGCTCCGCAGAGTATCACATGAAAGGAAGACACCTCAGACAGGCATTACATCATCAGAAAAATGGCTCAGAAGGGTATGAGCTCTTCATTTGCACATTAAAAACCAACAAACATCAGGGCCTACTTGCAACAGAGTCTCTTATCAGTTAATCGGGAAGATTAATTTAAGATTAAGTGGAGAGATTAAGCTCTGAAAAAAATCTATACATGGATCAAACAGAGCTGTTCAGATTGTTTATACACATGAGCAGCAAGGCTGAAGAGAATAAACTAAATGTGTCGTGGTTCAGCTGGTGTCCCACCCAAGATAAACCTAGAGATAAAGTTTCAGTCAGGCATGTCACTGGAGACACACACAGTGACAAGTGTGTGCTGCCATCGAGTATCTTATTACTCTCATGTAGTGAAATACACGTGCATTACAGGCAAACCTCTCCTGCTGTAGGTGGAGTACTAGGCAGGAGTACTGTGTTCTAGAGTGGGGCAGCTGGTGGCCTAGCAGTTAGGGAGTTGCCGCTGCAATCAGAAGGTCGTGGGTTTGAATCCCAGCACTGCTAGTGTCATCACTTGAGCAAGGTACCGTCCCCACACGCAGTTCCCATGGGCGCCCCTCATTGGTAGCAGCCCCCTGCTACACTTGGTGAATGGGATAAATGCAGAGAAATAATTTTACATTTTTCACACATTCTTCAGTGTGCTGCGGTGTATTCATATGAGACTTTGCCATTTTTTCATGCTTACATATATATATATATATATGTTCTGCACAGCATCTGAAACAGCATCCGCTAGCTAACATGGCTAACGCTAACACTGCACAGAGTCAAACTGTTCCCACTTTCTGTTTTACACTTAAGTTTATCAGAAATACAAAAAAAGTTGCTCAATGTTGGACACCTGTGTTCCTCCGCTGTGTGTGTGATGACGTCATCAAGCGACTAGTTGACTAGAAGAAGGTGACATAGTCTGATATATCACATTTTCTTGTACGTCATGTGGATGACAGGGTGCATATGTGTTGCCTATCTGGGAAAAGGGTGTATTTCCTAATGGCAATGGCCTCTTTCAGCAGGAACTGTTCAGGAATGGTGTGAGGAACATAACAAAGAGTTAAATGTGACTTGACCTTCACATTTCCCAGATTTCAATCCAATCAAGCAGCTGTGAAAAATGATGGACAAACTAATCTGATCCATTGAGATCCATAAAGGATTTGCTGCTAGTAACACCACAGCACACCTTCAAAGATCTTCTGGAGTTTAGGTCTTGATGGGCAGAAACTGTTTAGGTTGTACACAGGGGGCCTAAACAATATCAGGCAGGTGGTTTTAAGTTTTAATGTCATTGATGATCTCCCTCTCTCTCTGTCATATATATATTTATGAGAGAGACAGAGAGAGAGAAAGAGAGAGAGACAGACGAGATAGATAGACAGACAGACAGACACCCTACACCCACCAAACACTTCGTTTTTTGCCCATTAATCTGAAATCATTCGGTCCCCACAAAAACGTGCAAACTGTTACTGTAGCTTGGTAACGAAGAGGCTTGGCCAAACCATGATCACCTGAGACACTCTCTCACGGACCTGCACTAATGTGAAGTAAGGTAATAAACGCGGTGACATTTCAGCTATAAACTACACACACACACACACACACACACACACACACACACACACACACACACACACACACACACACACACACACAC
>JBBIGB010000129.1:14317987-14337298 GCA_037577075.1 Alestopetersius hilgendorfi
GCACAGCTTCGTCTGGCAGAGGAACTCTGGACTCTGACCAAACTGCAGCAAACCAAGGCCAGACTTGAGATCCGCCTCCTAAAGGCTACGCTCAGACAAGCTGGTCTCTCCACATCAGATGAGGAAGTCTGAAATTATTGTGGAGTATTTCACATTAAGTCTTTTTCTTAATTCAATACATCTATATTTGAAACTTATGAATATCCTCAGTGTACAGTGTTTGTGTTGTAGGTCTCAGATGAGCGGACTGCTGGAAGAGTCACTGCTGGTGGGGTTTTTATTTTTAGGTTTTTTTTAAATGTGTGTGTTTCCATTTCAAATAAAAATTAACCTAATATTGACCCCACACTAGCTATTCTACTTGTTGCTTTATACATATCTATAGTTCTACATTGTGATTTCCTATCCTGTTTGAGCACTGGTTATCCTGATTTAGTGATCCTGAAAAGTTCCTATCCGGATCAGGTTGATCCAATCCGATGTTGCTTTGAAAAACTGGCTCAAAAGTAAGCTGGATTACGTGATCATGGATTGCAAAAAAAGGATTACTAAATCCAGATCACTTTTATCCGGATTAAACCTTTTGAAAAACCGGGCCCTGGAGACTTTCACAGCAAGATATGCTGGGTTTAGAGGTTCCTATAGCACCTAGATTTAAACAAGAGGGTTCTCCTGTGCAGATAAGTTTTGTAAGGATGACAGAGGCATGGTCTTTCAATATAAAAGAGGATTTATTTTCTTGTCCAGTTAAAAGAAACAGTTAAAAGTTTAGCATCATACCAAACCCAAAAGACACACTGCTCCATCAAACATCAAACCATATGGCCAAGGGAGGGAGGTGATGGCTGCCACCAGGAATATTGCATTTACATTGACAGCTAAAAAAAATCTAGAGCACACAGCAGTTGAGGAACCCCAATGCCTACCCACACACACCCACAAAGGCTCAAACACTGCAAATTCATGGCAAATAGTGAGGTGCTCATTACCACTACAAACTATGCAAAACTACAAAGCTGGGTTACAAGAAGTTTATAAAAAGGGCAGCACAGACAAACGGAAAGGGGCAAAACAGATTCATATTGATTACATAAAAAGGGCAATGTAAAGGAACAAAACAAATAAATATAAGAAAAGAAAAAGGCAGAGCACAAAGCAACAGACAAATAAATGGAAAAGAACAAAACAGAAAAGGGCAAAGCAGCAGCAGCAACTCTGTGCCCTACCAACTCAGTCTGCCACCGCAAACCTGAATCCCAGTTAGCAACCAGGTGATGTCCTATTAAACACGTCCAGCCCAGACCTTCCAGCATACCACCCAGAAGCATCTGGCGACACCCTAGGACACCTTTTATCAGCCATTTAGCTGAGCTCAGGTACACAGAGTTCGCAGGAGCCAGACAGCCAAGGGTCTCAAATGGTCTACCTGCTGAGCCTGTTTTATACAAAAAGCTACAGCATGGTTGGCCACTTGAAAGCTAATTGGAGGTGTGTCGACAAGGAAGGGCTATGGTGGCTGCGAAAGGACATATTTCTTGAGACACCAAACCCAACAGTGCCTCCACTGGTTACACTGCTTAGACCATGGTTAGATGTATTATAAAGAACCTTCAGCGATTTGGACATTTTATATGGACAATTACAGAATAAGGACAGTAGAAATAGGAAAGATGGTAGGCACAGATGAATTATGTCAAGGATGCATTATGGAGATTTAAGAGTTTTTTGAGAATTATCATGTCCCCCAAATCTGTGATACGTTTAACCTTAAGAAGATATTAGGTTATTTAAAAAATGCTGGTGTAAACAAATGTAAAAACTTTGGGAAATAAATAATGAACATGTGTTTAGTGTACTTTGGGTGAGTATAATTTTAACTGGCAGGGAGTAATGTAATTCAAATTGAAACTTAATTGTACATATGTATGTATAATTGTTGTTTTTCTTGTTATAATTGAGAAATGTTGATCTTCTAATGCACTTTTTGCTTGCATTGGTTCTGTTTTTCTCTGCATATATGTTATGAATAATGCCAATGAACGTCTGAAGATTGGAAAACTGAGAAGTGCACTATACAAAATATCTTTTAGGATCAAATGGTAGTCTAGATGGCCAATACGAATACATGAGAAGCCAATGGCTAAATCCAGTCCTACAGAGAGGCTGAAGGAACTCATTTTCTGCCCTTTAATTCAATATAACACCCAAACTTGCCTCCCTAACGGATGCCTGCACATAAACAAGAAACCTTATTTTAATGTTTGTCCTGTTGTACTTTTTTTACATATAGTAGTGTATCAGTCTTCCCAAAGACCAGTACAGACTATCGGATAAAATCAACAACTTAAGCAATAATCACGTTTCGGATTAAATGAAAGGAAATATAATAATGAAGAGTTTGAGCGAAGACCACAAGAACACTACTACAGTAACCGATCTATTAATTCTGGCGCTTCTAAATTGATTTCATGCAAAACTTATAATAATCTGCATATGTTTTGTTTCGAAACGAAGTATTTTTTAGATCTGCAACAAACTGTCTTAAAGTTGCCTATTATTTATGAATAACCTCCTTTTAAATACATTTAATCTGATCTAAGTAGGCTAAGTCACTCAACTGTGAAACGTGGAACACATTGCATTATTATATTGCTGTTTTGTAAACTGTAATGTTGGGTTTGGTCTGTGATAACGGCCACCAAGAGGCAGCATATACTCGGTTATAAATCTGTCCTGACCGCACAGACGCAAAAAGCCCATTACTTTAGTAAATTATATAATATTGATCAGTACACCACACTGATAGTGATGTAAAACTTGATTGCCAGGGATCTGTGACTTTGCGAAATGATACTGTTGTATGATTCAGTGACTCTGTGGTATGATACTGTGATTCTCTGGTATGATTTTGTGATGCTGTGCTATGATTCTGTGACTCTGTAGTATGATAAGATAAACATTAAGATAAATCTTTATTAGTCCCACATGTGGGAAATTTGATTCTGTGGGATCAGCTGGGATTTTGCATGAATGTGTTCCTACGTGAAGCACAAACACAGCAGAAAATGCAAAAATTCAGTGGGCATTCATGTTCATTAAGTTTTCCACACAAACCATAAAAACTATTATTTTTTCAATAGAATTACCACAAAAGAAGATTAATGTTCCTCAAAATTCCTTAATCTCAACTCTAAAATAATGTTTTGTTTTGAACATATTTAACATGGTATAATAAAAGACTACCAAAAAGCTTTTAAAGCAGTTTTAGGAATGTAATTTGTGGTAATAAGGTAAGTACATTTCATTGACTAAATCTGTGCTCCAGTTTTTCTGTGGTATGATCCTGTGATTCTGGTATGATTCTGTGATTCTGTGGTATGAATTCAGTTTTATTCCACCAAGCATATCCTACACAACCATTAATGAGATAACTGCTCATTAAATGAGAGAATTGAGTAATTCTGAGAATGGAAAACAAATTACAGAGAACAGACTTAGTGAACAAATAAAACATTTTAATGCAGATTTTAACATTTCCGAATTATATACTAACCATTGTTTAATTTCCTGTTCAACAAAATTGTTGGAATATATTGTCTATGTCTACTTCAGTATCAGTACTATAGGATCAGGTAAAGCCCTCTGGATCATGTTCAGAATTGGTGCTCCAATCGACTGAACTAGAGACATACTGTATTTACTGCAAATAGTAGATTCTATTCACATATATAGTCTTATTTTAACTTATTTTGTGCAAATCAAAAATGGACAAGTGAGAAAGTGGATTACAGCTACTCCATCACAACAGATGTGGCAGAGACAGAGAGACGACACAAGGCCCAGTAGAGAGAGAGTGGAATGGGATGACTCTGAACCTTCAAACCAAGCAATGTGGTCCAGGGTAGCAACGCCTTATGTCATGTAACAGCCATGTTCAGTGCCCCCTCTGGGGCAAGGAACTGCACTTTGGGCATTGCCAGAGCCGAGTTGTTGCGGCGCATGGAGTTTCCCTTGCGCATTGAATTGTTGCGGCGCATGGAGTTCCTCTTGCGCAGTGAGTTCTGGTGTGACAGCTCGCTCTTCTGCAGTGTTTGGATGAGGATTGATGGCTTCTCGTCAAGCTCACGAGCACTGCAGCGTGGTGTGGCCACTTTGACTGTGTTGCCAAACTTAGAGTAGTCCACCGAGTAGACACCCTCCTCTTCTGTAACAATGGGCACAAAGCGATGGCCCCACTGGATCTCTTCAGTCACATAGGAGGTCCGGGCCTGGGTGGTGATGCCTGTGGTCTCCACTACGCCTTCCAAGATGACAATGACCTCCAAATCACTGCACTGCAGCTCCATGGCGGATAGGTCATACAGAGGGCTGTCCTTGTCTATGATGTGGCAAATGATGAGGGGTGCCAGGAGGACAATGTTGTCACTGGCCACAGCGCTCTCGGTTTGAACATCGATCTGGTGAATGGGTATGACCTCTCCTTCCGGGGTGACAGTCTTACGAACGACCTGGAGGCGCACAACAGCACCAATGATCATGCTCTTGCGTAGGTCGCCCACCCGGATCATGAAGCAGAGGCGGTTGTTGCGTACAGCAATGCAGGCCTGCCGGCTAAAGATAAGGGTCTCTGCACGACGGTGAGACTGAGCCGTCTTCATGAATATGCAACCCAGCATAACGGCATTAATAATGAGACCAGCAATGTTTTGTAGAATCAGCACCGTGATGGCAGTTGGACACTGCTCTGTGATCATACGGCCACCAAAGCCGATGGTGACCTGGACCTCAATGGAGAAGAGGAAGGCAGAGGTGAAGGACCTGAAGGGGAAAAGGGAGAGATTTTCAACAGCTGAGGAGTAGATCCACTGGCCATAACCATTATGGGTTAGTGTTCACCAACAGGAATTTTAAGGGGCCATTGCTCTGACCTGAAAAAAGTGCACCCCTCCCCCATAAAAATGTTCTTCTCTATGGGTTATGTATTGTTGGGTGAGGTATTGGATAGTTATTATGTGACAGTTGTATAGATGTTCAGACTGCAGTATCTTAGTTAAATAGCTGACATGGATTTAAGCTGTTTTTCAGGTAAGAAACAGTTATGGACTTCTTAAGCACTGATGTACGTCGCTCTGGATAAGAGCGTCAGCTAAATGCCGTAAATGTAAATGTAAAAATAGTCATACAGACAGTACTGAGTCTTTATTAAGATACCTTTTTGCTCCAAATTTACTTGAAGCTTTAAAGGAGAATACTCCAACTGGGGGCCATTTCAATCATTTGTGCTTCTTGTTAAAACAAATGTTTGTGAATAACCATCAGCAGATTAATCTTTTCCAGCCAAAATATTAAACATGTGATAACCTAACATGCTATTTGGTAACTTCATTAAGTGGAAAACAGGCTGGACTTATGAAGATTTAATTAATTTCATTAAAAAAATAATGACAGTTCATGATAGCTCATTGTTAATCATTTCTACAACTTAAAAACACATTTTCTTAAAATGTAAATGTGTAATGGGCAGTTGCAAGGTGCGCAGTGTGGGGGACGGGGACATTCAATGACCTGCACTAGGTTTTGAAGCTGTTAAGTTGCTGCTGTATGACTGAGCTCAGCCCTGCACGGCAAATTAAAAACATTTTCCTGATGAAGATGACAACCACATCTTTTTTCCTCTTTGTGTGGTGAAAGCTTGTCACGATACACCATATATATATATATATATATATATATATATATTTTTTTTTTTTCTAGGAGGGGCAGCCTGAGTCAAATAGGGCAGGTGGGCAGTTGCACGGGCATATCTTAGCCCTGCCCTGTGCATGTCTCTAGTCACCAACATTCCTCCTAGATATCCACTCTCTGGCAGGATTATCCTCCATCCTAAATCTTACACACCATTTTGACTCTAAAAAGTTTATCTAATTATTTGTTCATAGGGAATCTTAAAGGGTTATTTAGTAAAGGCAGTGGTTATTCATTTAACCATAACAGGTCAAAGAACCATCTGAATGTTTCAATTGTTCTTTGCAGGGATTCATGGTTCTCCTCTGTGATGGAGAAACACCTATATGTTCTTTTTGAAGAATATTTAAAAATGGTTATTTATAACACTCAAAATTGTTCTATTGTTTAGAGTGAAATAACAGATTTTTTTTGTAATACAGAACTTAAGGTTATAGCTAATCATTAACTTCACTCTTAAAGTAGTTAAATCCCTTTAAAGCGTCCTTTAGTAAAGACAGTGGTTCTTTATAGTACCGTGAGTAATGCGTAAGAATGCATAAATATGTATTTTCCTACTTAAATGGTTTTCTGTAACAGGAATATACGTGGTTCTTTTAAGAACCTTGTGTATAGGACTAAAGAGGGTTCCATTACTCTTACACGTTAGAAACATTTTTGTGGTGCTATATATGGGTTGTCTGGAAAACAACTGTGGTGTGTTACGTCTGTGTTGGTTACGTTTGGGTTGGTCTAAGTTCATCTTAGACCCCTGTGCTCTCGGATCAAGCACTCTCCAGCTAATAAGACCCCCAACTTTAGGAACTGTACATTTCTCGGCACTTCACTTACTTGACATTGGTGACACACTGCTCTATGCCAGGCTGCCTGTTGGGGTCCAGGTCACCGTGGGCGAACGCCACCAGCCACCAGCCCATGGCGAATAGCAGCCAGCTGCAGAGGAAGGTCATGGTGAAGATGACCAGTGTGAAGCGCCACTTCAGGTCCACGAGCGTCGTGAACACGTCCTGCAGAAAGCGACCCTGCTCGCGGATGTTCTTGTGGGCGAGGTTGCACGCTCCGCTCTTGGCGATGAAGCGGGCTTTGTTCACGCGGTCCCTGAACACGGGCTTCCGAGGGACACGCGACACCAGCGCCGGCAGGGAGAACTCCTCGGGGATGATACTCTTTCTCGCCAGCATCGTTCCCACGGATCAGCAGTCCATTCACCGTCCACCGAAAAGCGAATGGTCAGAAGCAGGGGTCTGCACGCATTTCAAGCCCGTCTCTGAAACTCGAGCGCATTAGAGCAGTGATTCTTGGCCGCAACGGGGCGCGTTACGCACAGTTCTGCGAGGTCTCCGCACTGGAGGGCTCCAGCAGCGCTTCTGAGGTCCAGACCGCGCTGACGCCCCTCTCATGGGCGGTCGCGACAGCCCTGCCTGGGAGAGAGGCCAGTGGGCTGCTTCTCCAAGCTCTACTGTCACCAGCAGCAACAAACCAAGACGCGCAGGCAGATGCGGCCGCAGCGGGAAGCGACATGTCCCCTCGCTTCTTAAGTGTGAAACCCAGTGCCACGTGGTGCGCCTTAGTACATTTCGAATACTGTAATCGGAGTATGTGAAGTAAAAGCTTTAACAAATGGACACAAATGATCCAGAGAACGAGTGTCTGGTTAGGAACAGGATTAGTTGCAGATTTAGAATTAAGATGTTTTGGGTTGTGTGAGAGGGAGCACCGAGTTGAGATACGGGAAAGTAAAGCCGGATATTCAATTGAACACAGTTCAAAGAAAAGACAAGCATATACCATTTATACACTTTCTAAAGTGTTACCCAGAATTTAACTCCAACTCGTAAAAAGGAGAGCGTCGTAGAAACTCAGGCAGAACTGAACGGTATAGTGGAAGTTCAACAGGAGGGGGCATCATGTAGCAAATTGTCTAGTGCCTCCGCACAGCCCTCCCTGATATAAACCGAGAACCCGGTTGTAAAAACCTATGTTTTACATATATATCCACTGTGTACATATATACATACATATATCTAAGATATACATACATATATACTATATATATAAATAAAGGTTTATCTCTTATTTAGAAATAATGATATTGAAAGCTTTAGAGAAACAACAGCACACATTTTCATTTAATATAACATTCTCTTAGCCATCATTTCTTAAACAAATGCACAAATATGCAATGACACCTATGATGGAAAGGCTCAAATTTCCTCAGATTTATTCAAGTGTAAAAAATTAGGCACACAGTATAATGGCATGTTATATGATTATGCCACTAACAATTTTAGACAATTCATCATCCAACACAAAAACATTTTATTGCATGATTGAGTATCAGTAATCATTTTGCATCATACAAAAAAAATCGAATGAAAACAAAAATTCTCTCAAATGTCGATGGCCAAAGCCTTGGGGATGCAGAAAGTATGGTATGTGGCATTTGATAGAAATTATGTTTGGCATACAGCACTGTGTTCACAGAAATCTCCCTGCAGTGTGAAATGCTTTCCATGCTGGGACAGTACATTGCCTTGGCCAGAAGCAGCACTTTCCTATACAGGAAAAATGTATAGAAAAAAATAGGTCCCTTTTGCTCTGTGATGAAAATGTGATGCTTATAGTTTATATAAAAGACCTGCTGGCTTTAACTTGCTCCAGAGATGAGTGTTAAACATTCTGTTTAACACAGAAGGTCCCTATTGTGGGACAGTATGAAAATGGTGGCATCACTTGGCTGAAAACAGATCTTAAATCAGTTTTGTCAGCAATGTTACTAAATAAAAAAAGAAAACAAGCAGAGCAGAGTGTTAAACTAAGTCC
The DNA here is from genome assembly GCA_037577075.1 of Alestopetersius hilgendorfi. Classification (NCBI taxonomy): domain Eukaryota; kingdom Metazoa; phylum Chordata; class Actinopteri; order Characiformes; family Alestidae; genus Alestopetersius; species Alestopetersius hilgendorfi. The sequence continues at coordinate 14,326,556 of JBBIGB010000129.1, forward strand.
ATCAACACTGAGCAATACTAGGCCCAGTCTGCCAATTGATTCTGGCCGAATTCAGCTTTGATAAAAAAAAAAAAAAAACAAAACAGAATTTGCCCAATTCAAATGTACGCATCAACACAATTTGTCTTTTGGTTGACTTAGTTCCTGGCAGTCATTGTGCTGGTAATTTATTTTATTATTGTTAAAATGACTGAAATATATACATTTGAATGAAGTAAATTCATTGCATCACTTTCAGTTGTTGTTTTCAAAGATTATAATAAAATAATAAAAGCAACAAATGTGCATCACACTAATCGTGCCACTGGAATAATGCAAGCGGCACAAACACAAACACAAGCCTAAACCTGGAGTCTAAAATTTGAATTTGGCTCTCTGGGTGAAGCAAAGGAAATAGCAAGTTAAATACAAAACATTCACTGAAATACAGGCCTCTAATGTAAATAATTTTGGGGTGAAGTATCTGCCACTTCCCCGGAAAGCACAAGGTGTCAAATTTAAGCCAACAAAATGCATTCACAGGAGCCTGGTTCAGAACATCTTGTGCATTAAAAAATCTCTCTGCATAGTTGTTTGTGCATCTGTGGTGAGGGCAGTCCTCTATTGCCAGAGGACTAGTCAGCAATGCACATCAGACAGACAGTGTGCCGACAACCCTTTACAGTGTTTGGTACCAGTCAATACAATATAATGTCACGGTCATAAGAAAACACTTTTTTTCTATAAAATTCCAATGACAGTATATAGCTGCTGATTTCTCACAAGTATTAATGCAACTAAGTAGTTAATGATATTGAGTTCTCTAAATGTTATAAACAAAACAAAAACAAACACAGTTGTTACATCTTATTTAAAATGAAAAAAGGTTAAAGGCATGAGTAGACTAGATGGTGCATCTGTTTATAAATCAGTCCTTTCTGACACTTAGGGACTGTGACAGGCTTTAAGGTGAAGGACAATGTACAGGAGAATTATGCGAATGAACGATGAGAGAGCGATGGTGTGATGGGGTCAGTGCCTCTACATGTCCGCTTTGACAAAAGAAGCGAACATGCTGTCCTCTTGCTCCATTAGTGTTTGAGGTTTCCCATACTCTAAGATGTTCCCTCTCTTCATCACAATTACAAGGTCAGCAGTCAGGATAGTGTGAACTCGATGCTAGTGGGAAACACACACACACACACACACAGACAAACAGCTATAAACACACACAAAATATATTTTAATATATAAGCCTCACATGTTTCAAATAATTAGTAGGTGTGCAGGAAACCCTGAACATAAATGCAGATCTGTTTAAGATCTGTTTAAAATGAAAGAAACTGGTGGATTAAAAAATAAGAGCTGTTATAATAAAATTTATATCTGTAATGGCTCGTATACTAGATGACCAAACCTTGAGACAGATAGCTTGACAAATACTGCAACTGTAATGCTACTCTATAGATTGATACTGTCTTTTTGTAAGTTTGTTAAAGTTCCCCTGTATTTAGACTACAACAGAATAACACCATTCATTAATTGTGAAGCTACAAGCAGTGTTTCAGTCCAGACTCTTTGTATGGTACAGTACAGGACAGCCAGTCAGAAAGGTCATTAACATATAATCAGTTCTAAAGGCACAGAAACAGCCTGTTTAATTTAAGAGAGGTTGCATAAATATAACCTAAAACAGATTTTCAAACAAGTCTTAGATGATAGAGAACGCATGTAAGCCCTATCTGTTTTTTGTAATCCTGCCTTGTTTAATCTGTTTCATGACATTTATACGCCTGCCTCTGTATTTGTTTTTGACGGCCAACCTTAACACTCCTTTGTTTCTGTTGCCATTTTGTTATTTGTGTTCCCTGGTTTTAGTTATGTGTTTCGTCTTATGTCGGCTTACACATATAAAGTAAAGCCCCCTTCTACACCCTCCCTAACACTCACATCATTATAGATTGGCTGAAATTAAGGACACATCAAGCAAGGACTTTATGTCCAGTGCTAGGTTGAGGTAGGTGACTGAAGTAGGTGACTACTCCACAGGGTGGCTGTGAGCTACAGTAACTACTGGGAATGAGTGCACTGGCCAGCTGGTACATCTAGTCTAAACCGTTCTGAGGGGAATGACCTCAGTAACACTGTGTTTGGGCTCACTGGCCGAGAAGGGTCAGTGATTCAGGCTGTTGTTGTCGCAATAAAAAGTGCTATGGAGGATCTGCCGTAGGGGTTCACAGCCTTTGGTCTTTCAAACTCTCCTGGTCCCCAATCCAGCCTCCTGGTTCCCCATCAACAATCTCGGAATTTCTTATTCCCTACTGATCTTGGTCCCTGTCTTGTCTTTAGGTTTCCCTCTGACAGCTTCCCAGGCCCATGTTTCTGCGTCATTGGCCTCCTTGTTCCATGGTAATACAGGTAAGGCTGTCCAGCAACCTCTGCTCATTTCCCTGTTCCAACCCTGTTACCAATCTTCCATTTCTTACCCAGTCCTGCCATGTTCCCATCCCAGTCCACTCTTTAGTCCAGAGCCAACTCCGGTCCTGGAGGGCCGGTGTCCAGCACAGTTTCTCCTCAAACACATTGACTAAACCTGACAATTAACTGGTGAGGGAAACCAGGTGTTTCTGAGCAGGGAAATCACCAAAACGTGCTGGATCATGGCCCTCCAGGACCGGGGACAAGTTTTGTGCTTGTTGTGTTCTACTGGCTGTATCTTCACCTAGTAAGTGAGCTTGAGTTTCTTCTGTTGCTTAACTGTTGTGCCCTCTGCGACTCTCCTCCGACCCACAAAGCAGGCAACACTCTTGACTTAGTATCGACCAGGTCTTTTTCTATGTTCAATATATTGTCTAGTCCTGTACATGTCTCTGACCATCATCTTCTGTCTTTCAAATTTCCTCTCCAGGCCTCTTCGTCTAATCTCCCACATATGCCTACGATTAACGGCAGAAATCTTTCCTCTCTATCAGAATCAGAATCAGAATCGCGTTTATTGGCCAAGTATGTGAGCGAACCCATACAAGGAATTTGATTCCGGTATCTCTGCCTGCTCTCTCCTCTGCTGTTCTATCTTCCTTATCTCTCCCTAAATCCACTACCCCCTGTCCATCCTCAGTTGAATCAGCGATAAATAACCTTCTCTCATCTCTCCACAGCTCAATTAATCTACTCTGCCCCGTGTCTTCCAGACCGAGGCATGCCTCTCTCCCAGCTCCATGGCTGTCTGAGGTCCAGAGATGTAACAGAAGGGAGCTGAAAGAAGATGGCGGAAAACACTTCATGATTGTAATATTATCACTTATCCAAATTTGCCACTGATTTAACTTCTGCAAAGTCTTCCTTCTACAGGATGAAGTTTGAAGTATCTGCATCCAATCCTCAAAAGCTGTTTACCACATTTTCATCTCTTCTTAAGTCTCCATCTCTCCCTGTTCTTTCAGCTCTCTCACCTGAAGACTTTGCTGTGTTCATTGATTCGAAGATTGAGGACATTAGCAGATCCTTCCCACCAATCGTCAAGCCGCTTGTCAGTCAGAGAAAGGCCAATGCTACAGAGTTTCTTGACTTCTCATCTCTCTCTCTTGAGGATGTGGCATTGCTTCTGATGTCCAGCAAACCAACCAAATCTCCGCTAGACTCTGTCCCGCCGAGTACGCTCCAGATGATGTCTTCAGAACTTATTCCACATATCGCCTACATCAACAATGGCTCCCTAACAACTGCTTTTAAGTCTGTGGTGGTCACACCGATTCTGAAGAAACCCACGCTGGACTCCTCAGATATCAACAACTACAGACCAGTATCTCTTTTCTCCTTCCTTTTGAAAGTCCTGGAACGGGCTGCTTATAACCAACTTAACATCTTTCTTTGTCAAAACAGGCTTCAGGATCCTCACCGGTACAAGGCTGCGCACATGACACTCTCTTTCCCCTCCAATGATGATCAGGTCTCGACCCGCATCTCAGACAGCCTGGCTGACATTTCCTCTTGGATGGCCCACCACCTTAAGCTGAATCCCAGGAAGAACTGCTTTTCATCAAATGGGTTCCATCACCAAACCACGATTTTACCATTTCTTTTGTGAACTCTGTTATCATCCCCTCAAAGAAGGTAAGAAATCTTGGTGTCATGTTGGACGACGAACTTTCATTCCTGTCGCACGTTGACCACCTCTCCAGGACATGCAGATACCTTCTGTACAATATCAGATGAATCCAACCATTTCTCACCACAGAAGCCACACAGTTACTCGTCCAGTCTCGTCCAAGCTGGACTACAGCAACTCACTTCTGGCTGGACTGCCAATGAAGGTAACGAGACCACTTCAGCCGATTCAGAATGCAGCTGCGAGGTTAGTCTTCAATCCTAAATTCTCACACACTACGCCTCTACTACAGAACCTTCACTGGCTCCCTGAGGCCGCTCGCATTAAGTTCAAAACCTTAACACTTGCTTTCAAGGCTAAGAATGTTCTTGCACCTCCTTACTTGTCTGCACTGACGAAGCAGCGTGTCACTTCTCATCCTCCCAGGGCATCAAGCACAGCTCGTCTTGAACCTCCGTTGCTCAAAAGAAGAGGAAGACATGCATCTAGACTCTTTTCAGTCCTGGCCCCTGAGTGGTGGAATGAACTCCCACTCGCAATCAGATCTGCAGAGTCCTTCACTGTCTTCAAGCATCGTCTGAAGACTCACCTCTTTAAGGAGCATCTTGGCAACTAGCCAGTCCTCCCACGCATCTATTATGTATCTTTTCCTATTTATTTACAAATACCTCAGCCACTTATCCTTTTAACTGTTTTATGGTTTTTACTTACTTGTTTATTAATCTCTGACTTGCTTTATCTCTTTGACAGGGTTTGTTATGGTGTGTAACTTAGCCAGCAGTAACTTGGTTAAATAGCTGTTGTTGATTTAAGTATAGCTTTACAGGTTTAAGAACAGTTGTGGACTACTTTAAGCACTGATGTACGTTGCTCAGGATAAGAACGTATGCTAAATGCCATAAACATAAATGTAAACTCCTGCTCTAGTCACATCTCTGCTCCAACCTCCATCAACAGAGGAACGCAGAACAACAATGTTCTGCATGGTAGGAATGGGCTAAAATTCCTTCAAGCCGCTTCACCGAAGGGAGCCACACAGATACTGAAAGTAAAGGTTCACATGCTTTTGTTTCTCACATATATGTTATAACGGACAGTTCATCTCAATAAACAAAGTATTATGTTTTTGTCACATTTCTTTTATACAGTTCTCTCTTTACATTCAGTACTTTCTGGTGCTTTAGGTCACATTTATGCAGAAATATACAGGGTTCACAAACTTTCAAACACTACTGTAGGTGTGTGTACGTTTGCATCAAAGAGAGAGGTTGTGTCACATGGAGAATTAAACCTCATGTTTATGGAAACAATAAGGTCCAGCTCTGAAGAGTAACACACTACTCTCCCCATTGTATAAACTCTCTCAGAGCAGCGGAGACAAACAGTAGCGGGTGCAGTCCTTCAAGCTGCCAAACACTACAGCAGCAATACGAACTATTCTACATGAATGTTGACCTCTGTCTAACAAACATTACTGCCATAGTAACACTGGTCAAAGAAGAGCTGTCAACTACTAAGACTGGATGACACAACCATAATGATAATTTTTATACTGATAGCATATCTGAGGTATTTGCACTACAATGATTTTGCCATTCACATCTTCAATTCTGTATTAGTAGTAAAACCTTAAACAATGAATGGCTGCTACTGTGGCACAATGGTTGACTTGTTCATGGGCCTTTTCTTTGTCAGGCAGGTATGTAGTCAGATAGCTATCTATTTATCGACACAATGAAATGTAGAAACTTACAAATGCAGTTTCCTCTAAAATAAATAAACTTTTCAAAATAACATTTAGAAAATAACTGTACACGTATAATAAATATTGGTAATTACTATTTACCAGTGATATTGATATGTATCATAAAATAATGGCACCCAGACCTAAAAGCTAGGGCTCAAAAGAGCCCATTCGTCTATGGCAGACACGTGATTACCGACCAGGACGCCCAGGAGAGACGGGCGGGAGGGCGCTGTGTACGAGGTTACTTGTGCGTGCGCACAAGAATGCTGAAGAGGCTGTCGTCCTGCGCTAACAGGTTGGTGGCGCTGTCGCACTCGACCAGAATCCCAGAAGAAAACACCAGCACCTGTTCCGCCTCCAGGATGGAGGCGACCAGATGCTGTGCCACAGAAAGAAAGAGAGTGACAAAGAAAAACAGTATGGAAGAAGTTGTCAAGAGAGGGGGAGAAAGAGAAGGGAGAGTGGATGAGGGCAGGCAAAATGCAGGTGGAGAGATTTGAAGAAAGTATGAGGATAGAGAACAGAGTTTTGTAAAAAGGCCTCATGCTTAATAAATGTGCATTTCAGTGAACTTCTTTAAAGGGAACACACAAAGCAAGCTGTGATTTTGTCGTTCTAAAGATATCAGCTGAAAATATCCTTAAAGACTGTTGACTCCCTTCATCAGTGCGAGTATATATCTTTTTCTGCATGTTATCAATATAATTATGAATATGAATGCAGATAAAGAAATGCTAACATTTTTCAAATGTTAGGGTGAAGTAGATACTGAACCCTGTCACTGGAAAAGAAAAGAAAATCACATTAAAATTATTATCTAAGGTAGAGAGTAGGTTAAAAAGCATAGGAGTATTAATTGATAAGTTATATTATGCCATGTTAAATCGTAAACTATATCCTCATAATATAAACTGGTGTGACCAGTAGACAGGCTGGTAGAAATCGGAAGATCGCAGCAGTGATATTAGGACAGCGATTCTAAAACTGATCCTCAAAGTCCACCCCAGATGGTCAGCATTTTTGCTCTGTGTCTATCTGATGGGATAGAGTAAAAACATGAACCATTTTGGGGGGCCCTAAGGACTTATTTCACAACCACTGCTGTCAGCAAGACACAGGAAATATCATAAAGCCAAGCAAGAATTTCAAAGCTAACTTTCTCACAGCACAGCTATGGGTAATTCATGTTGTTTAATATAAGGCCAACTTACTGCAATGGTAACAACAGTGCGGTCAGCAAACGCTGTCATCACCACCTTCTGTAAAATGTTCTCCTGTGAAAATAAATTTAAAAAGACAGTCAGTAACTTCTACATTAAAATGTGATGTAAACAATTTGATGAAGAACACTCAGGAACACCGCATATGAAACTCAAGGCCAAAAACCCTGCGCTCCAGACAGAATAAATCTGTGTGCTCATCTGGCCCTGTAAAATGTTATTATGGGAACAGATTTCAGTGTCAGCTTTGGCTCTGGAGCAATAAAGTAAAAGAAAACGAGCAGACAGCTTTTACCGTTGCCATGTCGATGGAGGCTGTGGCTTCATCCATAATGAGGATGCTGCTCTTGCGCACGAAGGCCCGGGCAAGGCAAAAAAGCTGACGCTGACCCACGCTGAAGTTTTCCCCTCCTTCTGTTATTACTGCATCTTTGGTATTTTGGGAATGGGGTGTACAGGAGAAGGTAATTATTAGCAAGACCTTGCAGCTGTCAAATGACTGCTCCAGTCAACACATTTTGTCCTGTGCTAGTTGAAGAGATAAAAAGGTTGAAACAGCATTTGTCCAATACCCCTTATAAACAAACAGATTCAACTCTTATAAATCAGTTATACCACAAGCAGGGTGTAATTAAATATAAAGAAGAAATATTGTAAGGAATTTTGCCACATTCAATGGGTTCATGGAAAATGTAGTTGCCATACCTAGTCCTCCTGGAAGCGCTTTGACCATATTCTTTAACTGGGCAATTTCCAGAGCCTCCCAAAGCCTGTCATCAGTACAGGTGCGCTCTGGGTCAAGATTAAACCTGGGAAAAAAAGAGCAAGTATTTGTGCACACAAAGGCAGATATACACAACTACATAAACGCACATTTTATCTAAACATGGTGACAAGACAACAATGTGTGCATCTATTCCATCTGAAGTGTGTGAAAGAAGCAAAATACATGACTATAAGAAGCAACGACAGCAAGACTATAAGAAGCAACGACAGCAGCTTGACTCCACTGACTTATCTGAAGTTCCTTCAGTTCCACTGGGGAAAACCCTTCCTACCCCCATAGCTTTCTTTATCACAGTACGGCATTTCCCACTGAATGCACTGCAAAAAGCCTGTCACACAGGTCAGGGCCTTGGCCCTCTGTGTTTCTAAGCTACTAGGCCTTTGCTATATTAGCCCAGATCCTCCAGGGAACAGCATGAACAGCAACGGCAACTCTGCTGCATGTAAACCATCACTGTGGCAATAGCCTGCACTCTCTCTGCAGATATGTTAATAAGCTTTCTTCTGTATATCTAAACAAGTTTTCCATCTTTCTTAGTTTACCGTACACTGGGTTTTCTGTGACTTGATAAAAACTTAAAACTAAGCATTATTGTGTGCAAAATTCAACATCAACATCAAGAGTATTTTCAGATGTTTTATTTAATGTAAATTTTTAACAGTTATAATACATATTGTACAACTGTGTCAGTGTTATACAGCTGTCTCATTATATAATCATTTACAGCTATGTTGATGATTCATTATTTTCAGCTTCCCACTGTGACGTCCGCAGTCAGCAGCCACTACAGGCTTCAATTAACACCTCACATTACCCTCTACTATCCCCTCGGTGTATAGCTACTAGGGGTGTAACGGTACACGATTCGGTATGTACCTCGGTTTTGGGGTCGCGGTTCGGTATGGTTCACGATACAGCAAAGTTAAGCAACAAAAAGTTCTAAAGAATGAGGCTAGTTTATTTTAAATAAACAGCAGTGTATTAACCAGCAAACACACACTCTTGCTTATATTTTTATGTATACATAAGGCAGCAGAAGTGCTACGCCAGTAGGTGGCATTATTGCACCACACCACCCAGGTTTATGATTTACTTGCGCTTTTGATATGATTTACTTGCGCTTTTTGAACAAAAGCCCCTGAGGGAGCTGACATATGGGACCCACACAGGCCTGAAGCTGTGGCCCTAGCTGCTGTTCCTGATGCTGCGCCCCAAGCCACTGTCTCTGTCCCCAAAGCTGCAGCCCCTGTTTCTGTCCCCTGTGTCAGTGGCCGCTAGAGGATGCCATTAACTGATACAGTTAAAGTTTTGTAAAGTTTTGGCCCTCAATTGCACTGATAATTAAATCATACTTTTATAAGGGTCTGTTTGCAACTCCCTTTTAATTGAGACTTCTTATTTAAATCTTATTTAGACTTCTATTTACTCCACACATCCTCTGGCTGTTTTCTCATTAGCTGTTGAGGAAGTGGGTGTTTATTATCATTGGCCTTATCTGTTTGGGTTAGAGTTGATCCTTAGCTTAATTTCAAAAGGAAGAGAGAGCAATAGAAAGATTTAGAGAGAGAGAGAAAGAGAAAGAGAGAGAGAAAGAGAGAGGAGAGAGAGTGAGTGTGTTTGTTTGTGAATACCGGATGGAGCCACTAAACAGGACTGGATCCTGAAGAATGATGGACAGACGGGATCTCAGTGTCTGTAGGGGTAACTTGCAAATATCAATGCCATCAATGATGATCTTTCCTGTTGGAAAACAAAACAACAAAGTACTTTTATGTGATCATAATAATTCTTAGAAAAAAAGCAAAGAAAACAGTTTGCCTTCCAGCAAATTTGATAATTCCTAATCATCAGAATATGTAAAAACAAAACTATTACATAAATGTCCTGCATTTTCATAGTCACACTGGAAACCGAAGGAGATCTAATATTCAAACATCTCACTTTAGCTTTATATGGACACACTCTGGAAATGTGTTTACTCATTCCAAAGTTTAAGAGATTTCACTGAGCCCAGCCATGCTCAGAAAAGATATGTGTATTGTTGAGTTTGGCCACATTTTAATCCGTAACTCACAGACCTGATGGGAAAATATCAAGTTGAATGCAGAATGCTATCAAATGATGATAAACTTGTAATTGGATTAATTACCCTATTCATTAAGTTAATGCATTATATATGTACTCTGTCGTTTTTTTAATTCTGTATTTTTTCAATCCTTTTTCTGTTGATTCCAGTCAAAGCTATCAGAGTGCATGTTCCTAATGTGTCACAAAAATAAGTAAAAGGGTGTACAACACAGCCTGAAGGTAATGTTGAGAATTATTTTAATTCTCAACAAGGCCTGACCAAAGTGCTAGTGCACTCTAAAAGCTAATGCCTCCACATGACATCATCGTCGCTTGTCAAAGTGACAGGAACCATAAGCAGTGCAGCATAAACAAAGGAAGCAAAAGACTAGCTAAAATGTTTCTCCAGTTGGGCACAGAGTGTTCTCTCTATCTGTGAGATTCCCTGTAAAATGTATGAACAGTTTAAACAAAAAACACAATCTCTCTTTTTAGGACCATTTACTTTTGAAACAAAAGCATGGTGAGGGAACAGGTGCTACTGCACTCAGCCCTGAAATAGTCTCCACTTAAAAAAAGAGTTATGTCAAATTGACAGCACACTTCTATTGCCTTCTGGAGATCACTCAGTTGTAAGCACAGGCTATGGCAGAAGTAGAAGAACAATTTACCTTCAAACACATCCACCATGTTGAAGAAGGCCAGAGACAGTGAGGACTTTCCACTGCCTGTTCTACCACAAATGCCCACCTAGGTTAAGAAAGAAAGAGAGAGAGAGAGAGAGAGAGAGAGAAAGAGAGAGAGAGAGAGAGAGAGAGAGAGAGAGAGAGAGAGA
>JBBIGB010000129.1:14340873-14355832 GCA_037577075.1 Alestopetersius hilgendorfi
TCAGTGGACCAATAACCCACTCGCAGTAAAAATATATAAATAAAAAACTTCTCAGTTGATTAATTTAAATATGTAACTCAGTGCAGAGTAGAAAAGTAGTGGAGTAGAAAGTACAGATATTTGCTTTAAAATGTAATGAAGTAAAAGTCCAGATACATTACAGTACAGATACATGAAAAATGTACTTAAGTACTGTAACGAAGTACTGCCATTTAGGCTACTTCAGTTTAGGCCCACCCATTTCACTGACATCATAAGTGTTGTTATTGCAGTTACTGGAAGTGAATGAGAATCATCCAAAATAAGTGGCTGAAATGTCTCTAAGGATTTTTATCTACACAGTTATAGAATAAGGCACCATACAGGGCAGCCAATCAGAACACAGGTAACAACAGTCTTAAAGACACAGCTTGTGCAGTAAAAGAAAAAGAGAGTGATGAGTTATGACTGGTTTTATTGCAAAAAAAAAACAACAACGCAAACTTTATGCGCAGACTACAAAATACATTAAAATGTCAAAAATATGGCCCCTTTAAGAATGACCTAAGAGTTACCACTACATAATGACAGAAAAATGTTTTTCACTCACAGTTAGGGCGTAAGTTAATCCCAGCCCAACCAGACCAGAATTGAGTTTATAGAAAGGCATCCAGATGGCAGCCACAGCAGCTGTAAGTACAATCACAGCACCCAAGTAATCCTGACAGAGAAAAAAAAATCAGTTTCATTAACAAAATATTACTAATCTAATAAATTCACAGGGCACTGAAAAGGTTCATTTGTGCTCCTTGTAATACATAATTTATGTTTCTTAGAGACGCTGTATAAGTTGGATATACTTTAAAAAGCTTTATATAGCTGTACGTACCGTTCTCACCTCCAGCCACCGGTTGGCAGCAGAGAGAAAGAGGTACGCTGTATTGTTAGTGTCAGTCAGCTCAAGCATTCGCTGCTTGAAGCGGGCCTCATGTCTGAGCAAAGAACCATCAGCCAAATGAAACAGAACATTTATGAAACATCACATCACTGCTCACACAACTCCACATAACATCTGAAGAGGATGAGAGCACCATTCATTAAGTTTGTAAATTGAGAAGCATGGCTAAATGATGTTTCAAAATTTGTACCACAATAGGAAATTCTCAACCCTGCTGATCCAACTATATCTTTAATAAGCATTAATGCATCTAGTTTTGATTTGAAAAGAGTACCGGAAGAGCGCTAACCTGAAAGCTCGAATGGTGGTGAGACCCTCTGCAGTCTCTGAGAAATGGCAGAGCAAGGGAAGTTGAGTGGAGTCATCCAGGTCTTGCAGATCTCTGAGGGACATATAGAGGCATCGTGTAACACTGTAAAACACTGCTTTGTATATGTTAACCTGAAATGTTTTGCTTTTTTTTCTTCTTCATTTTAATCAATATCTGTATGTCTGCTGTCTATAAATATAAATATCAATACTTTTGTTTCTTAAAATATTCAGTTCAGGCCTTAGTTACTATAGTAACTATATTTTAATAAGACAAAAGACATTCTTGTTATTATCGCAACAATAAAAATAGTAATACAGTAACTTCCCCCCTTTTGCAAGGATCAGGAGTCGCAGAATCAGTCCAACGCTGATTTTTCCTGAGAACCTAACCGATCATTGTACGCAGGAATCCCCAAAATAACGCAGAAACTGCATTATTTTCATGGCAATGTGTTTTTTCTGCATTTTAGTTCTAAATACAATTGTAATATACATAATAACAAATTTCCATATGAAACACAAAGAAAGCGCATAATAGGATATTTAAATACTGCTGTACTCAAAGACGGGAGGTTTGAAAGTAGCCAAGCCAAGAACGTCTTGAGGGCTTCTTGTCCTTCTTAAAGACCAGTATTTTTATTACTGTAAACAAAATTAAAAGAGGCTGTTGAGCTCAGTTGCTGTCCAGTGTCTGCTTTAACCGGCAGGTCACTACAATATGACTCCTCTTGAAGCCTCTGTATAAGATGTGCTGCTTGATGAACAGTGAACTGTAAAAATTTTTGGTGATTATCTGTACATTCTGCTGTATATTTATTACCAAAAAATTACAGCGCATACCAAAGAAAACGCCCGTGCCAGAAATACAGTGCAGTCTATATAGGAGTAACATCGGTATTTACACTCTAGTACTGCAGGAGTTCAGTGTAAACTGTACACTAGGAATACAGGTTTACCTGTACATTTTCGTTAAGGGTATGTATTAATGTATAAAGTGTTTTGGGAGCATATTTGGGGGCATATTTAGGATATACACTATAAAAATAGGCATTTTAGGCATCTTACTTTATCACAGCACAAACAACACGGTTTTTCACTATACACGGGTTTTCCTGGAACGTAACCTTTGCGAAACGCGGGGGGATAATGTAATAAAAATAATTAAAATAACATTTAATTGGTAAGTAAAATTGTTTACTGGGTAGGACAAAGCAAGGCTGAATTGATCATTTTTTTACAGTGATGCAACATTAAAAAATGGGAGCACTTTCTAGATCAGAACTCACTTGGAAGCAACCCGGAAATACTTCTGTATGAAATAGAAGGCCACTGCAATGGGTAACAGTGCAATAAGGAAGGCTGGTGTGACAAAAGCGATGACGCCAATAGCTGAAAGGCAGAGAAGAGTCGAGCGAGTGAGAGACTCCAGCGTTGGAGGAATGTGCTGGAGAGAGAGACCAGGAGAGAGCATAAAAAAAATATTAGCACGATAGTGTTGAACTGCTGATGTCACAGCATACTGATGTTCAGCTACTATGTTTGAGCTGCTGCGGTTTTCGTACCTGGTCAATAATGTTGGTGTCTGCAGAAAAGCGGTTAAGGATTTGACCGAGTGGGGTGACATCAAAGAATCTAACAAAACCGAATATATAAAGAAGGACATGTGTATCACTTTAAAATTAAAATGTTATTAATTCCTTGTGCTTCTAAGAACTCAGTATTTACCTAAATCAACTGGAAATTTGATATTAGGGAAGCCTCTTTTTACATTATATTAGGCCTTAAATGGAACACTAACTGCAGAGGTTGCAAAACACTGTGTGCATGCGTGTAAATACCTAAGAGGAGCATGGATGATCTTGTTGAGTAGATTATGGTGCAGGTTTGTTGCAGCAGAAAGTCCCAGAAACTCTACACTAAGAGAAGTGACGAGGCACAGGACTATTCCCGCTCCACAGAGAACAATGAACACTGACACGTAGAATCCATTCTGTGGAAAACATAAGCATGCAAACAAAAATGTAGACAAAATTCCCATTCATACTTAATTGTACATTAAAATGAAGTCTACAGCCGAAACTACAATACACTGACTAGCCACATCTATTGTATTGGTACACGTATCTTGAATCTGAACTCATTATGCATTTTATTATACCCACTGACCATAATGGTGAACAAATACAAACTTTAGTTCCTTTTATCTCTACTAGCCCTCTTTATGCACCAGCTGATAAAATGGACCATGAGTGAGCAAACAACACAACAAATAGCTATTCTGCCATGCAAATCCCTGAATGCAACCCAAGTCCCCAGGACTGTAGCATTGTTCACCTCAGTGTTCGTCATAGTTTCATTCTTTGATGTATAGTTGGTGGCATTAGCTGAGGAGGTCCATGCCGCCAGCCAGTAGTCAATGGCCACCATGACTGAGTGCTTGGCCAGCTTGGAGGCGATCATCAAGAAGACCAAGAAAAAGCCACCGGAGGACAAGTAACGCCAGCATACCCTCCATGGGATCTTAGAGCGACGGCTAGTGGTGGTAGACAGGTTATCGTCTTCATCCTCCTCCTCTTCCTCCTCTGTCAAGAAAGAAAAGTATTTTTGAGTCTATTAGTTTTTAAGCAATCACAGCTTGTAGCAGCATCACCCTAACAATAGTATTCTGAATATTTGTATGTCCAAGTAGACAGCTGATGGCCTGGTTGTTTGTGAGTTGCCCCTGTGATCGGAGGGTCGTAGGTCAGAACCCCAGGACTGCCAGAGGCGCCACTGAGGTACTCTTGAGCAAGTGCTCACACACTGCTGGGTGCCCCTTTAGCTTCACTCAGCTAAAGGGGTAAAATGCAGAGGACTCCTCCAGGCTCAATATAGTATATAAAACAATAAAATAAAAAATAATATATATAATACAAATACTGTATCTACCAGGGATCAAATGTGGCAAAATTCAAAGAAGAAAATTACCCTCATCTTCATCATCTATTTGATTCTTGGCTTCTCTTGAATAGAAAGCTCTTCTCAGAGTCTTCCTCTCAAGAGTAGTCTGACTCTCAATCTCCGTGTCCTAAACACAGCACATCAAGTACAACATATCACATCTCCCAGCATTGAGCAGCAAACACATTACCGATTAAAACTGGAAAAAAACAGGATTACATGATATATTGCTATAGTAAATATCAATTCTTTGGATGTGTACTTGGACAGTGTTGAAATAACTTTGTTTGGCTGAAAGTAGAAGTGGATGTGTGGGATGTTGTGAAGGGTCCTGACCTTCTCCAGCTCCTGATCCTGTCTGTTCATCAGAGTCTTCCAGTGTTCATACAGCTCTATATCATGAGTTTGTATGTCCTTCAGTGTTCCCTCTCTCAACACTGATCCGTCCTTCATGGCTATGATCTGAGAGGCAGACAAGAGACAAGAACTCACAAGAAAGAAACATTGCTCAAACAGAGAAGCACATTTGCTATGATATGAGGGCTGAACTGACCCAATTAATATAATTAGCTGTTTTATGGTTTGGTTTTACTTTCATTCTTCCTTGTTGCTCTGAAATCTTAAAAAAATTAAGCAGTTTGGCAAACAGTGTGGATCTGTCATGTTTTTCAAGTGAAACGGGATATTCGGAGAAAACTAGAATTTTTCTTACATTTTATAAAAGTGACAATCTGGTCATACACCACAGCACACAGTGTGAACAGCACAAAATACTTCTTCTGCATTTAACCCATTCACCAAGTGACATCTTATTGCACAGTGGAAATCTGCTTGACACTCAAAATGTGTTTACATGAACAACGGTTCTTGCAAATAACTGCAAAAAATGCAAATAACTGGCAAGTGACTATTTTGTTTGCGACAGGTTTCCCTGAATCCCATTCAATACCTAGAATACAGTTAAACAACAAGCAAAAGTCCCTGCTAGTGAGTCAATTGTATGTAACCTCAATTTCAGTGACAGCAATCAAGTTTAACAAGAAAACAATTTAACTTGTTGTCTTGAATTCACTGCCTTCAGATTTTGTTTACACTTATGTTTGTTTACACGAATGTTTATTTAAAAATATATTTTATAATGTTTTTATTATGTAGACTTTATTTTTTATTTAACTTATTATAACTATATTGCAGAGTCTCAGGGACATTTTTAGGGCACTTTTCCTTACATGTTGTACTTGTATGGCTGTATGCTACAATCATTCTTGAATCTATAATGCTAAGAATGCTGGATTTCATGCCACATACTGCGCCCCGAATACTGTAATAATTTTAGTAAGTTTATTTCATGAAAACATAAAATTGTTTTGGTTGTTTTTTTTTCTTTTCAGTTTAACATTTCTATCCAGTGTGTCCTGAATTTTATTTTGCTACTTCACAAATATTTTTGCTACTGATACTGACCCAGTCAGCATGAATGAGGTACTGCAGTTTGTGGGTAACCAGCACCACGGTCCGCTTATCATCTTGCAGGAACTTCAGAATGCCCTCCTGCATCAGATGATCACTTAGATGGATGTCCAGAGCAGAAAATGGGTCATCCTACAAGTGCACAACACAAACATACAGATATACGCACACTGGCAAGTGATAAGCAGTAACTTCCTTTAAAATGAACCATGTCAAGTCATCCAAATAAAATCATTGCTTTAAAGGCTAAGTTTAAAATAAAACCTGTGTTCATCTGTGGGCACACAGGGGAGACATTCATTTATCCAAATAGCTGCTCATCTGATTGTGATGAACCCCCTGGCCTGGGTGTCACCTGACAACTCACACTGTGTGTGTAGAATTTTTCACATTTTCTGAATGAAGTTTCATTAGATTTCTCACCAAGAAAACAATGTTGGTGTTTTGGTAGAGAGCTCTGGCCACACAGATCCTCTGTCTCTGACCACCACTAAGATTTATTCCCTGAAACATATCACACATATACTTCACCAATAAAATCAGTCAATATCCATTTATTATAACTGCTATGGAAGTATTTCCTTGACATTCATTAAAACAGCATGATCTTGTTAGCTGTGTTATGGCAGTTTAAGGGTCTGATCTAATGTGTAGAGAAATAAAGTGAACAGTTAACTAAAGTGGACTAAATCTTTTTCACCATTCCATTCATTACCCTTTCTCCGATTTCTGTCTGGTCTCCGAATGGAAGAAGGTCAATGTCTGGCTGCAGAGAGCAAGAATCAATCACAGCCTTGTATCTGTAGGATCAGGCCAGGAGAAAACAATTACTCCATTAAAGGCAACAAGTTGTAAAACCAGCGATGTTGTAGTCAACGCTACAGCCTCTATATCTCTTAAATCTCAGTTTTAATCATTTATGATTAAGGCAGCAACAAAGCTTCAACACTGTAATGAATGGATATTGTTTCTCAAAACATACATTACAATTAGATGCATCAAGACTTCTGAGTAAATGAACAGTCTCATGAACGTGTTAATTTTTGATAAAGTCAAGAAAGTTTCAACCTTTAAAATATATGCTTATTATTGTTTTTACTTCAATTCAAATAAACTTCTTTAAATAAATGGCATAAGGTGCTCTTTAAACAATGCCATTAAAAACAGCATTCTAAAACACAGATTCCTTGCAGTTTTCCTGATCTATCTAAGTTAATTAACAAGACTTTTCTTAGGTATAGTGGGTGTGTTAGAGCAGGAACACACTAAAATGTTGGCACCTATTCACTAAAGAACCTATTCTCTAAAGAACTATCTTTGTAAATAAGGAATATAAAAGTGTAGAAAACCTTTACATAAAGTAAAGATGCTTTATTCATTTAATTCTTGAATAGCATCACATTTACAAATTTGATTCTTTGAACCACCCATTAAAGGTTTCTTTATAAAGTTTAAATCTTATATTGCATTAGGCCACATGAGTGAAACAGATTTTTTTCTGCAACTAAAATGAAATTAATAGGTAGTTTATGTAATTATGAACCTGGGAGTTCTCACCTCTGCTTGCTGAATGGACTCCCAAATGTGATGTTGTCCTCTACTGTAGCGTTCAACAGCCACGACTTCTGTGCTGCATAGGCCACAGAGTACCTGTTCTTACTGTGAGATACAAGAAAAGTGTGGGATGTATTATGAAGTAATCATGACCACAACACACCAAGTGAATAAAAAAAGCTAAAAAAAATGCAGGGAGTCGGGTTACTGATTATTATGCATCCGGCGAGGGGACCACAGAATGTAACACAGAAACAGGCTGGAACCATGAGAATGTGAACTGTTGGGAAACTGCTTTGAAATCTGTTGATATGAAATCACATTTTGTATTCAGACACCAAAATATTCAGTATGACTTTTGTTTTTGGTTATTGAAGTATTCTGTAAGGCTTTGAACAATTTCCTATGCTACCACTTCATCAGTACATCTCTCTAAATATTCTCAGCCGCAAGCTGCCAGGTCAGAAGTAATCCAATGTTCTGAAGAAATAAATGGGCTATACGCAGGGTAGACAGTAAGTGCACTACACTTACTCTTTCATTTCGTACCACAGCCTTAATTTATTTGTCTAAATCCAGATACAAAAGTTACACAGTTTTCCAAACCTCTAAACACTATGATATTTAATAACAATTGTAATGAAAAATAACAGCCGTTTAATTACTCTTTGGGAAAAGATATCTGATTATGTCTCATTTGAAGTCTATGTTTAAAGTCTTCTAGGAGGCCACTGAAATTAAAGAAACATGTAGAAAACTGTAGGAATGATATTAAAATTTTAATGACATCGTAAGGTTTAAGAAATCCATTTTCCACAGGAACACTGTTCCTGCAACAATATGAGTCAGTCAGCCACGCTAATCCAGAAACCTACTGGACAGGCAAATCTCAATGTGGTGATTTCCGCTTCAAAGACTCCCAACATTTTATGCACTGGTAAGGGGAGATTAAGCTGAGAGGATTAACATATCCAAAAAAGAGTAGAACTCCTTAGTGAACACAGGGGTCAAAGGATGGATGAATGAAATAATGAATGGATCAATGGATGGATAATATGATGGATAGGTGGATGGATGGATGGATGGATAAATGGATGCATAGATGAACAACTGCACTTCTGTAGTAGAAATGTGCAAATAAATACCTCCGTTCTCCGTGGGTAAAATCAGAGTCATACTCGCTGTCAACAGGAGTCAAAACATAATTTTTTAAGTCATATATATTGCAAGATATTTGACATTAGTAGACCATATTCACACAACCTCAAACTCCCTTGCTGGAACAGCCTTCACTTTTTTTTTTTTTGGTCTTAAATGTGTTCTTTTTTAGCGATTACAGAATTGAGGCTAGTGAACACAACTTTATCTTTGTATAGAGTATCTTCATTCTAGTTTCTACATAACAGTGAGAAGTTATTCATCAAGAACAAAACATAAGGTCATAACAGCTTCTCCAAAAGAATGAATCTGTAAGCAGAGAATGGATGTCAATTTACTCTTTTAACAAGCACAAATACAAAGCTACAACTACACTACCGGTCAAAAGTTTTAGAACACCTCTTCAAATAAGCAAGAATATTGCAGTTCTGTTCGACAGCTCTAAAAGTACCAGCTGTAATGTTGTAGCTACTGTAGCGTTGAACGGAATGTGTGTATGTGCACTCGTGAGTGTAAGAACCCTGTATAAAATACCTTATATAGTCGGGGAGCATCTCACTATCAGGAAGTCTGATTGAGTGTAGCATAGGAGGACACATAGAAGGAGACAGAACACACGTGACCAAGGTTAATTCACAGCCCACTGGGATGCAGAACACTCTGCAAAGACACTGACACTCCGGGTCAGATGTATGATTTAGTGCAGTGCAAAATGTGCCTTAATGCAACCACAAGATGTGCAAATTCAATTTGCTAAGACTCACACAAGCTGGATTAATCTTTCCTACTAACTGCTCGCTCTTAAGGAGCAGGCTTTAAAAGGGCGACAGTCAGAAAGAAATAGTCGAGTTGTCAACAAGCTCAAGACAAAACAGACAAGTTCAGGACAAAACAGAGAACAAAGAAAAGAAGAGTGAAACCTACATTTACACCAGCTAAGAAAAATTTGTGAAACATAACACAGTGACGCACATAGTGTAGCCTAATCACAGTATTTTATGCCACATTTTCGCACATATAATCTTGGGAGTTTGATCAGTGTTATTCTGATAGTAAACATTTTTTTCAGCACATGCTCAAGGTTCATGGCTCTTTTGTCATCTTGTGAAATTTACATCTGGGTTTAAAAGGCAGAGGAAAACGGGCATAAAACTGGACAAGATGCTCAAACTTCATAAATTGAACAGAGTATGTAATTAGGTGCAAGTAAAATATCTCCAGTGTTTGCACAAGGAAAAGAAGCACATTTTACATTTTCCTTGCACGCGATAAACGGTGTATACGTGCTCATGCACCAGTTTTGTACATAATGCAGGCACGACATGTCCGATTTGCACCTTGAATTTCTGCAAAAGGCTTTGTATGTCAGCCCCTCAAATCTCTCTTACAACAATGAGAGAACAAAACCTTTGCAGACTAAAATTTAAGAAAGTGTTTGCAAGGACACCAAAGACTGACAAACAAAGAAATGCTTCTACTGAGACAGTTACCAATGTTTTGCCATTTAGCAAATTTTGTAGCTCTGACCAGGAAACAGAAATACCATCAAGGCTAGCTTCAACAGAGGAAACAGTTAATGCATGGCACACTGACAATGGACAAAAGTGAAACAATGAATGGGCACATAATTTCCCCATTACATTAACACAATTACTTTATTAAATTACAACACTTCGCTTCTCTTTCAGTCACCCTGTGGCCCTGTACTCTATGACAACAGGACCACTGCTGGCTGGATATTTTGGTTGTTGGACACAATCGTGTCTTACTGTCTTACGCATCATATCCAGGTTTGGTGGAACCTTTTCAATGGTGCATGGGGTACAGGGGGTGGACGGACAATATGTGGAGATGTAGATGAGTTACAGTCAGTAACCGTGCACCTATATTGTAGCCGTATAAAATTCATTGTATTTTCGTCATGTGAAGATGATGTACATATCAAGATACATTCAGTGCAACTCTAAGAATTCCAGATTGGAGTTACATTATAATAAAAACAACTCAAAAACACTGATTCAAAAAATAATAATAAGGAAACTGGGCAACTGTTCTAAACATTGTGTCACACTGTTGGATTTGGCAAATACCAATCAGAAACCATGTCCAGTTCACACTGAAAGATGGAGATATGAGCTTTCCATTCTCATTAACAACAGGAGACAAAAAGGGCACTGATAGTATTACTACTGATGAACAGTGAACAAGACCAAATGGATCAAGCTGTACAAATGTTTATACACATATCTGCAGAGATGCACAAATAGAAAAAAGCAAGACCGCTACCACAACCTAACAGTTTTGATCAGCACAATAATCTAGAGGGAGCACCTACATACACGCTTGTGCGTGCTTAAGGATGTACATACACATACATACACCTACCTTGTATCAACAGTCTCTGATATTAGTCCACCTGTCTGTGTGCATCATTTGTAAGTCCCCTTTACCCGGTTCATCAATGGGCAGGACCGTCACAGGACCACCAGTAAACAGGCATTATTTGAGGGGTGGATCATTCTTAGGACACCAATATGGTACTGGCAGATTACTGTATGTGCATGGGCATGTGCGATGTACAGAGTGTTCCTAAAAACGCGCACAACTACAGTTTTTGAACCCCTACTGACTAGACTAGACTGGACTAGAACATCACCAACACAAACTGTGCACCATCAGATCAGCTATCCCACGGTGGTCCGATGTGGGTCCTGATAATATACGAAGGGAGAAAAGGGTACTAGTGCATGATGCAAAAAATCTGATGTACCATAACTATTAGATTCATCAATAGGAAAAAAACGTTTCCTCTGCTGTGGTTCAAAACATGGTTGGTTCAAACATAAACTTTTCTTACTTGCTCCAGTAGACTTTTCCACTGAGGGTCTGCATCTCTCCCAGCATTGCTAGCAACAACGAGGACTTCCCACAACCCACCTGACCTACAATCATTGTCAGCTGACCTGTGAAGGGCAAAAGCGTGTCATGTCTTTGCAAGAAGTGCAGTACACACTTCACTGCCAGGAAGTGTACTAATTTCATGTTTGATGTTTTTGTGTAACAGACACCTTGGCTTCTTTAATAAAGACCAGATTAGCAAGACTATCTAGAGAGTAACAAAAAGGCTTAATCAGAGCACTTTAGTTCAAAGATGCCACCAGGACTGACATTAATGCTCAGTTGCTGTGTATATTTGACTATAGTCATTCTGTTTGAAAGAACACTGATCACAGAAATGGCTCCAATTAGTAGCATAGATTACAAGAATATAAATATTGAAATAGTTGATGCTGTAAGAAGTTACTTCTCCAAAGCTTTAAAAAAGATGGGAAAATATTAAAGGTCCCATGACATGCTGATTTTTTATGCTTTAATATAGGTCTTAGTGGTCCCCTAATACTGCATCTGAAGTCTTTTTCCGAAATTCAACCTTGGTGCAGAATTGCTTCAAGCCAGTCCCACAATGAAATTTCCCTAGGACATGCCATTTCTGTGCCTGTAGATTTAAATGATAAAGAGAAGGAGCTGGTCTTGTGACCACAGCTCAGCAAGACCAGCTCTCTTTTGGCTCAAGTTGAGGAAAGAGTCTTCTGCAAAATGTTTGGCATAGACATACAAAAATTTTAAGAAGTTGTGTTGATGCATTTCCAGAGAAAATAAAATTAACCCATTGGTTCTTCAGAGGCTTGCATGAAGGAACTAAAAAAATACATTTGTGCTCATTTGTACATTTAACTGCCATGCTTTGCTCGTTTGCAAGCCATGATGTCTTTAGAGGAAAAAGTGGTCTCTCACACAATTGCACTGACAGTCAGTATAGCAAATTTTTTAGGGGATAGGATGAAATTCTCTGGGCAGGCAAAGCATGAGAAAGGGGCAGTAACCTTTCCAGAATGGGCCATCTGAGCTGTCGTTCTCTCAGTGGCAGAGCAGGATGATCAAGGCTCTCTTTAAACCTATCAGCATTTCTAGCCACTGCAGGACCATAGACAGGCTAGGGGAACTTGTGTTGGGATGAAATTGTTTTTCATTGCCCCATTAAAAAATACTTAAAATGCAGATTTCCACTCACTCCAGATATAGCTCATCTGCCAAGAAACGTTTGCAGTCCCAATTTTGCTTCATTTAGAGCTGGAGTGCTTAGAACTGAAGTTACTAAGAAACACTGGAAGTGAATGGTCATCCAAATCTTTTTCGTAAATTCATCCCAATACTTCTCTGAACTTGCTGAAACCATATCCAGGACCTCATTAAAATGGCAAAGACTTGTCAATGTTGTTTAGAACACTGGATGACTGTGAACTACCTTCATGAATATCTCACCCCTACAGACAGCTATTTAGGATAACCCCACAAAGCAAAAAACTCCTACACCTACTCTAGATCATGTTTTTTACAATGCTGCTGTCTTTGGCTACATGACACAGTTTTGGATCCTTTCAAAGCTCACAGTCACACTGTGTCCTAAACCACATGGACAAGCCTGCACTACAAGCTGAGCAGGATGAGTTTTGTAGTTAAATGATAAAACGAATTGAAAAATCCTTGAGCAGAAATCTTCAGAGGAATCTACACTGAGCAAAGCATTCCAGCTGCTTGTAGCCAGCAAAAATCTAAAGCCCACCTTCAGAAACAAGCTGCTATGGTTAACATTGTAATGTTTTTGGTCAGTACGGACTGTTCAAACTTACATTAATACAAACTCAACCAAAAAATGGGTCAAATCTAGATGCACAGGACTTTTCCCCAATCACAGATAGTACAGAGACTGTCAACTGGGAGCTTAGTAAAATAGCTGAGATGCTTTTAAACCCACTAATATTGGGGTCATGACAGTAAAGCAGGGCAGTGAGCCAGATAATAACACAGCACACTGCAGGCAGACAAGAATATTTGTTATCTCACACTATGTGTCAAATTACCTGTAGGGATGCGGATATTGATGTCGGACAGCGTTGACATGTTGCTACCCCACGTGAAGTATCCGTTGTTCACCTGAAGAAAGCACAAACGAGACAGTTAATGAGGTGACTAGCAGTTAATCTTTACAAGTCTGATATTGTGCATGTTATTTTTGTCTGTATGGAGAGGTATCAATGTCATGTTGCTTTGCTATGCAGTTAAGCTAATTACAGCTAATCACACAATTAATATTAATGTTGACACTGTTCACTATCTAGTCCATACATTTGATATATGGAAATTAGGCTGACAGTACAGTTCTCTTTTCATTACAAAAACCTATTCATGTACATTCCATCTACAACATTGAACATTCATATTTTGCTGTGTTTTTGTCTGGGATGGCTTTCAATGAGGTGCAATACAGTCAGTTAAATCAGAGTAAATGAGTAGGTAAGTAAGTAAAGCTTTATTGTCATCTTATCCATCTTAGAACTCAACAGAACAGCAGAACTGACTGTCGGTCAGTACTATAGGGGGAGGACACATAGGGAGCCAATAACAATACACTACAATTTACACTACATAGTTGTAGTGTGGATATATGCATTCTTATATGTATGTTTATACATACGTATCTATGTATCTATACACACACATATAAATACACACAGTATTATACACTGTGCCATCTACTCATACTTATTTACAATTGTTGTAAAAACTGTATAAGTGACCAAAACAAGCTACAATTATATAGTTATATTTATAACTATGATTTACTGAATATTATAAAAAATATATAATAATATCCACACTACAATGTTGTATACAGCAGTTATAAAAACACTAAGGACAACAAGAGAGAAGAGATTACCGTAAATGTAAAAAAAACCCTGCAACAAGGTACTACGTATTTGTGCAAATGTAGCAGTTGTGCAAGTATTGCAGTAGAGGGCTGCCGATTATGCGTTAAGGGACGTGGCACCTTCCATACCAGACTGTGACACAGCTGGTCAGGGCGCTCTTGATGGTGCATCTATGGAAGATAGTGAGATTGGGTTTGGGGAGGTGCACCTTTCTCAGTTGTCACAAAAAGTGCAGGCTTTTTGGTCAGGGACATGGTGGTGTTGGTCTAGGAGAGGTCTTCTGTAATGTGGACACCAAGGAATTTGATGCTCCTAACTTTCTCCACCATTGCGCTTTCAATGTTGAGTTGAAGGTGACCAGCCCAGATCTTCCTGAAGTCAATAATCAGGTCTTCTGTCTTGTCAACATTAAGAGATAAATTATTGTTCTTGTACCAGACTCCCAGCCGTCGTACCTCCTCTTTGTACACCATGTCGTCACTGTCCCTGATAAGCCCCACAACTGTGGTTTCGCCTGTGAACTTTATGATGTGGTTTGTGCTGGAGCTGGAGGTGCAGCTGTGAGTCAGCAGTGTGAAGAGTAGTGGACTCAGTAAACATCCCTGGGGAGCACCTGTGCTCAGTGTGATGGTGATCAAGCTGGTACTGCCGATCTGGACTATATGGGGTCGTTGTGTAAGGATGTCCAGGATCCAGGTGCAGTTGGAGGTGTTCAGTCCAAGCAGGTCCAGCTTACTGATCATTTACGGCATTTATCAGACGCTTTTATCCAAAGCGACTTCCATTCCCTAACTACAGGGGACAGTCTCCCTGGAGC
>JBBIGB010000129.1:14356303-14366572 GCA_037577075.1 Alestopetersius hilgendorfi
TCCCACTGAATAAATGCACTTGAATTAAAGGTTGGATTTTCCTCTTTTTTCATTGTGGTCCTATATTATTTAGAACACAACTGAATTTATTAGAAGCTAAAGAACACATCTTAACCAGGGGTGTAGATTTTTGAATTAATTTTGAATTAATTATTTAATTTTGTGTATAACAATGTGATTAATCACGATTAATCACAGAAAATCATGCAATTCATTGTGATTAAAAATTTTAATTGTTGCCCAGCATTAGTACCAATATTACATTACTGAGGCATTTCTAGCAAATAAATGCGTTTCTAAACATAGTGAATGATAAACTTAATTGATGAAACCATATTAAAAGCCATTCATTCGGTTTATAACAGCAACCATTTATTTAAACTTTATATACATGTTTTTTTGAGACATTGTAAATTTGCAATCCTGAGACCACGTTGAGATGAAGAAAGCAAAAGCAAATGCAACTCTGACCATCTTATTCACTCTTATTCTCTATTTATCCTCTATATTCTACTATACTAAACCAGACTTCTTTCTTCACTCTTTCTTTCTCACACTCACTCTTTCACTCCTTCCTCCCCACTCTCCCAATAGCATTTTACCTTGGCACCCTCTCCTTAGAGAGGGCATGTGACAGAGTTTCCTCTCTCAGTGAACAGCTGAGGACATGCTATCTACACACATTAGGGAGGCACTCCTCTTTATCATATTTATTTATGCTTGCTTAGCTCAGGAATCACACCCTAATGCATGCTCCCCTTACAGCCCAGATCAGTGCATCATGTGACAGCATGTTTGAAATTCCTGTGACATCATTCCGGTGACACCAAAAAACTGTTCTAGCTACATTGGAAGCACCAATTCTCAAAAATAAGCCAGAAAAATGTAACGTTGTGAGTATCTTGTAAGCAGGCTTGTTTGGCCTAATCACCCCCCATCCCTGACATTTTAGATGCCTATATGTCTAGTTTTTATCATTAATAGTGTGTTCTGTTAAAAATGCTAAGACATGCTTGAAAGAGAGTGAAGGTCCATATTGAAGAATATTGAAGAAAACAAGTTTCCATTTTTCTATATATTTTTTACAAATACAATAAACATTATATTCCATTCTTAGTAAAGCTTAGGAGGCCAATGTGTAGGGCATAGTTTTCCCCATGGCCCCCCAAAACGTATGTACATGTTTACATTTTTATATATGTATTCATTTATATTTATATTTATATTTGATATTTACTTTTATGTTTACAAACACATCATAACCCACTATAAAGTGACAAACTTGTGTGTTTAAGTACCTTGTGCAGAAGACATAAGAGGGCAAGTGTGTGTGTGTGTGTGTGTGTGTGTGTGTGTGTGTGTGTGTGTGTGCTTACAGCCCCAGGGTGTTTCTTGCAGGACTCCAAAGACACAGTCATGTCTCCATTTCTCCAGCTGTCATCGCCAATCTCTTCGCTCTGCAGGAACTCACCAAGCTTTTGAACACTTCATAGAACATGACAAAAACCATTAATGAGTATCATTAGTTTAAACCACAAACACACACACAAGCATTGTATTCGTTAGAGATTTCTGAGGGTGGTCTTTTATTTCCTTGCACAAATCTTCTGACTAAATAAACTCTCTCACCAACATTAGACTGCTTTTCAGCTTCTATATTCTACACCATGCAGCTCTCTTTTCATGTGAATTTAATAAAACATAATTTATGAACTAACTAATGCTTCACAAACTGGTTGTTTTCTAACTGAAAACTGAACGAAACACTAGACTGTAATGTTGGCCAAGGTAACATGTTAATTGTATTCATTTGTTTATTCAAAATATTTCAATTCATGTCCTGCGCACTGTCTGAATGTTTGTGTGTGCATTAAATACTGCTTCAAATTTTGTACACTGTATTGCATTACATACAGTATGCAGAAATACTATGCATCGATATAATGTTCATCTCATGACCATGAGGTAAACACTGACAATCACTCTCAGTACCTAGTCATTCTGAGGAGAGTACCTGACTAGAGCTTTGACTGCGAATCTGACCACGGTGGACAGCAGGAAGAGTGGAGTAACCAGGATGTGAAAGAGCGCCAGGGATGCAAACGCCTCGGCTGGGCTCAGCCTGGACTGGCTGATATATGCATGTGTAACAAATGTCTGAAAATAAATATATTCAGTGCCTTCAGAGCATTTAAGTGTACCAAAAGAACAGATACTTAATGAGAACCATCATGGCTTTCTTACCGCTAACACAGCAGCAATTGGGATGGCAGCATTCATAAAAACTAGAGAGAAACAGGAACAGATGTCTTTCAGTTGACATTAATGCTTTCCACACATAGCACAAGGCCCACTACAAATCGGGCAGTTCCGATAAGTACAGGACAGCCAGGGTCTGCTTACTGGACATGGAGGTGTAAAAGGCAAATGTCCTGAGGCTGGTCAGCTCTTTGCCTCGAGTCTCCAGCACATTGTCACAGAAGATGTTCTCCCAGGCATATAGCTTCAGCAGCTTTATGCCTTTTAGGATCTCTGTGGTCTTTTTTAGTCGATCTGTCGAGTAGTCCTGACAAAGTAGGAATGCAAGTCATTCAAATTCGGTTTAAATCATAAAGTATTGTGTTAAACAATGGTTTTGTGTAAAAAATAAGTAAAACCACTATGCTGTACTAAAACTTTGCAGAAAGCACTGGACCACACACAGAGACACATGCACATAATCACAAGAAAGACTTACCAGCGTGCTTTTCTGTGCGTCAGCCAGTTTTGTTGCGATGAGGTACTGAATAGGAGCAAGCAGCACTATGACCAACGCACCTATTAGAGCGCTGAACCCCAATAAATAATACAGCAGGATCACACCCATAATAATCTGAGGGGAGCATCAGAGACCACATGATTATTCCTACACAACTTTCAAAAAGATCCACATGTATCAAATATTTTTGCAGTGATTAAATCCTGGGACTGTAATCTATCTCACTATTTAAAAAAGCTGGTACACCAATTAATTCATTACAAGGTTAATCATAAGGACAATACATTAAAAACACTATAAAATGCATTTAACTCCCAGCTATGAAGTAGAAAATAATACCAACCCATATCTATGCTTTGTAAATTATATTTAAACTTTTATACTTGATCAAAGTAAATTTTGTATCTGCTGCTTTGTAACAACATCCTATAGCTATGCTTTACTTCTAGCCCCTCCTTACCCATTTACTGGAAACTTGCTTTTTGTAAAATAATTATTTTTGGTTTTAATAATTTCAAGCATTTTGAATCACTGCTGCAACAGATGTTACATAAACATAAGGTACCAGCTACCCTCACCTGTCATATCTGGCTCCTGCCTGCTTTTGTTTTTGTTTTCAGTACTATCCTTGTCCTTCCCCATGTTCAATTTATTCAGCTGTGTCTTTCTACATAGGTGCCACCCATTATGTCCCTCTTTAAATAGCTTTAAGTCTTTGTTATCTCTGTTGGTCAACCGTGACCTAACCTGTGTTTTCAAGCTTATCTTACTATTCTGTATGCTCCTGGTTCGTCTGTTCTTTGTGTGTGTTAACTTGTGCACCCAGTCTATCAGCGTTTTGTGAATAAAGTCATTGTTTGCCTATGAATTGTTACACCACCCCAATTTCCCTCTTTTTTTCTCTTTATTGTGTAAAAGACAATAATTAGGCAATTACAAACTAATAAGTGTGCACTTGAAAAACAATCATCTCTATGATTTTAAATTACACTGTACATCCTAAATATTCAGACACCCTTCCTAATGCGTGAATTCAGTGACACAGGTGTTTAATCTCACATGCACATTGTGTGTAATCTCTAGAGAAAACCACTGCTAAAAGAAGGGGATGTCACACATTAGCCTGAGACTGGCATGTCTCATTCCAAATGCTGGCAATTTTATTGCATCTTTTCAAACCCTGTGCCTCAGAAGCACATGATGTAATGGGCAGTCTTATCCCTTAAGTAATTAGCTACAGCCTGAGTAAACTGAATGTAAGTTTTAGATGCAGCACAAGCACAAATTGGGTACATCAAAACATTTTTTGTGCTGTAGGTCCCCCTTGTGCTGTCCATGACCCATCAGTGCATGAACTTCATAAGATCTCTAAAGCTGTTCTTCAAATCACATGTTCCTCAGACTATTCTTAAACTATTTTTTCTGTGTGGCAGGGCAAGTTTTACCTGGTGAAAAAGGTCAGTGACATTAGGGAATACAGTTACCACTCGTTGTTGGGTGCAAAACAATGTTTAGGTACATGGTATGTGTCAAATAACATCTGTGTGGATGCCAGGTTGCCCAGCAGAACATTGTGTCACTTACCTTCTGCAGGCTTGTCTTCTTCTTTTTACGGGAAGAAGGCAAGCAAGCAGAAGGTAAATGGCATATATACACTTCTCTTTAAAAGATGCACCTGGGGATCCACATGACCGCAGTGAACGGGGTATTATGAGCATTCTGACCAGTCTGTGGGGCAGCTGGTAGCCTAGTGGTTAGGGCATTTGCCCTGCGATCAGAAAGTCTGGGTTCAATTCCTAGGACCGCTGGGCACCTCTGAGGTACCCTGAGCAAGGTACTGTCCCCACACACTGCTCCCCAGGCGCCGTGTTTGTGGCTGCCCCGTTTCACTTGGTGAATGGGTTGAATTTTGTGCTGTGCAGTGGTGTGTTCACGTATGACCGAATGATCACTTTCACTATTTCACTATTCACTATTCACTTTCACAGTCTATCCGCACCAAGCTGTGCTATATATATGTGTGTGTGTGTGTGTGTGTGTGTATACACAGAATCACTGACATTTAAAGCACTAAAATTACCTGCACAGGCATTGCCCATAAATTTGGGCACAAGAAAAGGAACCACATCAACTGGTTTGTCTCTATGGCAACCAGGTTGTTGATCTGCCCCAAAGTCATCTCACCCATGGACATGTTGGAGGTGGACAGACGCAAAATCTTATTGTAGATCATTGCCTGCAAAAGTGCAACCATACCACAGTAAAAAGAGTATATTTACTTTTGTAGGAACTTATCTCTTACTGAAAAAAATTACAATCACAATGCAGTGAGCTAAGCCTACCCCTGTCACTGGGAGATCGCAAGCACAATGCTAGCTGGCATTAATGCAGACATAACAAAATCGGTGGTTTGTGTTCTCCAAATGCATTAACCTGTCCAATGTGTGTGTTAGCACCAATCTTAAAAGAAGCACTGGTGCTTCATGTGACTCGACTGAAGCAAAAGCTAGTCTTCACCTTCCCAGAGTTGCTAGTATTGTGTGATTGGGGGTGACCTGGCTAGTGGGTAAAATTTGACACAAACAAAATGAGAAAATGAAAAAAATACATAAATCATTAAATATTTAGGTACTAAAACACTCCCTCTCGTTTACTTACCAGCAGCGCTCCTCGTAGGTTGATGCCAGTTTCTATAGTGACATAGTAAGATGCCTGCAAGAAGGTGCGCTGGAGCACTAGAGCAAGGAACAGAAGCACAGCCAGGACGTACGTGTTCTGCAGCAGCTCCGTAGAGGACATGAAGTACACCCCAAAAGGCAGATCCTCTGTCTTACAGAGAAGCATACAAATGAAGCATTAAAATAAAGACATAACTTTTAATGGAAAGATACAAAAGACATACAAAAGACACTGAGCTTCTTGGCTGGAAGGGTTGAAAACATTAATATTACACAGAAAATAATGCAAAGCAGTGCATTTAGTGCTTTCATTTAATTCTGTAAATCTATTTTAGCAATATGTTCATTAATGTTGCACCTCTATGACTATCCTGATGCCAGTTACAAAGCCTCATTTTCAGTTTCATATTTTATTTGATGTAGGATACATTGCAGTTATGTCCCCTTCCCACTTTTTCACCAGTTAAACTGCTCACTTCAAATGACCACAGGTAACTAGAATTCACATGACGTAGCTGTTTGTGATCATAGTGATGTCATCCTTTCCGTTTGCACCCACAGTTTCTATTACACTATATCGGCATCTCCCAGCAGGCCACTATTATTTGATATGATAAAACTAATAAAGGCAGTTATCTGCCATCACATAACATGATACATGATAGTAACTAGAGAGAGGAAAAAACATGACAGCGGATGTGTGAGAAAGGTTCACACACAAAATAACACGTCCAGGCTCATGATATTGGCACTGTTACTATGACTGCTGCTAATGATGTGGACGTGATGTCAGAAGTGAATCAGAGCTAGATGACACCACAGGAGATTATAAGACTCTTACTGATAACAAATCAGTCAATGAGCTCATACGTTTGCTAAAACGCTGTCATCATTTGGGCGGAACAGATTTAGGGGAAGAGAGAGAAACAAAAACATGTCAAATAGAGAAAAATATAGCAGATCGTGTTATTTAATTATGTAAAATCAATTTCAGCTGGCACAATGGAATGTGGAGTCTCTATGGATTCACATGGGCTTGGTTGTACATTTTACTCTATTACCTTTCTGTCAGACTGTTGAGTACAAAACATGTTTACACATAGCTGTCTATTACAAAAACACTATATAGCCAAAAGTAAGTAGACCCTTCTAATTACTGAGTTCTTGTTTTTCATGCATAACTATTGCTAACAGGTGTATAAAAACAAGCATAACCATGCAGCCTCCTAACACAACCTCTGGCAGTAAAACAGGTCATACTGAGAAAGCCAGTGCATTCAAACATGTATCCGGTTCATGACATCTTTGTCTTGCAAACTGGCTCAGGTCAACTGTAAATGCTATTTTTCTGAAAACGAATTCTTTACAAGCAGCAACAGCTCAGCTATGAAGAGATAAATCTGTCACAGAGCAAATCTGCCGATGACTAAAGCAAGTAGCGCACAAAAATAAAAATCGCCTTCATAAAAACCCATACATAGCAAAACAAACAAAAAAACAAAAAAAAAACACACACACCTTGTTCATTTTTACAACTTCTGTCTTGTTGTCCAGGTGCTCCACAATTCCAGAGATGCAAAGTGGACCGGCAAAACCCAGCAGGTCCGCCAGGTAGCGGAATGTACTGCTAAGGAGGATGGGGCGGCCAAAAGCACGGTACATGGATCTCCAAATGGATGGTGTTTTTTCCAGGTCCTCCGCATTCTGCTGTGGACCAACACACACAGCAACTAAGAATTTAGAACAATTATGGGTATGAGTGACTAGCTACAAGTCAGTTATATACACTGATTTACCAGATTACAAGTATATTCCCGCAGTTGCTATTCTATCAAAAGCATCTACTTTGTGGCTTTGTGAGTTTACAGCTACTGACTGTACATCTGTTGATGTACAAATTATTGATTCCTCTTTAGAAAGTCAATCAGTGTAAAAGAGGACACTAAATCACCATAAATAAACAAATATTATTTGCATTGTGCATCATTCTCAATGTTGGTACTATCAGGTTATTTGTGGTCTAATGATGGTCCCTTTATCAGCATTAAGAAATTAATCTCAGCAGTCACTGTGATCTCTGCTGGCTCACCCTCTGCTCCTCATAGGCCTCTTTTAGCTGAAGGTAGTTAGTCAGAGCCCTCATGGCAATTGGAAGTTTGCCAATCTTTTTCAGCTCAATTGGCCTCTTATGAGCCCCAATAATGAGTGGGTTCATCCACCAATATGTGGCCTTGGAGAGAAGGTTAACAAAAGGCTGGAGGAATCGCACCCCCAGATCCTGGAGGTCCTCTGGTGGTTTCACTCGCTGAGGGTTGGCAAAGAACACATACTTCTGCAAGGAGAGAAGGCAAGAAACATAAAATTCAATGAGCAAGTTTACTGAAATTATGGACAAAAATTGCTTGGTTTATTCTAACTGACAAATTTTATCTTTGCATTTTATGTTTGTTATTATACATTACACAAGAAATTCAAGATTTATGATGAGAAACTCCACTTTCTAGCCCACCTAAAAAACTGTTTTGTATTTTCTTCCAAAGAAACACGTACCCTGACTCTGATGACGTTCACCTCGACAGCCATTAGCAGGCCATACAGCACCACAAGCAGAGCAGTGATACAGAAACGTAGATGTTCCACACCCACACCTTCTTCTGCAAACTTCCACAGCTTAATGATTTTGGTAATGAATGCTATCACCCAGTAGATGAACAGTGCTGCATGTTGAAAGTTCAGAAGTTAAACCTCATCAAAAATATTTACAAACACAGGAATTAATCATGTTTATAGAATAAATCAAGGACTATGAGCATTCCCAGAGCTTTCTACAATAGTCGTAAAGGCAACCCAGTGTGTCCTATACATTATAGATCACACATTTCAAATATTGCTCTGAAGACTGATTTCTTATACTTACTGTTAGCAACTTCAGCACATTTTTTAAAATATATTTAACATATTGTAAAAAAGACCAAAAGTTTATTGTTTTCTAATATATTAATAAACAGTAACTGTCTACTAATATGTGCAAAAGCATGCAGAAAATATGTTCTTAATCAACAAATATGTTATTTGGCCAGGGCCAGCCTTTCAGACATGACTATATAAGTACCAGGAGCCTATCCCAGGGCCCATGCAGACGCACGCACCATTCACTCACACTCTAACACCTGCGGCCAGTTTAGAATCGCCAATTCACCTGACGCATGTCTTTGGACTGTGAGAGAAACCAGAGACCCTGGTGGAAACCCAAGCTACCACAAGAACAACAAAGGCCACGCTACACATTGCGCTACCGTGGGGCCATTAACTGAATATCATCATCTTGAATTTTAACTACTTACCTAGAAGTAGTTTGGGAAAGTTGGCCGTTTCAATGTTGTGGTAATACACCACAGATGTTGTAGCGGCTATGAAGCCCATAAATGCAGGCAGAAAAAGATGCAAGTGATTTGATTTCATCCACCTATTGGAAAATATGAACGCCGACAATAAGTGCAAGCACAAACACACACACACTGACACATAGAGGTATAACGGAATTACATTTGTAATGATATGGGCTGATATTGCCCATTAGATGTGTACAGGAATGTCACGTTTCATGATTAACAGCGATTTAAAACAGCACAATTAATTAATCGTAAAGTGTACAGTGTTTCTGTTGGCACTTTTAAAAAGTGGATTATGACACTGCTATCGACATACTGGCAGGATTCGTCCAGAACTAAAATGTTTTACCAGACTTATTTATTTTTGTTTTCACTTTGATGCATCACTGTTTATGTTTCAAACGGCAGTATCCATTGGTTTGTCTTCTATTTATGCACTGTATTATTTGTTTATGGTTGCTGTGTCTGTTTTATTAAAGACAGCAGTAAATAAAAGGTAAAACCCTCTAAAGCAAAAATAATTGTAATAATCGTGAAATCAAAATCTACAACTGTGACATCCCTAGATGTATGTGATAAAGCGTACGTGTTGGAGACTATTCCTTCTGCGATCTCACACACATGCACAAACAGCAGTGTGAAAGTCAGGATCCACCGCAGATTATGGCCAGGGAAGTGCAGCCAGGTGTTGTGATGAATCTGCACTTTTGAACTCTGACTGCCCCAGCCTGTTGACACACACAAACAAACATAACACCATTTAATGATTGCTTAATTATTTGTCATTTTAATATTTAGTGTAATTTTTAGGGTTATCCTGAATGAGTCAAATGCTTGCGTAGTTCATTACATTGTTTTCGATTAAGTATTCATAATAACTTTACCTCTAGCAAAATAAAGCTAAATACATAAAAGCCTTCAGACAGATACATTTTGGAGGGGTGATTGCAACGGCGGGTTTGGCTTCATGATTTCAAGAGGGAGCTCATCTGAGGAGTGATAATTATTCGGCTTGTTTATATATCCCCCATAACATTTAATCCCATACTCACACATACAAATATCCAAGCTCACGTTCTTATTTCTTGCTTGATTAATATAACGGGTCACTGCCTGTCTCTTTTAATGATGTCCATGTCTATGCCCAGTACTTATTACTGGCCTGCTCAAACTCTCTCATTCACTGCATGGTTATACAATAATTAAATTTCACCACAGCCTGCTATGGGAAAGATCCTCATTTTCTCATCAGGACAACGGATGACATACTAAAAAAGTGAATGGGAAACAGCCTTGGGTTCTCTCACAGAGAGAGTTCACCATCTAGTCAATTAAAGACCCTGGGGGAGCAGCTGAAGGAATACTAGAGAGAGAAAGAGAGAGAGAGAGAGAGAGAGAGAGAGAGAGAGAGAGAGAGAGAGAGAGAGAGAGAGAGAGAGAG
>JBBIGB010000129.1:14432094-14444347 GCA_037577075.1 Alestopetersius hilgendorfi
TGTGTGTGTGTGTGTGTGTGTGTGCATGTTTGCTTTCATACATTTTCAGGTCAGAAATATCCAGATTTGCAGAATTTTTTTAAAAAGGTGCCACATAAAGTGATGCCATATTGGGTCGCCTGAAGAACCTTTGACTGATTTAAAGAATCTTTAAACAGTTCTTTATCAGTTTTAGGGTTCTTTCTACACACTATTATGTGGAGGTTCTTTAAAAGACCCTCACACTCGCACGTTTCGTTTAAAAAGCTTCCATCCACTGAAAGACTTTCATTTTCAAGAGTGAAGTTCTAACATAGTATCAGAACAAATGTGTGTGTGTGTGTTTATGGGTGGGCACGTGTGTTGAGGGAGTCCCAGAACACCAACAGGACAGTTTCTTTTACTTTCTCTCTCACACACAGACATACACACACATACTCAGCACTGCTAGGTTCTGCCGCTGTTTATTTTTCCAGTCTTTTAAAGAAACAGTTCAGTATTCAGTCTTCTGTGAGTGCTGTACAGGCTACTTTTCCCTCTTCAGCGGTTCTTAAAGGCCGGTTTGCTTCCAGCTCTTTTATGCTCATAAAAACCATAGACATTTTATGGACACTCCTTTGACTTTTGTCCGTTATCCTTTTTTCTGGGGAGCAGTGGAGGAAAGAAACACACACACGTGCCAAAAGAACATTATTGATGTGTGACAGATCTGCTTATAAAGCATCATGTTTCATGCAGGCCATCTTCTTCTAACTGAAAACAAACAACCATTTTACACTCAGAACACGTGCTGGTGGACCACAGACTTTTATTAGAAGCCACAGTGTCTTGGACTGAGCATGGACTTCATGGTCCTTAATACATCACTACTTAACTCCACTCACAGCAGAAGACTCAGTGAAGCTGCTTTGTCATCTAAAGTATACAACTAACCAAATGACTTATTAACCTCTTATTTCATATCATACATTTAAACATGTAATTAATAATCAGCATACAGACAATCCTTTGTCAGAGAAAGCACACAATCAGACATTCATAGACACACGGTTAACAGCTTCTGTATGCATGAGAACAATAGAAACCAATAGAAATGGTCAGAACAAAAAATGTACAGAAATATAATACAAGAAAGATTAAATAACAGTACATTTAAATACATATAAATACATACTGAATATTCAGTTAATTATTGCAACATGAAAGCTACCCTAGATGATAAATAGGCATCAACATCTTTTTTCCAGTTAAGCAGATATACATTTTTCTTTGTTTGTTTGCTTTACACTGCCATGCATGTCTTTCTGCAGTCTATCATATATAAAGCATTTTTTTTCTTTGAGTGTGGCTTCAAGCTTATTAAAGCTTGGTTATTTTTCTGCTGCCATGTAATTAAGCCAAAACACTCATACCCATTTTGATACTCCAACTCAAAATCCCAAAATATCAAAATCAACTTAAATACTAACATAGTATAACATTTACCACTGAGGATCCAGTTGAAGATTCCATTGTCTGATCTACAGTAAAATACATCACTGCACAAACACAAACACATCTATTGTCCATTATATCAACCCTGAAGTATACGGTTCTGAGCCGGACTGTTTTATTGCTTTTCTGTTTAAAACTTTGTTTTCATGACCGGTCACCCTTAGACTGTACGCCATTTCATCACACTGGCATTCAGCAAGAATGGCTTCAATGACTGCTGTTGAAATGCAGGGTGTTCCTGTACTACATTTTCTACAGGTCACACCCTATTCACTCATCACAAAGAGTCCATTTAAAAGGCTTAGAGTTCAAGCAGCAGCGTCTGCACTATGCTAAAGTCACTAAACACTTGCTACAAAACTGATGCAACCTCTAACCCTTATATCTGACTTCTGTTTCGCAAGTTAAGCCAAGCCCACTGTAACTTAAGGGTCTAGAACAGGACTTGACAGACATTTTGTCTTTTTTACAGGGAAAGACTGACAGGTTCCCCCTCAAGAATGTTTTCATTTGTATCAGCTGCCTATTTATGTGAACAACAAAAGTCTATGCTAGATAAGGACTGATCACAAGATACGATGAGACTTGCCTGCCCAGTGCTGTGGAAGGGATACTTCTGACTGTGTTCAATCAGACATTTTTAGTAGTACAGTACTCACCAAACCCTGTTCCTAGAGTTCAGGTCACTTAAAGCTCACTGAACATCAGTCTACTAAGTGAGTTAAGCCAAGTGTGTTAGAAGCAAGGATGAGGACCACTATGAAGCATGTCTCCACACTTGCTTGATTTCTGGGTCTAAAACAAGCTTTTCTTTCAATCTTTTATATTTGACTTAATACATTCTGTACTATTATGATGTTTTAGAGATGCAAGATCAACTTGATTTGTCCATATATTGCTACTGTATGACCTGTACAGAGGATGAAGATGTGCATATATACTTGTTCATGTAGTCTATAACCATAAGAAAAAGTTTGTACTCCCCAGAATAAATGACATTTTGTTGAGTTTTCTATGTGAAAATATTAAAATATTTCCGCTATTATACTTCTGGACATATTAATGCACTGTTACTGTTCATTTGAATTTTGACTTCATAAAAGAAACTGTGAAAGTTATGGCACATTTTATGTGTGTGTTAATGCTTTATTTAAGTGTGTTCTGTAGAGGAGGTTTTGACAAATCTTCTCTTGAGAAATCAACAAAATGTCAGCCAGGGTTGTTCCCACTTTTGCAAAAGTGAGAAACACATTCAAATATCGAATAAAATATAATGTTTTCATCTGTGATGTATATGAGTCATGTGTATTTGGTGTCGAGGAGAATACTTGCTAGGTTCACTGTTTGTGAGTTAAGAGAGTGAATATTTACTATCAACACGAGCTGTTGTTTAGATCTAAAGCTTCTGATTTCCCGGCTCAGAGTGTAAACATAAAGCAGTAAAATGTCAGTGACTGGACGAATTGTCCATTCTTCAGTACTGACCGCTCCAGGTATATTCCCACAGGCATTTTGCGCATCTTCACTAATTGTTTACATAAGTGTTCATGTGCTTTCATAGACTCTTTCTGTCCTCCTCTAGCTCAGCTGGTTGCTAATGTTCAGGGCCTGCTGGTACACTTGGGTCACATCATCCATGTCCCCAAGCAGTGAGAAGCTTCCATTGTCTCCGGGAGACCCTGGAGGACTGCGATTCACCTTTGCCCCATGGAGAGGTGCAGCTGTCTGGAGGCCTCTGAAGCCGGCCATTTGCAGCAGGTCCTCGGCTGAAAGGCAGCCCCTTATGTTTGGTTTTGGTGAAGCATGTGGCCAGTCCACTCCCATAGAGAGACCCAACTCTTCACTCACAATGCTGGAGGGTCTGCTC
Source organism: Alestopetersius hilgendorfi (assembly GCA_037577075.1). Classification (NCBI taxonomy): domain Eukaryota; kingdom Metazoa; phylum Chordata; class Actinopteri; order Characiformes; family Alestidae; genus Alestopetersius; species Alestopetersius hilgendorfi. The sequence goes on from JBBIGB010000129.1 coordinate 14,435,435, forward strand.
TGGCTTCGAGAAAGGCCAGAGTCTGGCCCTGGACTTTCTCCATGAATGCCAACACTTGCGTGGGCGTTGTGAGCAGAGTACTTCCCATTCCTCTTCAGTATGCCCTTCCTAGCTGCCCTCTTAGGTGGGGAGCCATTTGGAGGAAGCACCACGCTGCACCCTAACAGTTCGGAGGATTCGCTGCGCTCAGGGGATGAGTAATAGCCGGACTCTCGCTGCTGGCTGTTCTTCAGAATGCCCTTCTTGGGCAGGGAGGGCATTATTTTGGCCGGGGAGCCACCCAGAGTGTCCTCCCTCTCTGGACTGGAAGTGGACTCCACATCCTGGTAGTAGATGGAGCGGCGCAGTTCCACTTCACACAGGCTCTGTGAACGCTGATCTCCGCTGCTGGCTCGAGTCTTTAGGATGCCTTTGGGCCTCTTCAGGCCCGGCTTTTCCTCCAGAATGGGCCGTATGCCTCCGTCGTTCTCTTTCGAGGACCTCCGGAGGCGCCGGGTGGAAGTGAGTCCAGTTGTGGTGGCAGCAGGATCAGTGTGAACTGATCTATTAGGATGGCTCTCAGTGCGGTTCTGCCAGTCAATAAAGCGGGCCAGCATAGGTGAGCTGTTTTCACGCTGAGTCTGACAGTCACATACACTTGTTTTCCAGCCCCAGTTCACCCACCAGTGATTGGCAATGTCCTCCACTGTAGCTCGGCGCTCCGGATTTACCATCAGCATCCACCGGATCAGGCCACGTGCGTCTGAAGCACAGAAATTATTTGTTCAATTTAAATAAATGGGTTTAATAAATTCTAAATTTGAACAGATAATGATATGCATATTTACCAAACAGAAAGAAACAAATGCCTTTGTGTCTGATGCACAAAGCACACACACCTGATGACTGTGGTGGTTCCCTGTATTCCCCGTTGCTAATTTGCCGTATAAGTCGTTTGTGATCCCCCCCATCAAAAGGCATTGTGCCATACACCAGAGTGTAGAGCAACACCCCAAGAGCCCAGCTGTCAACCTGGCCAGAAAGAAGAAAACATATGAATTGATCAGTATGAGCCTATTCACAATATCTAAACGTGTTTATGGCTCGATTATAAAGAGTTCTGTCAATTTAAACCTGGTTTGACTGCCTGTTAACTTTGCATGCTGATACAAACCCCCGGCAAATAAATCCAAAGGTTGTTTGGTTCTGAGTTCTGAAAGTGTCACTCTTCATGGCCACAGGGCCTTGGTTTAAATACATTGCATATTTTGTCTGTCTGCGTGCCACCACCCCCCACCAAAAAAACAAAGAAAAACCAGTGCTGATTAATCAGTGAAACACTTCGGGAATCAGTCGGTGTCAAAGGGAACAATGGCTGATTAGAGCACAGGAAGGTCCACTCCCATGACTGCTGACCTTTCTGACCCAGAGGAGATGAGAGGACCTCTGTGATTTTTGGCCTAGATCCATGAGGACAAGAGCAGGATGCAGCCTTTCCCAAAGGCCGACAAGACTGTTATGTAAGAACCTCAGAAGGCCCAGAAGAATATGATGTGTGTGTGTATGTGTGTGCTAGTGAAAAAGAAAAAATGGAAATAGGTTTAAAAGTATGTTGCGCAGGTCTGTAGTGATTATGTGTCTGAAATAAGAAGTAAAAAAATAAGAATTATGATATTCGTTGGATACATTCCTGTGCTTGGAGAAATTTCTTTTCAGCTACTAACTGGCGGAATAGAGGGACCTTGCTTGGGTGTTGCACTACTGCTGATATCCTGAAAACAGCTGAGTGATTAGTTCTGCCTGGCAAACTTTCCAATTGTCTACAATACAGGAAAGCAATGCCTAAAAGGGTCAGATGAACCCTCAGCCTCCCTGTGCAAGGAAACAGAGCAAGTATGAGTGTGTACACTTGGTCTGCGACACTACCAATGAACTTACTCATTGTTTTCTGGGCCTTATCTTTATCCTCTGTGTTAATGTAGAAAACAGTATATTTGATTAGTATTTTCCCCTCAGACTGAACGTTTTGAAATGTGTTTATGATGTCTTATCTCAGAGTTGTTTGTATATTGTTCATTTTTAGAAGCAGCCAGCATGCTTTGATTTGAAAATAGCAAGCCTGTTTAATTGAAATGGTCTGTGGTGGCTGGCTGAAGTATATTTTGGATGTTTTTAGCAGAGGGTTACATAATTAAACACACATGGCAGCATGCGTGCAGTATGGCTTACCTCTGGTCCTCGATATGGCCTCCCATTTACAATTTCAGGTGAAGCGTAAAGAGGGCTGCCACAGAAGGTTTGCAAAAGCTTGTCTTTGTGGTAGAGGTTGGACAAGCCAAAATCTGCTATCTGGAAGAAAGCAAGAATCATTCTGTAAAATAAGAAATTCTAATGTATATACACAGCCTTTGGGACATTTTTGTATAACAAATTGTTTCAAGCTTACCTTTATATTACAGTTGTCATCTAGTAACACATTTTCCAGTTTTAGATCCCTGTGCACCACTCCATTCTGAAAGACATCATTGGCGTCATAAACTCCTGAGTGTTTTATACAGTCCAATCAAACAACTGTCAAACTCTGGACATCACGATGACATATTCATATTTTCATATTGACTTTGATTTTTTCATCTTTTTTCATATTGTGTCTGCCACTGGCCATACATCTTTTGTTATAGACAGAAGATCTTATGTCCATTTCTGAATCTAGAGCAAGTTCACACATGCCCCAGCAGAACGGTCCATGTGGGAAAGAGAAAAGATGCTGTTTGGCTGTTTAGCAAAACTTTCTGTGTTTCAAATCAATTCACTAGGGTGACAGCATGTGTTCATGTGAGCATACACACATATAGTTACACAGTCCCTTTCCCACACATACTCGCATGCTGGACTGCACAAGCTCTGTCTCACTCTTCCCCCTTCAGCGTAAAAAGGGCTCCCAGCCGTTGCCCTGGCGACCTCTCAGCTTGGTCAGATGTGCTGTGGTCGACAAGGCAATGGCTGGAATCCCCCAGCCGAGGAACTGAAGGCCAGAATGTTAAAGCAGTAATGAAAAATAATCTAAACCAAACATTTTTAATATCACATAATTTTATTATACTTCAAGCAGTAAAGGTTGCTACTGCTGTCATGCTAGGTTTGGATGTACACGCTTTAGTCCAACTATTCACTTAGAACAGCAATCATTACACACAAATAAACATTCAATATTCACCAGGATGAATATTCAAAATATTATTCAGTTATAAAATTAAGAAATAGGAAATGCATAGATTGGACTGATACAGTTTTGGTTAAATTAGCCATTCCTTCTATATGGGAAACCATTACTGTAACCAAACTGTAAAAAATGGACAGAGAACCTTTTAGATGAATGGCCACAATGACTTTAGCCACTATGCTGCGTATAAACAGGAGATGACAGAATGACAGTTGCAGTCGGAGCCTTGCGTCTCACCTTGTGACAGTGGTGTACTGCTGAGACAATCTGTCTGAAGAAGTGTCTCGTCTCTCTCTCGCTGAGCTTCCGTCGCTCGCTGATGTAGTCGTACAGCTCTCCTTTGCTGGCATATTCCATCACGATCACAATCTTATCCTTGTTCTCGAACACTGCGCATGCAAAGACAGAAACAGGGAAAATACACACTGTGATTCCACTGCTTACATTCTTTACGCTCGATTATCACAGTAATCCATTCCCAGCACTCAACCTGGACTGAATACCAGACATGGGGAGTCAGTCTACGCAGCTTGTTTAAATATTCCAGCTCAATCCTTCATTACTGTCTGTGACTTACAGTCTTCTATCCCGGTTCATTCTAATTGATTCTGTGCTGGGTTTGAGTGGTGGATTTCTGCTTCCTGTTGTGGCTTGGGGCCACGTTGCTGATGTGCCAGTGTGTGGGGTGGCAGAGCTCCAGCCGGTCTGGCTTCAGTCGCAGTCACACCGATTAGGAGCTGCTGCAAGCTGCCAAAGTTAACAGGTGTGAGGTGCAGAGTTGGTGCGCGTGTAAGTGTGTGTGAGAGACAGAAAGAGACTAGCAAAAGTGGCTGCAGAGTGATGAGGACTTATGTAAGGTTGTTCCAGGGTCAAAGTTATTGTACAGTGTATCACTACACCACCACATCTGTCACGTCGGCTCATGTCGCACGACACGTGCACCACTGTCCACCGTTTGACCCTTTGGTTCAACACAAACAACTTCCTCTGAATTGATCTTAAGTGAAATCAAAAGGAACATAAAATAAGCTGTAAAAACTACTTTCTTTGAAGACCATACTGTGGTGTATTTTGCCTCTTCTCCACTATTGCGTTTCAATATAAACCCCAAAACAGTCCATTCATATGGAATACAGAGGTTGTTTATAAAATGCAAAGGCAAATAAAAAGGACATGATTTTTGGTGCAGTGAATTAGGAATTCAGTTTGGGTTCAGATTCAGAATTCACATTCTGCTCTTTGACCTGGGAAGGCTGTTCAGTCATTTCCACTGCCCTGCGATTACCTCACTCAAGCTAATCTGTTTAAAACACGGCTGAGTGGGCGCACTGTTACAGCACTGTCTTCTCCAGTGTCTCAGACGGACACTAGATCAGTATAATGCACCCTGACTGTGGGCACGGTGGGACTCCACAGCCACTATGTCTCCCTGTCCTTCAGTGGGAGGTTTGGCAGATCCTACAGCTAATTCTACAATTCAACAGACGGCATCTTTAGAAATTCCATTCTACTGCACCCACTTCAAAGTGACCTAAATTAGGTGAAGCAAATATTTGTCACAGATAATATACTGGCCTCTTAGCTTTTGAGTGGTTTGCTCTCGAGAAGGTCAAGATTGGGTCACGTTCAATGTGGGTCTGATTTATGCTTCACTATAGTGCACTTTTAAACATGCTGAATCTACAGGGCCTTTATGGGCCCCCGTTTCTACATTTTCACTCTGGCATGAAGCTCACACCATCAGCTTCCACGCTGCTTCAAAATCGAAGCTACAGCAACACAAAGAAATAACAAGATAAACTGTTGGGGAATGTTAGAGTCACAATCACACGCTGGGTTTATTAGCCACATATTTAAATTGGATCAATTACCCTAAAACTAGATTCCATCCTTTTGAGCAGATGCTGTATTAACAGAGAAACATGTCATTATGAACAATCAGACCTTGAAGAGAACTGAGAGGTCCTCTGTTAGGCTCAGTGCAGAGTGTGTAAGTGGGATAAAGACAGCTCTATCCATCTGTTAATAATGTATCTGTTAATAACTCATTTAGTCATACAGGTATACAGGTATACAATGTGTTGTGAATGTTACTGAACGTATGGTTTTATGGGAAAGTTTGTGTGCACACACTCTTACACTGACCTTCATATATTGAGATAATGTGTGGGTGCCGTAGGGAGGACATGATCTCAATCTCTCTGCGTATGTGAACCATGTCCTGTTCATCTTTGATCTTCTCCTTACGGATAGATTTAATTGCCACCTGAAAAAGAGGAGGAAAAAAAGAGACAGCTTTAGCTTTTAGCTTACAGAGCAATACTGCACATAAAAACGTTGCTGCTATATTCAGGCAGTGGTTCTACAGGAAGCTGAAAACTATGTACTTCGCAAGCTGATGAAAGATATTGATTATGCAATATAAGGTTAAACATCACACATAAAGAACATTTGGGGGGGTGGGGGTGTGTCAGGGCTTTCCCAGCGGTGGCGTATATTGTTCATGGACTGAGAAAGCCCCCTCCTCAAGCAGTGTTACAGCACAGACAGGAAGGCTGAGGTAAAAGCTTCCTGTCTCTAAACACTCTGTTGGGTGACTCACTAGCTTTGTCTTGCCTGGAATTCACCAGTCAACACTTTGTAACGGCTCAAAGCAGACAATACAGAGACTGTGTGGAAGCCACATCACATACCAGAGATACGGTATGCCAGCACTCTTGCCCTCAATGGCAACATTTGAGAATGTGACTACGTACTTTGTGATTTTGTTCTAAATGTATCAGGTCTGGGTCTGTATATAGGCTGCAGAGCTGAAGTTTTAAAGTGCCGAGTGCCTCTAACCTTGAGTGAAAGTAGGTTCCTGAAAGGACGAACAGCCGTCTCAGGAGACCATGCGCCACAGAAGTTATTATTAGCCATTCCATTTCCACACTGATGCTAACACAAATCTGCATACAGCGAGAATTCGGTGCATCAGCCTCCAACTCCTGAGGCAGCTTGCAAAAAACATCTTAAATATTTATTTGAAACATCTAAGGGATATATTTTTTTAAGCCAAGAGGCGTACTGAAGTGCAAAGCATTTTTCTTCCTAACTGTGCTTTTTAGTTAGAGGTTATTCTGAAGCACATCACAGCAAGGTGTTTTTGCAAAAGTCAGTTTAAGTATTATAATGTAAACTTAAGGTTTAGAATATAACTTGCCTTTAAAGGGTTTTTTTTATACTTTCTACTTAAGTATTTCATGCAGCTGATGGTGTGTGTAAATTGCTAACTAGTCTCAGTCCTTCCATTTCATCCAAACCCTGATATTACTTTGTCAACTGCTTGCCAAATTAGTACAGTTAGGGACAAGTGCTGATGTCCATATTGCTGAAAAAGTCTTCTTTTACTGCATTTCAAGGGAAAGTTTCAGCTTCATAAAGCCAGAGAGGGATATTAGTGAGCTTGAAGGGGGAAAACTGGGAATTATTTCTTCAGGAAGTCTGCTGCATGTCCCTGCACTGACTCATAAAATAGAACGAGGGAAGTGGCACTTGGAGTGCAACTTCCTCTCTGGGCAACGTCATTCACAGCACTCGACCACTCTGGCCTTTTAGGGGCAAAGTTAGTGCAGCTGACCACTGTCCACATGTGATCGTATGAAAAAAGAGTTTAACCTTGTGTTGTAATCATATCATATTGATCAGCATGCCTCAAAATGTGTTTAACACTCCATATGATTTTATAGGCGTAGCTGTAGATATTGTACTGTATTTATAACACAAAAGGCCCAAATGTGGTCAAATCAACACCAGTACCCTTCTACAAACCAATGGTCACTGCAGTCAGTTACTATATTAGACCCTAGATCTAATATAGTATAGATTGCTATAATATTCAATAGTAACTCAGTGTATGGACTGAAATATTACAAACCAGCAGCAGGTTTTAAGTGTTTTATGGAGTCGTTAAGCATAGGAACAACAGCTAGGGAATCAATAGTGTACTTCGAGATCAGGAGTGCATAAATCCAGGCCAGGGTCCAGCAGAGCTTGGTGGTTCAACTCTCCTGATGATTGCCAGGTTTAGGCAGTGGGTTTAGGGAGAACTACCGAACAGCGCTGGACTGGATCTGGTTACCCCTGGTCTCAGGCAAGCTGACTCATTAGATATTGTTGTTAAAACAATCATACAAAATATTTTGATTCAGAAATTCTTTTTTAAAAACTTTGTTTTCAACGAAAAGAGCTTTTTATGGGTATTGAGCACAACGAGGGTTGGGTACGACAGCAGGGTTGCTCCTTTTAGACATGACCCTAAATATAGTGAAAGCATGAACTCATTAAAGTGCAGGCAGGCCACACTGAGGGAGGCAGACACAGACACTCCCGTGCGGGGCTGTTAGCCCGCGCCAGCCGAGGGTACGGATCATTAGGCAGGCCTGTGTTTGATGCATATGCCAGCTGGCTTGAGGCTTCCCCTAGTTCTAAGCCCCATCTAAAGGCAGGTACTATCATTCTAGCACAAACAGAACAGTCCATTGTTTGCACAAGAAAGACAACAGGTGTGCTGTTTTTATCTGAGTGGCAGTTCAGGAGAAAGGATATACGCTGATGCGGTGAACCGTGCAAGAGGAGTGGATTAAGCTCAGGGCAACCACGTCACACAAAATTACACATGATACATCTCCAGTGTGTATGTACAGAAAAGAATGGTCTCTTTCTCTCTCTCTTCCTCTCAAACGAATGCACACAAGTATTTATACTTCATGATGGGTAAGAGTAGTGACAATGTTCCTTGAGGAGGTGGGCGAGATAACAGTGTGATACTGTTATCATGGGACATCACTATATGGTTTAGTGAGTATAGCCACAGCATGGGTATTGCCAGCCACTGAAAAACACTAAACATCCGCATGTTTAATTAAAAAGAGAGCTGGAATAAGGATGCACTGTGTGGAAATTGTGGGCCAATGCCTTTCATGTAAGTCTGCTGATGCTGATGCATAAAATGTAGAAAGTGGGACTAAACTACCTCATTTTCTCTGTAGACAGATATTTTAGCAAAGTAGCCCACAGTCACTGTCACGGTCGCCTCGCCTTCTCCCCATACACACCGCTCCCTATCCCCTGAATATTAGTTATCTGTCTCGCTTCTCCTTTCTTTTTCGTTCTTCCATCACTCCGCGTCTGTCCTCTCTGTCCTGATTCCCATCCAGTCCTCCCTTCCCCTTTCCTCCCTTGCTTCCTTTCTAGTCCCCACGTCTCGTTTGTACCACTCCCCGTCCTTATTGCTTTCACCTGTCCCTCGTTTCCACTCTATTATTTAAACCCCAGTCCGGCCCCAGTTCCGTGTCCGTATTTGTCTTTGAATGCGTGTCTGTGTCTCACTGTCTTCCTCAGCTCTGTGTTTCATGCCTCCATGTTCATGTTCTGTGTTTTCTGTGCATTTTCATTGCAGGCTCGTGCTTCAGGAAGTATCTGATGTTCTGCCCTCCGCGCTCTGTGTTGGCGCTGGATTCTGAGTTCACCGTTTTGGTCTCTCGCTGCTCAGCGAGCTCTTGTTTCTGAGTTTATGCATATTGTGAGAAGCACGAGCCTTGCCCCTTGTTTTGGTTATTCTATTCTGATTGTTTTTGGTTTGTTTTTGGTTGTGTCCTGAGTCGGGTTATTCCTCTGTTTCTTGTTGTATTTCTGTTGGATTTTCTTGTGAGCATTAAACCTCTGTTTCG
>JBBIGB010000129.1:14487652-14498414 GCA_037577075.1 Alestopetersius hilgendorfi
CTAGCGGTCTTGGGAATCGAACCCGGACTTTCTGGTCGCAGGGCGAATGCCCTAACCACTAGGCTACCAGCTGCCCCTTGTACAGACTTGTACAGACGTTTGCAATTTTGAGAAAAAGAAAGTGCAGGATGACTTTTTTTAGTGTACCTAGCTGCACAGTTGCTTACTGCCTGAGGGTGATTTACATTACTAATTTATACTTAAGAGCTAACAATGGGTCTCATTAACTCTATATGACTTGAGTCTGACGTCAGTTGCCTATTTCCCTCCGAAGACTTTTGGAGTATTTTATAGTATTTTGACTATTTTCCATAATGAATCAGACAGAGGCAAAAAAGGCAAAAGTCATAATCAGTAGTTTAGTAAATCATGATGCAGGAATGCACTGCAACAGCAAAATATTTGGTTGAGCACAGATCACAGTAGTGATGGATGACTGAAGAAGATTTTCAATCACGATGAAAACCTTTTGCATACTTCCAATGGGAGTAGGTTTAATTTAACCTTAATAAAGAACAGGATATACCTGCATCATCAGAGGAGATACGTAACACACTGATAGCCTTTTCTACAGAATCCCAGATGAACTGGTATAGCACCCACTATTACAGTCAGCACACTGTTTAGGACCCATAGCCTAAGAATGCAGAGACAAAACAACAAAAACGCGAGATTTGGAGTCAAAATAAAATTCTGTGTTCTGACTGAGAACCAAGTGTCTTTAAAAATTCCATTGTGGAACCAGAGCTCTTGTATCTGTTCTAAAACTTGTCCTTCGGTAGTCTCTGTCCAGTATGTCTCTGGCATAATCCAGACCATGAAACATTCATTACCTCACTGCTTTATGCCTTCGTTTCATAAAATTATACTAAGACAGCACATTACTTTGGGTGAATACATCTGGAAAACCTAATTCACAAACCTCATATTCTGCTTGGTTTCAAACATTAAGACATTCAAAGACTCATTTTTTCTTAACGGGCATGAATTTCTCTGTTTGATCTGTTTGGTTCCCATAATTCCTTATTTCAAGTGTTGCTTATACAAAAGAATGTATTGTTAAAGCAGAGCTCTCTGTGATCGTTCAACCCCAACAGAGTACATCAGTATATTATGTTTTTTAAATTTGCAACAAATGTAGGATGCTTAGCAACAAACTGCATGGCAACAATATGAACTCGAGGTTTCTTTAGCGCAAGAAGGACGTTTCTGTTAGTAAAGCTCCTGGCTGACTTCTTCAAATCCTCTGTGGTTTGGCTTTGCTCGAAGCATGAACAGGGTTTAGAAAAGTCATAATCGGCAAATCTGGTTCTTTGATATGTGGTTGTTCCTCACAGTGAGACACCAAGCAATGAAGGCATGATCTGCTGCTTTTTCATCTCATGTCAACATTATTTTGAAGATGAAAGATATCATACAAACCTGTGTAACCAGACACCAGTCCAATCAAGCCTCCGAGCTAAGCTAAGCAAAACGTTTTGATATTAAAAGGAGAAAGATAGTTAATAATGACCTAAACTACAGTGCTGTTCTAAAAACAGAAGGACCATTAAAAATGTCCCCAATATTATTAATCTGACCTGAAGTTGTTTTGCTGGACTGTATCTAACCATTGGTTATTGCATAATAATTCAAAATTACAATCTTCATTGATTTTATTAGAACAAAGAAAAACAAACATGTAGCACTGCATTAGTATCATGCAATTAGTGCAGAGGTTCATTTCTATTGGTCTTCAGATTACTAAATAAACCCTTTCTCACAGTTGATTGTACAATTAAGTTCTCAGTTCATCGGTTGGATCATTTCTTTTTGTGATTTCTTTGCAGTTTGAATGAGAAACAGGGAATACAGGTCACGAGTGATGCCTGCCAGTAATTAGATGTTTTTCAGGATTCTTTTGTGACTTCCCAGAGTTATTGCCATGGTCAAAACTAATTTTGGACAGAGCACAGCATAGTGTGTATAAAACACAGCATAAAATGTGTATTTGTTTAGAAATCTCGAAGTGTCTTTTGGGCGATTGTGTTTTTGCACACTGGGCCAGTTGGTGTTTTATCCTTTAAACAAAAGAACAAGAAAAAAGAAATTCTTCTGTTGTCTTTGTCACATTACATTTCTATTGAAGATCTGAAATGAGTGACAGATATGCAAAACCAGAGGGAATCGCTTGTATTTCATATGGCTCCTCCGTAATGAAACATGGGGGTGTAGACGCTCCTATAGCTCCAGTGCTCAGGTGTCTGTGCTTCAGGCAGAATGGAGAAGTGCTTATAAAGCACTGCAGAGAGTGTAGAGTACAGGTGATCAAAGGTCAAGTTTCAAGGTTACTTTTTTGTCATCAGAAGCTGCGTACACGTACATAGTGAGATGACACATTGTTGGTGAGATGAAATATCACACATGCAAGCACTGTGTGTCCGTGACTGTCAGCATTTTCATGGACACATACACACACACACGCACACACACACACTCTGGCACAAATTTGTGACACAACAAAGGCCCTGTGCTTCCTCAAGAGCCCCGGCACCGCACTCACTCCATTGAGACTGGAGCAGCAAGTGTGAATCTGTTCAGTAATGAGGGGAGAGAAGGGAGGAGAGGAGAGCAGGAGAGATTAAGGAAATGTGTGTAGGAAGTGGCAGCTCTTGCATTAAAGGGAATAAAGAATCATTTTGTTTCAAGTATACTCTCTGGTGTTAATGACTTGACCCTGAGGCTCTACAGGCTCTACATACAGAGGCAAGGGAAGCTGCTGTGTTTTTGTAACGTATCAGTCAGTCATTTGCGATTTCTAATCAGTGATTATCCCTTTATGTTTACAAAATAAAGTACAAATGAAAAGGGCATATCATTACAAATGTCTGATTAATGCTGTCATCTTAAGTCATCTTAAGTTTGGATAACCAGTAGAGTGTACATTTTTGTCCACATGCTGTACTTAAACAGCTGAAATGTTGAGCTGTTTTCAGAACCATTTTTCTGGCAGTTTTTGGACCATGTTTTTCTGGTCTTTTCTGACACCTATACAGGCACCAATAGTAAAACCTGGAATATCTTTTATTAATAAATCTATTTCCTCAAAAACAAATTACCTATAAATTTTAACATTATTTTTTAAATAAAGAAATGTTATTTCTACAATATATTTAATTTTGTCCAGGGCTGATTTCGATTATAACGTTTAGTTTGATGTTAAGCTGTGTGTGACTACTGTCATGAAAAATTGTACAAGCATTTAGTGATACTTTGTAGATGACCGATTTGGACTGGATTCATTTTTTTTTTTGTTTTGTTTTGTTTTGTTAGAGTCAGATTTCTGCTGATTTCGGGCTCACACTGAGTTGAGTTTTAAATTTATACTGTCTGTAACATAAGACAAACAAACCAGGTACTTATTTGCTGAGACAAGAGGACAGCACATCTCTACTGATGTGGACATCTCTCCTTTTTGTGTCGAATTCAGATGAAGATTATGCATTGTGCTGTCTAACCGTGACATTCCCTGACAAATTAGTGGCAAGACTGCAGGACAGCACTTGCTCCATGGGCTTGTCTGTGAATACACACCCAATCAATAGTCCCTATCGCTTACTGACAGCGCAAATGCCAGCCTCTCCTTTGAGGAAAGGTGTTGTGTGGGGTGAGGCAGGAGGGTATTGAAGGATGAAAATGAATAAATGTCACCTGTAACACTGCCTGGATCTGTTTATTATTCAGTGTCATTTGTGTTGTGTTGTCACAGTTGTTTTGGTGGTGATTTGACATTCTGAGAGTGAAATCTTTGAGAGCAGTGTTTACATTTCTTTGAGTAGAGAAGTTCTCCGCTTTCTACAAAGAAAATGTACAAAATGCATTTTCTCTTCATAGCATTTCAGCATTTGTATATGAAACTGTATTTCAGGGGGCTTTAGGAAACATCAGGATGTGCTGTTGGTGTTTTTATAAGTTAGATGAAACACGCATGTTTTTTTGTTACTCATACGCCTTTTTAAAGGCAGCCTGGGCTCCCAGAAGTCAGTACTGATATTTGCTACTGTGCTGCTGTGCATTCTGGGGTGTATGACAACTGGGTGGAATGGTCTCATAATGAGGACGCCCTTGCACTTAAAAGCCAAGGAATGCATAAAAAAATTCACTTCAGCTTCACGTATAAAGATGTATCCCACACACATGCGCAAACACACAAGGACACTATTCAGCTTCCACACACCTTACATCAAATGGCCTTGAAGCTTTTTCAGTCCGCACAAAGAGAATAGCAACTGCAGAGGTAGGTGACTAAAATCAACCAAAAGGAATGTATCTATTGAAAATAAATGTTCCTGATGGATTCAATCCAAAAACAGTGTCACGGTCAGAGTTGCAGTAAATGACAGATCTGCCCAAGAACCTTACAGAGCCTCTTAAATGCTGAATAGCTTTATAATTGAAGTGTCACTGAATTGACAGACTCCATGAAGGACATTTCATACAAGCCTTTATGATGGCACAAAATCAGGGACACAGGGAAAAATAAGGAAAGGTTTTGATTATGTGTATTTAATAAAGTGGTGAGCTCAAGGGTATTATGGTTTTAATTTTCCTTCTCTCTTTGCATGTGGGGGTGGGGAATACAGGTGAGTTTTGTCTGTGGAAAGGATTCAAAACTCAAAAGACTTGCTGTCGCAGAATATTTTGGTTTACAGTTTTAATGATACATTGGGAATTGAATTGTGAGATGAAAATGGAAGTTAAGTCAGAAATGGCTTTTTTGTTATATTTCCCTCTTTCATTCTCGTTTTCTCGACCACATCGCAGACATTGACGAGTGTTTGGATGGCTTTGTGGAGTGCGACAGTCGAGCCACTTGTGTGAACCTGCCGGGCTGGTATCACTGCGAATGCCGCGATGGCTATCATGACAATGGGATGTTTGCAGCCAATGGAGAGTCGTGTGAAGGTAGGAAGATCGAAGATAAAGAGTACCTTCACTCTTTAAAAATAGGAACCAGGAAGGTTTCTTTGTGTAACAAAGCATTTTTGGCTTCCTTAATATCCTCTCAGTGAATGGTTCCTCAGAGAACCCTTTTTTTAAATGTACTGTGAGAGTGAAGATATATTCACATGTTTAAACGCCTGGTTCTTCAGTGAGTACCTGCCATTCCACCCACCCAGAGGTAGCGAGACCAGTTATGGTTTCTTGGAATCTGTATTCTGGATAATCAAGGCCTCTGAAATTCAAAACAACATCCAATTGATGCAAAGCTGTTCAGTAGTTTATTACAACCACCGATCGGGTGTATTTGTGTGTTTGTAAGTAGAAGAAAAGATATTTCAATATGATCTGGATTTGATGAGCATTTATTGTTTCAGTTCTGTTTTGTGGGAAGAGACCTAAATCTCATTTTTTGACACTGAAATTGAATTCAAATGATTTCTGTCCTGTAACCATTACCCGACCTATAACCTATATGACCTATAATCATTCAGAGAACTCATAACATTCAATTCAGACACCTGAGACGCCTTCTATTAATTTGCCATTTTACAGATATTGATGAATGTGAGATGGGGAGGCATAACTGTGCTAATGACACAGTGTGTTTCAACATGGATGGAGGGTACGACTGCAGGTGTCCTCATGGAAGGAACTGCTCAGGAGACTGCATTCATGAAGGGAAAGTGAAGCACAACAGGCAGATTTGGGTGCTGGATGAAGACCGGTGCTCAGTCTGCTCTTGCCAGGTGAGCACAGCTCACAGCTGCTAGTTTTTGCAGGGGTTACGCTCCAAGAGCACCCGCGTATATTGAAAAACTGCGTTGTTGTGTTTTGGTTTTAAAAATGCCTATTTTTATAGTGTAAACCCTAAAGTATGCTCCTAGAACACTTTCATTTAATTTCAAACTCGTTTAATGCATTAACCATTAAGAAAATATAAAGTTAAATAAATAATCAGAATCAGAAAATGTTCTTGCTTAAAAGGTTAGCATTAGTGGTTAGCTTTAGCAGCGTGCAAAGACTTGTACACAAAAGAAACAGTAAAATAACACTCTACTCTCTCCACTCTCTCTATGTTTAGACAAGGCACAGCTTATACTAAACAAACAGAGATTACTTGAAAACTTGAGGGGGCGGTTAAAACACTAAAATAGGAAGACAAGACACAGAGCCGACATGCTGCAGCAGGCTTCTTCTTCTTCCTCTTCTTTTTATGGCGGTTGACAACTTCTTAGTGTATTACTGCCACCGCTGGGCTGGTGGTGGTAATACAGTTCAGTTCTCAAAGAAAAAAAAGGCGGAGGATATTTCCAGTTTCCGCAGTATTGTGGAGATTTCCGCATAAAACTATGAAGTTGGTTCTTAAAAAATAAATAGTGTGATTGAATCCGCAACTCCTGATTCGCATAAAAATGGGGGATTACTGTACACCTTGATGGCAAGAATAGTGAATACAGGAATGAAGTAGGGATGTTCCAGTTCTCAGCTGAGTCTCATATGTGTATTTGTGGGTAATGCAGTTTCCCAGTGCTTATGTTTCTGTATATTAGTTTAGTAACTCTAATCTTATTAGGGTAAGATGTAATATTTATTGATCATTAATTGTCAAGTCAAAGAAGAAGAATACATACATACAAAAGGTAGATGCAGCAATTAAGTCCTTATTTTTCTGTTAAATTATGCAAATTCAAGACTTTGTTGTAACAGTTATTTTGTAAGACTAGTTCTACTCGTTTTTATTTTGTTGTTCTGGGTTCATCTTGGAAATCATCTTAATGCTACAGTTTATGATTACTGTTAACCTGACCTCAAATAAGTCTCGTACTTGCCTGCCTTGTCATTCCAATCACTATTACAAATCCATTAAAACAGGCTTTGATAGACTAGAGGGATGATTGCCTTCTTATATTCCCTCTCTTCAGGCTGGGCTGGTGATGTGCAGACGGATGGTGTGTGATTGTGAGAACCCAACGGTGGACGTGTCCTGCTGTCCAGAGTGTGACCCTCGCCTCACTTCTCAGTGTCTGCACCAGAATGGACTTCTAATGTACAACAACGGAGACACCTGGGTGGAGAACTGCCAGCAGTGCCAGTGCATGGTGAGCTCATCAACATTCTGAAACTACCATTACCAGCGAAACCCGTTATAGATGCTTAGGAATCATGTTATCTAACTTTAATAGAGTCATGCTTGTTACACCCCAAAGGACAGTGTGCATAAATGATATAAACAAAAAGTCTGGAAGGCTCATGAATTATAGGCTTTTAATGTTTTTCATGGTCTAAAATAAATGCCAGAGTAAACCTGCCACCTTGTATTCTCTATAATGTCTGTTTCATGTCTCTATTACATCTGAGCTCTAGCAATAACCATCCATTCAGTCTCAAATAGCTCCAGTGTGCCTGGGGGAGCACCAGCCACCACAGAAATTTGACTGACCACGCCTGCCCTCCTCACTGAAATTGGTAGTGGATTGGCTATTAGGCTGTCACTGCTGGACAGGGTTGGGTATCCTCTGTCACATTTTTTTTAGGAATTCAAAGATAGTGCTTGTACTCAGCTTCAGTTCCTCATATTGATTCTCTGCACACGTTTAGCTCCAAGCTGCACGACTTTAAACTCTACCAGAAGCAGTGCAGCTTGGTCTAAATTATATGTATTGAATTAAATGAAATAATTATCTGAGAGCTGTATCCTTCAGACAAGGCACTTCAGTGTAGCAATAAGGAAATAGAATAGTTTTTAAAATCTTGTTTATTCCACAATGTTTTAAGTGAAAGTTTATTTATAAATGCTATTTATCATAGCACATTTTATATTTGTTCCTTAAATACTGTAAATAATCGTGGATACTCATTGCTTTTTAATTGTGAATATACTTTCAATAATATTTCTTATTTTTATATAATTTTACATTAATCAGTTACTCAAGAAGATCACTAGGTCAGACAACAAAACAAGGCCTCTAATCTACTGCGGGGTGTTACAATATGAAGCAAGATGTGTTCTACTTTTATTTGCGCAGTAGATGATCTACCAGCAGTGAAAGCTCTGAAAGTGTGGAGTTAAATTATGTGCAGGTACAAGACTATTTCTGAGTGTTCCAAGTGTAGCTTCACATAACTCAGTAATTAATGAAGCATTCATTTTGTGGCACAAATGCATGAATCCATCAATCCTTTTTGGAGGGTAGGCTTGTGTACAGGTGATAGATGCTCAGATTTTTTCACATTTTCATGGGAGGACGTGTGCATATTTAATGTCAGAGTTGGAATCTGACAATAAATCCGTCTTTCAGCACTATACATTTATGTGATACTGAAACTAAACTAAAAAGTAGGACAAATGTAAAAGTAGTTTTGATTTTGAGGGGGTTCCTATAAAATGCTCCTGAAACTGTACCACATGTTATGAAATGTGTGAGTGTGGCAGACATGAGCTCCTGGGGACTCTTTACACTGAGCCGGATTGAATCCTAAAGTTTAGCTTGTTCAAGACCACTAAATCTCTGTGATTCTATTGATTTGGGCACAGGTTCCAATCTTGCTTTGACTTTCTCATCCTGCAAAACATTTGCTGAGGTTTCAAACCTGCCAGTGCATCACAGCCACCCTCTCTCACAGCTCATACCTGAGCAGGGATTTTGTGATACAGTATCGATTTTAAAGAGCTAAAAGTTAAAATAAATACAGACTGAAACATAGAACAAACCATTTAAATGTGATAAAAGTTACTGATAATGTCCACAGACCCTTATAGCAGTCAAGCCCTACTTTCAGCTCACCCTGATTTCCTGTTTTTTTAGAAAATGTTTTTTTACCTTACATATGAACTGTGGGACATTAACCTAAGACAGCACTCAGAAAATGAAACATTTATTTGATGTTGCCTTGTTATTTACTGACCCAGGACCCATCTAGTGTAATAAACCCATCTGGTGCAACTGTTTGCATGCATGCACATATTCATCAAACAGGCCTTGCTTTTGCTTCCTCTCAATCGTGTTCTTTTGCTCATGCTACATGATTTTTCTCATTATTTTTATTCTTTTTCTTCACAACTATGAAAGAAAATAGTGGAAAAAGAGAGAGGGGGCACAGACAGATGTGCACGGCCTGCAGTGTCATGAGATAGATACGTAATGAATGTGGAATAAGAGAATGAATGGAACCAGAGGCATAGAGTACCCATGTATAGTGAAAAACCACGTTGTTGTGTTTTGGTAAAATAGATGCCTAAAAATGCCAGTTTTTATAGTGTAAGCCCTAAATCTGTGTCACGGTTCCCTTCTTCCAAGCACTGCAAACACAGACTTCCATGCTTAGGTATTTTTATTCTAATCTCTAATCTGAGTCAGATTCCACTTCAACTGACATTAAATACTATACCCAATAACCCATCAACCAGTAAACACACACATACTCTTACTCCTGAGTACACCGGCATCTCAACTAATGGAGGTTGAGTGGCCTAGTGGTAGGATACTTGCCTCTGGACCAAGAGGTCATGGGTTCGAATCCTACCTTCAGCACCACCACTGGGTCCCTGATCAAGACCCTTAACCCCAAGCTGCTCCAGGGAGACTGTCCCCTGTAGATAAGGAATGGAAGTCGCTTTGGATAAAAGCGTCTGATAAATGCCATAAATGTAAACGTAAATGTAATAACTCAACCTAACTCAAACCCGGTGTACTCAGGATATCAAAATAAAAGACACAAAACCAAAAACACAAAAAAAACTAAACTAAACCAAGAGCGGCCCCTGGTGGACAGAGGAGGGGAGGACAACGGCAAAGGGCAGCGTCCTGGGAGCCCCACCCAACCACCTATCCTTAGGTGATCTTCTGTCTTCCAGAGAGCCCTGTACTGTCCTTGGGACTGTATCCCCTTAGTGTCCTTGGGTTAGGTGCCCTTCAGCGGGGAACCCTCTCTCAGAAGCATTTCTTCTTACACTGGTGTGAGCTCCTCGCTCCCCCACGCCACGACTTCGGTGCCTGCAGTTGGACAGTCAGTCCATCTGTCACAGTTCCCTTCTTCGAAGCACTGCAAGCAGACGCACACATACTTCTGGTATTTTTATTCTACTCTAATCTGAGCCAGGGCAACGGGGGAACACCGCGGTGAGGACAACAAATACAAATGAGGGCTCGTTGGAAAGGTCTCCTGGAGATCAGTCGAGTTGTGGAGCTTGAAGTGCTTGCACCACGGAGAAAACCACAAAATGCCACAAAAAAGCAAATGAGTCACAACTTTTTAATTAAGTAAATTCACCTCTTTATAGTGTAGATATTAAGTTGCCCTTGGCATCTAACTTTGCCATTGGTTAGCTGTAATCTCTAGGAGCAGCCCTCTCTGAGAAGCCTTAAAATTTGCTCCAAAAAACATTTAAAATTCTTCACATTTCAATCCACAAAACCAGACACAATATGGGAAGATTCATGTCTTTGTCCTTGAGAATATCATTGCATGTTTGCAAAGGGGAAAGCTGAGAGAAATAATGAGATTTTGCTGGAACCAATGTAATAAGATTTGTAAGAGTCCCGAGAGTGCCATAACATATTAGCTGGAATTAGTACACCGCTGGAGATGGACACAAGAGAAATATGTGTGAAAAATATGTTCCACACATGTTCCTCAATGTGTTCCTCAATGACAATGTTGATGAGAAAGATAAGCATCAGATTTAAAACCGTCTTGTCATTACGGTTTACTGTAATTCATAAAGAGTCACAGAAATATACCTCGAGAAAACCTGTCTCTTCTTTATCGCATCCTCTGG
>JBBIGB010000129.1:14502624-14519344 GCA_037577075.1 Alestopetersius hilgendorfi
TTTACTTGTTTCCTTAAGTGAAAGGAAAGGTTTGGTGAAAAGTTTCAGCCCTCTATACACGCTAATTCCTTCCTACAGCCCTGTGGGCTAAGCCCGCCTTATCTTTCAGTCCTAGTGACGTCCCAGTTTCACAGTAGGCATGTTTCACAATAGGTTCGAAGACTCGTTCTCGCCCCTTACAGTGCAGTTCGGCTACATATACATCCGCGCTAAAATATCAAGGTGAAAAACTCAGCTCCCAACCCATCTTTGTGAATAGATTAACAGCGATATTTTTTTTATTGCCCGATAAGAGTCTCACTTTAACGCCGATTACGGCCCACCACTACTCTCAAGTTAAATCAAACAACAGAGACATTATAAAGGAGGAGGAGATGATTCACTAGTTGAAAAACAAATGGGAAAACAGTTTGTAAAGCTTAACAGATAATCTGTTTAGGGTTAAAGTCTCACTCTCCAATAAAGACAGCCATTTTGTTTGCTGATAAAGCAACGAGCGGAAGAAGCTCACCCTCGCTGTATCTTCAGTAATCAGAAAATGGAAATAACTGTTCAAGAGTATTGCCAAGATGGCCACTGAGAGGACAGACTTTTTTAAAAGACACCAAAACACCTTCATGAAAATACATGCGGACCACTGACCTAAGTAATTTTACACAACTAATAAGGGCAGTAGGTTGGGTTCTCATTCTTTTTCTAGACAACTGAGTCCAGGAAAAGTTTCAGAAAGATTTTTAATGGAGAATCCAACTGACTATATGAATTCGGTCAAGACCCAGCTTGACCCATGTCCAGAAAAGCAGCTATTCAAGCTCACAGAGGAGGAAGCTTTGTGCATTAGGAAAAAGCCGTGCTGAGCTGAGGCAGCGTAGGCCACAGTTATGTAGCCTCTTTAAAATGGAGCAGAAGTCTCTAAAGTCAGAAAAAAAGAATCAATGTGCCTATTGAGACAGACGCTGAATGGTTAGCCAAGGACACCAGCATCATCTCTGCTGAAAATGGAGTCTGCAGAGAAACCAGTGCTGGCTCTCACAGTAACACACACATATACCAAAACCTCAAAGATGGTTCAGAAAATCCCAAAGATGTTTCAAAGATGTTTTAGAGGTCAAATGAGTGTGTTAACTTCGTGTTAATAGTTTTCTATACTTACCTCTTTCTTTCCTTCTCTCTCACTACAGAATGGCCATGTCTGTTGCTCTGTGGATCCTCTGTGCCTCTAGTGCCAAAACTCTCTCTTCCCTTTTCTCTTTCTCTCCATCTTTTATTGCACTTCTGCACTCTCTCTGCGCCCCATCCCACCTCTTGGTGTACAGTCTACAGTCTCATTTCCCATCAGAAGATTTTTTACCGGTGTACAATATCAGAATAAACACATGATGCAGCTGCAGATCAGATATATCAGACTTCTCATTGTAAGCAGACTGGCCTGGGAAGAGCTTTCGCTTTTGATACTCTTAACAGATCTAACTACTTGGACTATAGCTGCTCAGCACTCTTAGAGATGCTTGGTGTACCCTGGTCAGAAAGGCTTAGGCTAGTGAGCAGTGTGTCCACTGTAAATGAACCACATGCGTACCTCCATGGGCATGATTGTATCCAGTGTTGACTGTTTTGCAGTATCGCAGATCGTTCTGTTCCAGAGAAAAGAAAGACCTTTGGTGTTTTGACTAGTTTACATGTTTGGTTTTTACTTTTTTTTTTCTTTTTACTAAAACGTGTACATTTTGATGTTTTATGTTGTACATTTTTGCCGTATTGATGTTTAATTTATTTGATGGCTTGGTATCGTGTAATGGTGAAATAAAGGTTTCCATTGAAATTGTAATTCTGTTTCCTTTTGTAATCATTTTGAGTTACTGCTTTAATTCATATCAATAATTCAAATTCTAAGAATATACACATTATATTTTGTTTTTCTCATTTTCCGTCAACATCAGTGACTGCCAGATCTCACCCACTGAGGGCCTCCGTTACTACTGTAAAGCTTCCAAACTGGCAAAGTGATGGCTGACACGTGTTTCCTCCGTGACGTGTGTAGGCAGTTGCTGCGTCTTCTTGAGCCTCCACTCACGCATTGACGTGGGACAGCAAAACCTGGAATAACTGCTCAGTTCTGTATATGATCTCTAACAGATATCCAGGATTTGTTGCCATCACTGTTGCTCTGACAGGAAGAAACAAAAACTTGAACCCTTCTCTTTACATCGGGTCTATGCTCTACAGACTGTTCTGCAGTGACCTGTAAAAAAACCGGAGAGGGACGGTGGGTGTGACTGGGGGCGGAGATATAATAATTTTGCAGATGGAGGAGAGAGGTTGTGTAATGAGTGTTGGTA
The DNA here is from genome assembly GCA_037577075.1 of Alestopetersius hilgendorfi. NCBI lineage: Eukaryota > Metazoa > Chordata > Actinopteri > Characiformes > Alestidae > Alestopetersius > Alestopetersius hilgendorfi. The sequence goes on from JBBIGB010000129.1 coordinate 14,504,964, forward strand.
CAATAATGACAACATGCTGTTTTCTTTGTGGAAAATAAAGATGTACTGTGTCCGGTGGTGCGCGTGTACAATGTAGAATGAGAATTAAAATTATTATTAAATAAGTAGATGATAATTAAGAGAAAAATGATCCATTAAACACATTGCCATGGTTTAGTCACCCAGCCCATTAAAGTATAGGTCTTTGTTTTGCTTAGCCAGCAACTAAACATGAATGTGCCCTAAGCATGTTATCAGACCAAGTTAAATATGTATCTCAGTGAATGTGTTTTTGTTTTCTTTATTTATGCATATTTGAAGTCGACTGATGAAATCGTCCGGGTTTGTGACAAACCTAGTCATCACTTTATCTGCCTGTCACACATTATTAAACCCTGTTCATACATGTACCTTTCTCTCAGTAGTGGTGCCATGTAACACTTCCCACTAGCCCTGTAGTCTTTTCGTTTACTTAATTTACGGAAAGGTCACTGGCCTTGACTGTCTAGTAGATTGGCTGAATCTGTTATGCATGTGTGCTCAACCCCTTTTGTTTTTATTCAAGCACATCAAGAGAAGATCAAATAAACCTTCATAACACTACTGTCGCAGATTTGGGACAACATTAAAAGTACTGACAGGTGAAGTGAATGTCACTGATTATCTTGATACAGTGGCACCAATCAAGGTGTGGTATAAATGAGGCAAGTGAGCAGTCTACCCTTGAAGCTGATCTGTTGGACTCAGGAAAAATGGGTACGGGTACACATCTGAGTGTCTAAAAAGAAAGTGCCTAAAAAGGAAATGTGAGCAACTGGACCACAAAGCTTTGGAGGTAAGTAAAGTGGTATTTGGACGGCCAGCTGTGTGTGAGTGCATTTTTTTCTTGGGGAAGATGTGGCACCAGGATGCGCTATGAGAAGAAGTCAAACCAGCAGAGTTGGTGTGATGCTCTGGGCAGTGTTCTGCTGGAAACCTTTGGTGCTCATGGTGGGTGTTCCTTTGACATATACTTCATACTTGAATATTATCGCAGAACAAGCACACAACCCCATGGTAACAGTATTCCCTAACGGCCAGGCTGGCAGTTTTTTTGTTCTCTAGAACTTATTTTAAGTGAACTTCGTTATTGCATCAGCATGTGCTGTAGCTGAATGCTCATTATTTCTATCTAGTGTCCTTCCCTGGCTGAGTACATATCCTTTAATCATTTTGCCCTTTTCAGCGCAGTATGAAGTCTTGCTGAAGCAGTGAATCAGGTTCCTGCCAAATCCTGGCACTTTGTCCGTACCCCTAGTGACGCTAGAGCTTTTGGACCCATATCAGTCTGCTCGTCTCGGCCAGGGACAGGAAACAGGTCTGGCGACTGGCCAAGACTTTGCCGGAAAATGAATCCTGGGCAAAAGTGGCCTGTTTCCAGTGATGGAAAGTGGAAAGAGTAAGTGGAGTGTAGAGGAGAGGTGTGGAGATGAAAGGAGAAGAGAAAAGATAAGAGGGGAAATGAGAGAGGTCCGCATGGAGTGGTCATCCTGCTGACTCATCTCCTCTCCGAGCAGAGAGTGCCACTCTTCAGCAGATGCTTCAGCACCGTGGAGAGCTCCTCTCACTGGCTCTCTTACAATACTGACTAGAAGAGCATCGCTTAAAACTCCAGAAATCATGAGTGTCTTAGTTGGTTTTGTAGCTATTCCAGTCATATTAGAAGAACACTATTCTAATAGCCCAGCAGGTGGTTTTGGAAGATTTAGATACAAAATTCTAGCAGCAGAGAGACAAAGTCGATGTTTGCGGGACATTACTACTTCATATCACGTGCACTTATAAAATGCAACTAGAGCTTCCTCAGCACTTCCAGTGCATCTCTGTAAGAATCTTCAGGGACTTTAATTTGGGCTGGTGAAAGATGAATAAGCTCAAAGTGAAGAGCATTCCAGGCTTCAAACAGGGATCATGTGATCATATAGAAAAGTCTGGGTGCCCCTAGTTAAATAACAGTTTTGTGAACATATGTACAAACCCTCTTCAGAGAACACACTTCTGAAACTGTTAGGAATAAATAAATAAAATTTCACAAATGCAGGCACTAGAGAGGCTGAGATTTTTCTTCCTGAATGCAGAGAAAAGCAGATTTTGAAAATGGATCAGTATTACACAGTGGCCAAAGAGAGCATGCAGCGTTTTGTGAATGTTGTCACTGGCATAATATAACTGGACATGTAAGAATATTCTAACTATATTCTGCAGAAAACAAGCTTCTCAGTGAAATATGACACAACATGACTGCGTGCGACTTGAGTCATTTTGATGTTAGCCATGTTGCGAAATTTTGGAAAATACCTTTCGATGCAAGCAGATGTGAACCGACCCAGTACACTGAAATTAACATATTTCTGTTTTTTTAATGTTTTAAGTATTGTGGTAGAGTGGCACTGTAGTGCAGTGGGCAGCACTCTCACCTCTCAGCAAGAAGGTCCTGGCTTCGAAGTCAAACGTTTTCTCCCTGTTTCTGCCGGACACTCCGGTTTCCTCCCACAGGACATGCATGCCAAGAGAAATGGACATGCTAAACTGACTGACTGTGTAAGTATGTTTGTCTATTCTGTGATGAACTGGTGATCTAAGAACATTGTTTCTCCACCTTTCACCCTATGAGTGCTGGGATAGACTCTAGCAACCCCTGTGACCCTGGTAATGGATAAGCAGTGTATGTAAGAGGATGGATGGATGAATTATTACCGTTTAAGGGAATACATATCAGAGATGTTTATTCCAAAACTCTTAACCATGGTTGGTGGGATCAAAATGATTCAAGATATTTATTTGTCACATACATAATTATACATCAACAACATATAGATGTCATAAAAATGTTATTCTGAAACTCTTCTTATAAATATAAGAAGAAATAAATTGTACATAATATGAATACTGTTCTGTCTGCGCCTGCGTGGTTCTTGTTTTTCAGATACAGCATTCAGAGCGATGATCATTTGGATCGTTTGGATCTCTTCTTTCCCTGTTTTCTCTCTCTCTATTGGCTCCTTTACTTTTGTCTTTGTCCTCACTTTTATCTCTTTCTTTCTGTATTTTCCCTAATCTGGCTTAATTGTAAAAAATCAAATGAATAAATAAATAACTACAGATGAGAAGTATGTGAATATTTACAGATGATAGTAAATAGAATATGTGCAAATTGACATTTCTGCTAGTAGTGTCCTGCCTTATCTGTTATTTAAAATATAAAAGGTGACATCATTGATTATTGGCATTTAAAATCAGTTTTGGTAACAATGACAAAATGTTTGTTTTGGTTGGGCCCTATAATGAAGGCTTGCTGCTCTTTCTATTTCTTTCTCTTTCTACACATTCAAGATTTACATAGGAGATTTATCTACTGTAGAGGCTAAAGCTCTGTGTGCAGACAGGCTTTATATATGGCCAATTTACAGAATTCAGCTGCATGTGCATTGAGCTTTCACTTGAATTTCACAGGCACGACTTTGGCTCATATAATCAAAGTCAAAGTCAACTTTATTGTCAAATCTGCCATACGTACCAGACATACAGAGAATTGAAATTACGTTACTCTGAAACCCCAGATGCATACATGTAACATTAAATACAAAAAGGTGCAATTAAAAAAAAATACACAACCAAATACAATTATATATATGATCTATAAAAAATCTTCTCTAATTCCTTTGGAAAAGAGAAAATGATCATTTGGTTGTAATGAAGGGCTCACCAGCAGGGCAGCTTTACTGTATGAGAGAGGTACACTTTACTGTGATCTAAAAGAAAAAAGGAATCATGTCCACTTTGATCATGACTGAATGAAGAAAGTCTCTGTGAAATGTACCTCTCTCATTCCCTCTATCCTCCCCCCACTAATCAAAACCACCTATGCTTCACCTCTTTCTGCCTTTCTGTCCACCTTCAAAAGTGTAAGAGCTGCTGTGATGTTGAAGACTCCTGGAGCTTTGGGCTTTCTTCAGGAAGTTCTTTTGTCCTAAACTCTCCACATAAATTGGTGTAAAAAAAATAAAAATCAATATCTCATTTCACAGCAAACACACAGACGGAGAAAGATTTCTCTTACACGTCCCTTGCTTCATTCATTTGTTCCACATTTTAACTCCATGCCTCGTACTATTTGGATTGTGCTGTTTTGTTGCAATCACTGCATAAAGGAGCCACTGGAGATACTGAACTAGATGATGCGATCTGTGCAGGAAGGCCGTGGATGTTGTGACTAATTAGAGTCATTGTGTGCATGGTATTTCCAATTAGGGGAATGTCCTTTATCTTTATTGTGAATGACCTTGTCAGAAATGACAAGGCTAATAAGATCTGACTGATGGATGTTTGGTTTGTTTATTTCTTTCCAGCCCTTAGTGGTGCATTCAAGGTCATAACTATAGCATCATAGAGTAAGCATCTCAGAAAGCCTGTCTCTTACATTTTTCTCATTTTTTTTAAACCGCAAGATTCACTTACGACGTTTTACATGACCTTTTTCTATACCTTAGAAATAAATAGGCTATATATATTTATGTTGGAGAAATGTTATCCTTATTAAAGTGTCCTAGATATTAAATCATTATTCTTATTAGGGATTATATATATTAGCGAGTTCAAGCACACATGTAATCATTAATAAACCTTTGAGTTTTATAATCCTGTAGCTTGAGTTAATCTCTGCTGTGGTTTTGTCTGTGATCCAGCTGAAGAAGTCCGGGAACGGAGAAGATACACAGTCTTTTTGTTAAGCACACATTGCTTACTGCTAGATAAAATGAAAAGCACACGCTAAGATTCGGAACAACTCCTTTGTTAGACTTGCTCTGACTGTGACTTGTTCCCTTGCTGCAGGAAATAAATATACCTTTATCATTTTATTATGTCTCGTGGTGAGCTTCCTTTTATTAGAGTTTATCGAAGTTCTTCTTGGGAATTTCTTTGACAATTTACAGGTGTTTTTGCAACTTATCTTTTGGCACATTTTGAAACATTTCTGACCACATTAAGGGACTCGCAGTGGCATTACAGTCGGAGGTACTGGTATGAGAGCAGATACAGCTTTTAAACACATCAGTGTCACTCATACAGTCCACCACCTAAAATATCCAGTCAAGACCAACTGACAAAGGGCTAGAGGCGATGCACATTTTAGTGTTGTCTTTCGTTAAAGTGGGAGCGTTAGAGCAGGAGAAAACTAAATGTGAAGGGCAGGGTATGCTCCAGGACCAGGGCTGGGTGCCCGTGTGCTGAAGGGCTGGACTCTAACCTGACACTGGAGAGGTGGAACTACAAAGTATTTTTTTTTCTAAGAAAGTGGCCAATGAGTGTTTTCAAGAATCTGACTTTTTAAGGTCTAGAACTCATTAGTCTCTCCTTGCGCTCTCTCTTTCTGTCTCTCTCTCCCTCCCTCTCTTAATCTCTTGGGAGGGAATTAGCAATGAGCATGAGTCCTTCTATTCTTCTCTTTCAGTGAATTAAATCAGCTCACATTATCCACGTTATACATTGTGCATGGCCCACACATGCTTGCAGTACAGGTTTATCAATCATTAGAACACAGTAATTGTGAAGACCAAGCACTGAGGGAGCCTGTGGGAATATGGGTATGATAATGGCTGTGTGTTCAAAACAGCAGACATGAGTGATAGGGGGCTGTGGGGGGGGATGTGGCGGGGTGTACAGACAATCAGATGATTATGGCAGCCTTACACTCACTCGGCAGTGGGTTGCAAAGACTTCTACCTGCAATTTCTGCCTGCATCAGAGATATCCATGAGTTGTTTGATATGATGTGAATATTAACAGTACTAGTGCATTCTGGACAGAAGTGTAGGACTTTAAAGGTTGGATGGGAGACAGAGGAGGCCAGACAATGCATGTTCTCTTCTGGAGGCTCTTCTGTGCCTACAGCATGATCGCCTGTGCTTCATCAATATACACTGTAGGTCATCCTTGCAATATTGGCATGGCTGGCATTTCAAAAGTTCACTGGGTGCAAAAAATAAACTTTAGACTTTGTGTGCACATACACATAGTACATATACATGAGACTGTCTCCTTCAGCTGCTGTATGAGGGGATATGGATGGCCACTCCAATGTCAATAGATACTGACATAATTCAGTGTTACTGAGCTCCGGTCTTTTGATTTGTTACTGTTATAAGACTGCAATCAACTTCTGGGGTTTCATGAATAGAGCATTTGCCTTCTATCTCTCTCTCTCTCTCTCTCTCTCACTCATTTTTGGCTGCCGTGATGTTCGTTCCTCAGCTGTGCAATTTGGCTTTCAGAGAAGCAACACTTCAACAGAGCAGCATGGAAGCCTTTACTGGTGGCAGCATAAATATATAAATGAGCAGCGAGAAGCTCCATCGTCATGCCATCGGGGGACAAAAGGAGAGCATTGATTGGTTTGTCCAAAAGAAAATGTTTGTCATTTCAGGTGAGGATGCCTTGACAGGACATTAACAGTTATGGAGTCTGGTGAATAGGAGCATAGGGGAAGAGAGGAGATAGACGCAGCTATAATAGCTCATCTCGCCTCTCGGTGGCTGAAGGCTAATTGGTATTAGGTGTCAGTGAAGTGAATTCAGAGCTGGGTGGAATGCGGCGGACTCTGAGAGCGGAAACTTGTTAGGTCCAGTGGAAACTACAGGTGAGCAAGAGCAAATATATGGACACTTCAGCGCCTTTTCAGGGCCTTTCTTTTTGTGGGTGCATCCTACAAGTGGCTTATCCAAACCATTTTGGATGGGACCACATCACTGAATCAGAATCCAACAGGGGCAGGAATCTGTAAAGTAGTAGATATATTACCACTTTGTTGTTATTGGAAAGTGCAAGTGCAGTTTGAATTGCATTTATGGATTAAAAAATACTTTATCATATTTATCAGGTGCAATATAAGTATTTCATATATCAATCACAGGAGCATAATGCTAGCATTAATGATTTGAATATTGCCAGTTGGTGTCTATTCACTTTCACTCATTATTATTATGGCAACATTAATATAACTGACTGAACAATTCTTTTAGGGCTAGACCCCTTGTTTAGACCAGAAACAACTGAATATTCTCTCAAATGTGTCACGACATACTAACATTCTTTACAAAGACAAAGCTACAATTTTAGTGCAACAAAATGAGGGCTGTAGCAACAGCCAAGTCTAGACAAGATATCACCATCTTTTGTCCCACCAACAGTTTAAGTCTGGTGTAGAACTTGTTTATTTGCAATAGTACACACACACACAATAATAAATAATTCCTTAATAATAAATAATTGCTTATTTTGCAAGCTGGCATGAAATAATAATAGAAGAACAGAATTATAAACCACCATGTTGCTCCTTTTGGGTCAGTAAAATCATTAAAATCAAATAGAAGCGTAATGATCAAATAAAGAGTCATTTCTCATGAGGGAGGAGAAGAAAATTAAATACTATTAAGTGTTAAATGAGCAATTTAAGCTTTTTAATTTTTTTTTTACTTAAGACAGCTACCTAAAAGAACCATGTTCAAACATAGTAAAAATACACAGCTAACAATGTCATATCTATTAAAAACTGCATTTGTCTTGCTGCAACTATCCCATGATGCCCTGATGTTCACAGTTTGACTAGAAATTATAGTATAGTAATTGCAGTATAGTTACTCACTCTTATAGCTTCTCATTCTTGTAGCTGCTGTCTTATGGTTACTTCTGTCCTTTTGTACTTTTGTAATCTCCATATTGACATTGGGTATGGAATCAGTGCCATCTTCACTGTGGATTTTTCTCCCAGGACTCTTATTTTGACCAGGCAGTGGGGAAACCCATTGATTTGGGGGAATCTTTAGTCGTGATCTTGGTGCTGAATGAAACATTGGGTGTGACTGACTGGGACATGAGTCATGTGGCGTCTGCCTGTTTTTTTTCCTCATCCTGTGTCCTGTGATGGGGGATGAGATCTCCTGGGGAATGGCACCTTTCTGCCAGAGGTAAAGTTCTGGCCCTGATAAAGTAAAGTTGTCTTTCTGTCTGGGTGTAGTGGTATTCCCTTTAGGGTCAAGTAGCATCTGAGTGATTTATGGTTGTTCCCTTTCCAGAATGATTCAAGGGTTATCTTCACAGATCATCATCCCTTTCTGCACCTGCAGACCAAGCTCGAGTTGGTAGAGCAGCATTTGGTCAGCCAGTTTAATCAACAAAAAAAATGTTAGGAGGCCAGGTAGGACCTGTCGGGGATGGGTCGGTGCCTGCTGGAGGAATGGTGATATTCCTCTTCCCCGAATGTGATTATTTCCCACTGTCATTATGGGTTGAGTGTAGTAATACACTATATTGCCAAAGCTATTCATTCACCCATCGAAATCTGATGGACGAATCTGGGTTTGGCAGTTGCCAGGAGAACGGTACTTGTTTGACTGCATTGTGCCAAGTGTGACGTTTGATGGATTATGGTGTGGGGTTGTTTTTCAGGAGCTGGGCTTGGCCCCTTAGTTTCAGTGAAAGGAACTCTGAATGCTTGTAATGCCTGACATGTGAGCAAATACTTTTTGCAATATAGTGTACCTGTGCTGCTGTATGCAGAGTGGTAAGCATTTATTTACCTGTGGTGATGAATTCAGATGATGTGAGAATGTCTTACCTGAGTGTTAGTCTCCATGTTTGTTGGGAAAGGAGGACCTGGAGGGGCGTTAATGAAAGGAAAGAGTGATGGCCTGTAACATTGAGTACCTGAATAAATCAGTGTAAACTGACAAGCACTTACCTGTGTGTGTTCACTCATTCCTGTTGCTCCTGTGGGATCCAGAAACTAGAAAAGAAACAAAGTGTTAAATATTTGAATATTTAAGTTAAAGGGTACAGCTGGTATTGGGATAACTACACACACACTTTCCTCCATATCACATGTGCTAGCTTTGAGGTGGACTTCTATAAGATTGCTCTGGAGCATGAGGAAGACCATTTGTGAATTTCTTCTCTCTGGAGAGAATCAGAGGCTGTTGTTCCTTTTTTTAAAAAAAAAAACATTACTGTCATTTTTTATCTATAGACGCTGTCCATCTAAAGTCATCAATCAATGTCAGGGCAGTCTCTTTCAAACGAGACAATGGGACTACATTAAGCATATTCCCAAGCAGCACTGCACCAATAGCACCTGATTTAAAGATGTGGAGACTCTTTAAAGAAGACTATTCATGCCAACACATTAATCCTCAGAGTGCTGTATTTTAACCTCTATGGCCAAGGTCATGTGCTGTCACAAAATGGGGCTTAAGCAAGTGTCCTAAGACCAGGTTTAAGATTGGATTGAGCCTAGTTTTGAACAAAATTCCAACACTTTTGAATGGATATTTTCCATTTAAGAAACATCTAGCAATGTTTTCCTTTCAGTGGACAATTTCAGTTGAAAAATTGCTCCAAAACTAGAGTAAATCCCTGTTCCAGAAACAGCCCCTCGGGGGCATGCATTGGGCCTGGTATCGGACAATTAAGCAGGACTATTACAGAATTAGGAAATTGAAAATGGGATTAGGTTTAGCATTAGGTTTAATCTGGGTTTGGAAAATGTATTACTTATTAGCTTTAGGATAATGTTATTTTTTGTTACTGTATTGGACGAAAAAAGAACCCAAACCAGCTCAGTTACAAATCTAGGCTGAAAGAGCACCCATTCACTTTTGTTATTAGCTGTGTATTCTTCTCATATGCGCTAGAAGATCAGGATAATCTAGTTTTAGATGCTCAGTTTATGTGCTTTAGTGAAAAACAGCTTGTTTTAAAGTGTAGTAGTTTTTAAATAGAATTAATTGGATCAGTTATATATGTGTCATATCTTACATTTTTAATACTACAAGGGAAGTGCAGTCTGGGAACAGCCCTGCACTGCAGCAGAACAGGACTGCCTGGGGCAGTGAAGGGTTGAATGCCTTGCCCAAGGGCACAACCAAGAATAACCAGGCAGTCTTGAGATTTGAACTCACAACCTTCTGGTTGTTAGGTGAGAGTATACCACTAGGGTCCCAGGGAAAGCTTCTGTATCAGTATCAGAATGAAAAGTGGCATCGCGCAACGTCTAGAGGCGTCTTTTAACTTCAAGCGTAATGCACCAGTTAATCTCCTCGGCTGGGGACATGCACCTTAGAGTTGCCGTTTGAAGCCGAAATGTACCACCACTCCTGCCTTTCAGTTGCTTGAAATTGCATTTTAATAAACCATTGGAACAAAGACAACACAGCTCCAAGCATTTGTCTCCCCTGGAGGCTAAGTGGACGGGGCAGGAGGGTTCTCACAAAGGAGCCTCTTTTGAATAATTTGTGCATGAAGTCAGCTTGTAATGTCAGCAGGATACGGGACTCTGACTTACCCTTACACACACATCCTACTCTCTCTCTCTCTCTGCCTCTCTCTCCCTTTTGGTCTCTGTGCACTCTGAATACTAATGCTGGGTTAACACTGAGCTGTCAGGCCTTTCTCTCTGCAGCACCATGTCAGATAGCTGGAAGATTGCAGTGTAAGGCATCTTGACAGATGGCTACACTCTCTGTCTGCTGCTCCAAGAAGAGAAGGGGGCTGTAAATGGACACTGTCTGAGTGCTTTCAGCCCCAACATAACCCACCTCCATCACTACCCCCAACCCTACAACCAGAGACTTTCTCATCAAGACTCTTTTTCTCTCCATCTCACTTCCTCTCTGTCTGTCTGTCTCTCTCTTTTCTCTCTCTCTCTCGTCCTCCTTTTTTCTCCTGTTGTTACCTGTTAGCTTGTCCTGTGTGTTTGCAGTGTGGAGCTGAACAACGTCACTCAGAGATCAGAGATCATGCTTTATTTACAGCACTTCCTCTCTCCGTTGTCCTCCATCAGATCTCCCCTCAAGGGGATCCATCGCGTTATCTGAGGCAGTGTAGAGCAAACTGGCTCAGATATATAAACCAATGCATGTTTACTTATTTATTTAATTCATCATTATCTCCCTAACTGATATGTTGGTAGCTGAGTGGAGGTGGAGGCAGCTCAGTGGGTAGGATACTTGCCTCCGGGTCATGGGTTTGAATCCTACCTTCAGCATATCACCACTGGGTCCCTGACCAAGACCCTTAACTCCAAGTTGCTCCAGGGAGACTGTCCCCTGTAGTTAAGGAATGAGCGTCTGATAAATAATGTAAATGTAAATATGTTTATGAAAGCAGGGATAAGAATCAATTCTGTTGTTTTTAATAAAAACATAACAAGGTTTTAAGGAAATTCTTTAGCTTTTCACTGCTCTGACCTGATTAGCATGAAGTTTTGAATTGCTCCCTGACATCGTTTTACCTTCCAGAGTGGATTTAGCCCCGAATGCTGTAGGCTTATTATTCAGTTACTAATCCTAAAACATTTTAACAACTATATGGACTCCAATGTCAATGACTTATTTTATGTTATAGGAGTCAAAGAGGTTTGGAAGGACCATAAGCACCATAAAGGGGTGGAGGTAGCCTAGTGGTAGGATACTTGCTTCTGGACCAAGAAGTCATAGGTTCGAATCCTACCTTCACCATACCAACGCTGGGTCCCTGAGTAAGACCCTTAACTCCAAGTTGCTCCAGGGAGACTGCCCCCTGTAGTTAGGGAATGGAAGTCGCTTTGGATAAAAGCGTCTGATAAATGCCATAAATGTAAATGTAAAGGTTTCAAAGGTTAAATATAATGTATTGAGTGTAGCAGTGTCATACTTGACCTCCGCCACATGTAACAGTACAGACATAATATATCATTAATAGTGTTAGAAGTCCAAAACTATTTTGGATCCAAGCCTGTGAGGAGTCTTATGAACACATAGTAAAGTAAAACAAGGCATTCAAACAACTGTCTGTGATTCAGATGATAGAAGGAAGAAAGGCTCAGAGCTGCAAAAACACTGCAATAACACACAACTATAAAACATGCTAAATGGCTTTTCACAGTTGTGACATTTAAATAACTGCAATTATCTGAATATTGTCTGTTGTATGAATCTAAAACAGTTGAGAGGGACCAGACTGCTTACTGCTCCACCCCAAAGGTGTTATAACAGCCATTAAGCTTTAATTGCTGATTTAGACAGGCCCACAAATGTTACATATTGTAATACATGAAGCCTTTTTTCCCTCACAGCAGCCAAAGCCATCACCCTCCTTACTCTAAACATGCTGAAAGTGACATCATCTGCTCCGATCTGCATGCACAGTTATAATGATGTTACACAACTCACTGTATTGTCACTTGTACAGAATGTACAGAAGTGCCTGTTTGGACACCCTAAGTGAGAGGGTCAGAGAATATATGGTTGCACATTATAATACACAAATTCCTGTTACTTTCTAATTATCCTCCACTTGCCTGGAGCCATAGTACCCTTACTACAGTCTGCATTCTGGTTTCTTGTACAGCAATCAAGTCCAGGGGAAAAAGAAGTACAACTATGACTGTGATTCTGGGTAAAACCAGATTGCCTGACAGATTTTCTGACACACTTGGATTTATTGAACAGCTTATTACCCTGTTCATTTTAGCAACACATGATGAGGAAAATATTGCCAAAGTTAAAAAGCAAAATCTTTGCCTTAAAGCCTGCCATCATCAGTATACTATCCATAGCTACACTGAAAACTTTGTAAACTCATTTAGTTTCAGGTCTGACATCAGCAGTGAGTTGTCTAACACTTCTCAAGCTTCTGTCAGTCTAGTCATTGGCCAGTAGAATTACTCGGCACATTGCTGTGTTCCAAGTGTAAATTCTAGCCAAGAAACACACTGATCCTGTCAGAGCTGCCTTGGTCTTGCATCACCCTATTCACCTTATCTCAGTCACGAAAAGCCACACAGTCACACAATGTAACTGCTTTCTCATCAGATAAATATTTTTTTTGCATTATTGTAATTTTTATGAATTACAATAAAACAAATGTGTTGTGGCATCCCAAAAACAATGTTAACATACTAAATGAAAATTTATATAGCGCTAAAAATTTCAGGTTTCACTGGTAATCACCTGCAGTTGCTTCTTTCAAGCCATCAACATGCCACAAAGTGGAGCAGAAATAAGAGCAGGAAACATCAAGACAGTTTGGCCAGAAAGTAGGCATTTCTTAGTGAGAGGCAGTTGCTATGGTTGGGTGTGACGATGCTTGCTGTCAAAATCACTTTCAGTTTGCGTCTGTGTGTGTGTGTGTGGGACTGAGAAAATCACCCCTACACACTTCCAGTCCACCATCCTGGACACCAGACTGTGTTAACCCAAGCCAGAACTGTTAAATAATGTATATGCTAATCCAATCAAACTCTGTTCCCTCTACAGCTCTAACGCTGGTCAATCACTGGTCAAAAGCCATTCCATTACCTCAGCGTGTAAAACACATACTGCCTTTAGTCCTTTCACTGTAAGATACCACTGTCAGGGGCATATGCAGTAACATCAAAGCAAAACCAAATGCCTCTTTATATATTAGTACTGACCACTTTATCAGAAACATCTACATTTTACTTCCACTGAGTGGCCACTTTATAAGCTCCACCTGTAGTACAGGTCATGATATATGAGTACAATTACAGACTCACAGCACAGTTTGTGACCACAGGACTGATGACTATTCTCACTGCAGCAGTGACACTGACAGGGTAAAGTAATTGACTGTTGGGTTAACTCGAGTGTGTTTACACACATCAGGGTCTCGGCTGGGTTGCAAGTGATTCATTATCTAAAGAAAATCAGCCAGGAGCAGCTCTGTAGTCCGAAACTGACCTGTGATGAAGTGCTAGATGATTGAAACTGTGCATCTTCAGATTGGTCTGCAGTTTGTAATTTGGGCTGTGAAGGCAGATGTTTCCAGTAAACTGGCCTGTTAGTGTATAATATGTAGTTTAGTCAAGAGTGGTTCATATACTATGTGATATTATCCAGAATCTGGAATCAAGCAAGTCTATTCAATTATGAAAGGTCTTTTGTATTATTATTATTATCATTAGTAGTAGTATTAGTAGTAGTATTAGTCAGTGTTAGTCGTTGTATTAGTATTAGTAGTAGATTTACTAGTAGAATGAGTAGTATAAGTATTATTAGCATTATTCGTAGTAGTAGTAGTAGAAGTATTAAGACTAATAAGAAAAAAGACAAAAATAACAATTAAAGGATAAATCTGTGAATGAAGTAGTGAAAACTAATTGAAAGAAACCAATGAAACTCAATTGATACTCTGGCCATCAACAGCAATTTTTAGGATGTCCATCTCAAGCAAAAGAACTATTCAGTATTTTCTGGGAAGTATTCAAATATTCATTTAAATATGAATTAAGTGTCCTGGGTGTGTGTGTGTGTGTGTGTGTGTGTGTGTGTGTGTGTGTGTGTGTGTGTGTGTGTGTGTGTGTGTGTGTG